>CAUJRU010000744.1:256351-340639 GCA_963277665.1 Viscum album
AAACCCCAAAAAAATATTACCCATACCCTATTCTCAAAATATTTAACCCTAAACCTTAAAACATAAACCCCTCCCCTGAAATCATAAACTGAAACCCCAATACTGAACAAAAGAATTATAAATTCTGGACCCAAAACACTATATCTGAAACCCTAATAGGTGAAGTCTAAAACCTAAAAGTTCACCCCTGAACCTAAAAATCTAATAAATATACCATACTCTCAAAATAATAAACCCTAAACCATATAACCTAAACCCTAAACCAGTAATCATAAACCTAAACCCGAAAACCATACCAAAAAAAATCTTAAAACCTAGACCCAAAACCATATATCTGAAACCCTAATCTCTAAACTTTAAATCCTAAAAGCTGAACCCCTAACCCAAAACCATATTACCCATACCATAATCTCAAACTTCCTACCCTAAACCTTAAAACATAAACCCTCCCCCTGAAACCATAAAACAAAACCCCAAAACCAAACAAAAAAATCCTAAACCCTAGACCCAAATCAGTACATCTGAAACCCTAATACCTGAACTCTAAAACCTAAAAGCTGACCCCTGAACCTAAAAACATATTCCCTATACCTTAATATAAAAATAATAAACCCTAAACCTTAAAACCTAAACCCTAACCCTGAAATCATAAACCTAAACCCGAAAACCATAACAAAAAAATCCTAAAACCCAAACCCAAATACCTATATCTGAAACCCTAATCTCTAAACCCTAAAACCTAAAAGTTATACCCCGAACCCAAAAACATATTCCCCATACCCTATTATAAAAATACTTAACCGTAAACATTAAAACATAAAACCTACCCCTGAAATCGTAAATTGAAACCCCAAAACCGAACAAAACAATTTTAAATCCTGGACCAAAAACACTATATTCGAAACTCTAATACCTGAACTCTAAAACCTAAAAGATGACCCCTGAACCTAAAAATATATTCCCTATACTCTAATATAAAAATAATAAACCCTAAACCATAAAACCTAAACCCTAACCCTGAAATCATAAACCTAAACCTGAAAACCATACCAAAAAAATCCTAAAACCTAGACCCAAAGACCTATATCTGAAACCCCGATCTCTAAACCCTAATACCTAAAAGATGAACCCTGAACCCAAAAACATATTCCCCATACCCTATTCTAAAAATAATTAACCTTAAACCATAAAACATAAACCCTACCCCTGAAATCATAAACAGAAACCCCCAAACCGAACTAAAAAGTCCTAAATCCTAGACCAAAAACACTATATTCGAAACCCTAATACCACAACTCTAAAACCAAAAAGCTGACTCCTGAACCTAAAAACCTATTAACTATCCCTACAATAAAAATAATAAACCCTATACATTAAAACAAAAACCCTAACGCATAAATCATAAACAGAAACACGAAAACCATACAAAAACAAATCCTAAAACCTAGATCCAAAACCCTATACCTAAAACCCTAATCTCTAAACTCTAATGCCTAAAAGCTAAAACCCAAAAAAAAAATATTCCCCATACCCTATTCTCAAAACACTTAACCCTAAACCTTAAAACATAAACCCCAACCTAAAATCACCAACAGAAACCCGAAAACCGAACAAACAAATACTAAATCCTCGACCCAAAACACTATATCCGAAACCCTAATACCCGAACTCTAAAATCTAAAAGCTGAAACCTGAACCCAAAAACCAATAACCTATACCCTAATCTCAAAATAATAAACCCTATACCTTAAAAACTAAACCCTAACCCTGAAATCATAAACCTAAACCCGAAAACCATACCAAAAAATCCTAAAACCTAAACCCAAAACCCCAATCCGAAAACCTAATCTCTAAACCCTAAAATCTAAAAGATGAAACACAAACCAAAAAACATATTCCCCATACCCTATTCTCAAAATAATTAAACCTAAACTTCAAAACATAAACCCTACAACTGAAATCATAAACTGAAACCCCAAAATCGAACAAAAAAAATCCTAAATCATGGACCCAAAATACTAATCTGAAACCCTAATACCTAAAATCTAAAACCTAAAAGCAGAAAACTAAAACTAAAAACCAATTCCCTATACCCTACTCTCAAAATAATAAACCCTAAACCATAAAACCTAAACCCAAACCCTGGAATCATAATCCTAAACCCGAAAACCATACCAAAAGAATCCTAAAACCTAGACCCAAAACCCTATATTCGAAACCCCAATCTCTAAATGCTAAAACTTAAAAACTGAACCCAAAACCCTAAAAAATATTCCACAAACCTATTCTAAAAATAATTAACCCTAAACCTTAAAACCTAAACCCCTCCCCTGAAATCATAAACTGAAACCCCAATACTGAACAAAAAAATTATAAATTATGGACCCAAAAAAATATATCTCAAACCCTAATACGTGAACTCTAAAACTTAAAATCTAACCGCTTAACCTTAAAACCTATCACCTATACCATACTCTCAAAATAATAAACCCTAAAACTTAAAACCTAAACCCTAAAGCTGAAATCATAAACCTAAACCCGAAAGCCAAACCAAAAAAAATCCTAAAACCTAGACCCAAAACCCTATATTCGAATCCCCAATCTCTAAACCCCAAAACTTAAAAGGTGAACCCCAAACCCCAAAAAAATATTACCCATACCCTATTCTCAAAATATTTAACCCTAAACCTTAAAACATAAACCCCTCCCCTGAAATCATAAACTGAAACCCCAATACTGAACAAAAGAATTATAAATTCTGGACCCAAAACACTATATCTGAAACCCTAATAGGTGAAGTCTAAAACCTAAAAGTTCACCCCTGAACCTAAAAATCTAATAAATATACCATACTCTCAAAATAATAAACCCTAAACCATATAACCTAAACCCTAAACCAGTAATCATAAACCTAAACCCGAAAACCATACCAAAAAAAATCTTAAAACCTAGACCCAAAACCATATATCTGAAACCCTAATCTCTAAACTTTAAATCCTAAAAGCTGAACCCCTAACCCAAAACCATATTACCCATACCATAATCTCAAACTTCCTACCCTAAACCTTAAAACATAAACCCTCCCCCTGAAACCATAAAACAAAACCCCAAAACCAAACAAAAAAATCCTAAACCCTAGACCCAAATCAGTACATCTGAAACCCTAATACCTGAACTCTAAAACCTAAAAGCTGACCCCTGAACCTAAAAACATATTCCCTATACCTTAATATAAAAATAATAAACCCTAAACCTTAAAACCTAAACCCTAACCCTGAAATCATAAACCTAAACCCGAAAACCATAACAAAAAAATCCTAAAACCCAAACCCAAATACCTATATCTGAAACCCTAATCTCTAAACCCTAAAACCTAAAAGTTATACCCCGAACCCAAAAACATATTCCCCATACCCTATTATAAAAATACTTAACCGTAAACATTAAAACATAAAACCTACCCCTGAAATCGTAAATTGAAACCCCAAAACCGAACAAAACAATTTTAAATCCTGGACCAAAAACACTATATTCGAAACTCTAATACCTGAACTCTAAAACCTAAAAGATGACCCCTGAACCTAAAAATATATTCCCTATACTCTAATATAAAAATAATAAACCCTAAACCATAAAACCTAAACCCTAACCCTGAAATCATAAACCTAAACCTGAAAACCATACCAAAAAAATCCTAAAACCTAGACCCAAAGACCTATATCTGAAACCCCGATCTCTAAACCCTAATACCTAAAAGATGAACCCTGAACCCAAAAACATATTCCCCATACCCTATTCTAAAAATAATTAACCTTAAACCATAAAACATAAACCCTACCCCTGAAATCATAAACAGAAACCCCCAAACCGAACTAAAAAGTCCTAAATCCTAGACCAAAAACACTATATTCGAAACCCTAATACCACAACTCTAAAACCAAAAAGCTGACTCCTGAACCTAAAAACCTATTAACTATCCCTACAATAAAAATAATAAACCCTATACATTAAAACAAAAACCCTAACGCATAAATCATAAACAGAAACACGAAAACCATACAAAAACAAATCCTAAAACCTAGATCCAAAACCCTATACCTAAAACCCTAATCTCTAAACTCTAATGCCTAAAAGCTAAAACCCAAAAAAAAAATATTCCCCATACCCTATTCTCAAAACACTTAACCCTAAACCTTAAAACATAAACCCCAACCTAAAATCACCAACAGAAACCCGAAAACCGAACAAACAAATACTAAATCCTCGACCCAAAACACTATATCCGAAACCCTAATACCCGAACTCTAAAATCTAAAAGCTGAAACCTGAACCCAAAAACCAATAACCTATACCCTAATCTCAAAATAATAAACCCTATACCTTAAAAACTAAACCCTAACCCTGAAATCATAAACCTAAACCCGAAAACCATACCAAAAAATCCTAAAACCTAAACCCAAAACCCCAATCCGAAAACCTAATCTCTAAACCCTAAAATCTAAAAGATGAAACACAAACCAAAAAACATATTCCCCATACCCTATTCTCAAAATAATTAAACCTAAACTTCAAAACATAAACCCTACAACTGAAATCATAAACTGAAACCCCAAAATCGAACAAAAAAAATCCTAAATCATGGACCCAAAATACTAATCTGAAACCCTAATACCTAAAATCTAAAACCTAAAAGCAGAAAACTAAAACTAAAAACCAATTCCCTATACCCTACTCTCAAAATAATAAACCCTAAACCATAAAACCTAAACCCAAACCCTGGAATCATAATCCTAAACCCGAAAACCATACCAAAAGAATCCTAAAACCTAGACCCAAAACCCTATATTCGAAACCCCAATCTCTAAATGCTAAAACTTAAAAACTGAACCCAAAACCCTAAAAAATATTCCACAAACCTATTCTAAAAATAATTAACCCTAAACCTTAAAACCTAAACCCCTCCCCTGAAATCATAAACTGAAACCCCAATACTGAACAAAAAAATTATAAATTATGGACCCAAAAAAATATATCTCAAACCCTAATACGTGAACTCTAAAACTTAAAATCTAACCGCTTAACCTTAAAACCTATCACCTATACCATACTCTCAAAATAATAAACCCTAAAACTTAAAACCTAAACCCTAAAGCTGAAATCATAAACCTAAACCCGAAAGCCAAACCAAAAAAAATCCTAAAACCTAGACCCAAAACCCTATATTCGAATCCCCAATCTCTAAACCCCAAAACTTAAAAGGTGAACCCCAAACCCCAAAAAAATATTACCCATACCCTATTCTCAAAATATTTAACCCTAAACCTTAAAACATAAACCCCTCCCCTGAAATCATAAACTGAAACCCCAATACTGAACAAAAGAATTATAAATTCTGGACCCAAAACACTATATCTGAAACCCTAATAGGTGAAGTCTAAAACCTAAAAGTTCACCCCTGAACCTAAAAATCTAATAAATATACCATACTCTCAAAATAATAAACCCTAAACCATATAACCTAAACCCTAAACCAGTAATCATAAACCTAAACCCGAAAACCATACCAAAAAAAATCTTAAAACCTAGACCCAAAACCATATATCTGAAACCCTAATCTCTAAACTTTAAATCCTAAAAGCTGAACCCCTAACCCAAAACCATATTACCCATACCATAATCTCAAACTTCCTACCCTAAACCTTAAAACATAAACCCTCCCCCTGAAACCATAAAACAAAACCCCAAAACCAAACAAAAAAATCCTAAACCCTAGACCCAAATCAGTACATCTGAAACCCTAATACCTGAACTCTAAAACCTAAAAGCTGACCCCTGAACCTAAAAACATATTCCCTATACCTTAATATAAAAATAATAAACCCTAAACCTTAAAACCTAAACCCTAACCCTGAAATCATAAACCTAAACCCGAAAACCATAACAAAAAAATCCTAAAACCCAAACCCAAATACCTATATCTGAAACCCTAATCTCTAAACCCTAAAACCTAAAAGTTATACCCCGAACCCAAAAACATATTCCCCATACCCTATTATAAAAATACTTAACCGTAAACATTAAAACATAAAACCTACCCCTGAAATCGTAAATTGAAACCCCAAAACCGAACAAAACAATTTTAAATCCTGGACCAAAAACACTATATTCGAAACTCTAATACCTGAACTCTAAAACCTAAAAGATGACCCCTGAACCTAAAAATATATTCCCTATACTCTAATATAAAAATAATAAACCCTAAACCATAAAACCTAAACCCTAACCCTGAAATCATAAACCTAAACCTGAAAACCATACCAAAAAAATCCTAAAACCTAGACCCAAAGACCTATATCTGAAACCCCGATCTCTAAACCCTAATACCTAAAAGATGAACCCTGAACCCAAAAACATATTCCCCATACCCTATTCTAAAAATAATTAACCTTAAACCATAAAACATAAACCCTACCCCTGAAATCATAAACAGAAACCCCCAAACCGAACTAAAAAGTCCTAAATCCTAGACCAAAAACACTATATTCGAAACCCTAATACCACAACTCTAAAACCAAAAAGCTGACTCCTGAACCTAAAAACCTATTAACTATCCCTACAATAAAAATAATAAACCCTATACATTAAAACAAAAACCCTAACGCATAAATCATAAACAGAAACACGAAAACCATACAAAAACAAATCCTAAAACCTAGATCCAAAACCCTATACCTAAAACCCTAATCTCTAAACTCTAATGCCTAAAAGCTAAAACCCAAAAAAAAAATATTCCCCATACCCTATTCTCAAAACACTTAACCCTAAACCTTAAAACATAAACCCCAACCTAAAATCACCAACAGAAACCCGAAAACCGAACAAACAAATACTAAATCCTCGACCCAAAACACTATATCCGAAACCCTAATACCCGAACTCTAAAATCTAAAAGCTGAAACCTGAACCCAAAAACCAATAACCTATACCCTAATCTCAAAATAATAAACCCTATACCTTAAAAACTAAACCCTAACCCTGAAATCATAAACCTAAACCCGAAAACCATACCAAAAAATCCTAAAACCTAAACCCAAAACCCCAATCCGAAAACCTAATCTCTAAACCCTAAAATCTAAAAGATGAAACACAAACCAAAAAACATATTCCCCATACCCTATTCTCAAAATAATTAAACCTAAACTTCAAAACATAAACCCTACAACTGAAATCATAAACTGAAACCCCAAAATCGAACAAAAAAAATCCTAAATCATGGACCCAAAATACTAATCTGAAACCCTAATACCTAAAATCTAAAACCTAAAAGCAGAAAACTAAAACTAAAAACCAATTCCCTATACCCTACTCTCAAAATAATAAACCCTAAACCATAAAACCTAAACCCAAACCCTGGAATCATAATCCTAAACCCGAAAACCATACCAAAAGAATCCTAAAACCTAGACCCAAAACCCTATATTCGAAACCCCAATCTCTAAATGCTAAAACTTAAAAACTGAACCCAAAACCCTAAAAAATATTCCACAAACCTATTCTAAAAATAATTAACCCTAAACCTTAAAACCTAAACCCCTCCCCTGAAATCATAAACTGAAACCCCAATACTGAACAAAAAAATTATAAATTATGGACCCAAAAAAATATATCTCAAACCCTAATACGTGAACTCTAAAACTTAAAATCTAACCGCTTAACCTTAAAACCTATCACCTATACCATACTCTCAAAATAATAAACCCTAAAACTTAAAACCTAAACCCTAAAGCTGAAATCATAAACCTAAACCCGAAAGCCAAACCAAAAAAAATCCTAAAACCTAGACCCAAAACCCTATATTCGAATCCCCAATCTCTAAACCCCAAAACTTAAAAGGTGAACCCCAAACCCCAAAAAAATATTACCCATACCCTATTCTCAAAATATTTAACCCTAAACCTTAAAACATAAACCCCTCCCCTGAAATCATAAACTGAAACCCCAATACTGAACAAAAGAATTATAAATTCTGGACCCAAAACACTATATCTGAAACCCTAATAGGTGAAGTCTAAAACCTAAAAGTTCACCCCTGAACCTAAAAATCTAATAAATATACCATACTCTCAAAATAATAAACCCTAAACCATATAACCTAAACCCTAAACCAGTAATCATAAACCTAAACCCGAAAACCATACCAAAAAAAATCTTAAAACCTAGACCCAAAACCATATATCTGAAACCCTAATCTCTAAACTTTAAATCCTAAAAGCTGAACCCCTAACCCAAAACCATATTACCCATACCATAATCTCAAACTTCCTACCCTAAACCTTAAAACATAAACCCTCCCCCTGAAACCATAAAACAAAACCCCAAAACCAAACAAAAAAATCCTAAACCCTAGACCCAAATCAGTACATCTGAAACCCTAATACCTGAACTCTAAAACCTAAAAGCTGACCCCTGAACCTAAAAACATATTCCCTATACCTTAATATAAAAATAATAAACCCTAAACCTTAAAACCTAAACCCTAACCCTGAAATCATAAACCTAAACCCGAAAACCATAACAAAAAAATCCTAAAACCCAAACCCAAATACCTATATCTGAAACCCTAATCTCTAAACCCTAAAACCTAAAAGTTATACCCCGAACCCAAAAACATATTCCCCATACCCTATTATAAAAATACTTAACCGTAAACATTAAAACATAAAACCTACCCCTGAAATCGTAAATTGAAACCCCAAAACCGAACAAAACAATTTTAAATCCTGGACCAAAAACACTATATTCGAAACTCTAATACCTGAACTCTAAAACCTAAAAGATGACCCCTGAACCTAAAAATATATTCCCTATACTCTAATATAAAAATAATAAACCCTAAACCATAAAACCTAAACCCTAACCCTGAAATCATAAACCTAAACCTGAAAACCATACCAAAAAAATCCTAAAACCTAGACCCAAAGACCTATATCTGAAACCCCGATCTCTAAACCCTAATACCTAAAAGATGAACCCTGAACCCAAAAACATATTCCCCATACCCTATTCTAAAAATAATTAACCTTAAACCATAAAACATAAACCCTACCCCTGAAATCATAAACAGAAACCCCCAAACCGAACTAAAAAGTCCTAAATCCTAGACCAAAAACACTATATTCGAAACCCTAATACCACAACTCTAAAACCAAAAAGCTGACTCCTGAACCTAAAAACCTATTAACTATCCCTACAATAAAAATAATAAACCCTATACATTAAAACAAAAACCCTAACGCATAAATCATAAACAGAAACACGAAAACCATACAAAAACAAATCCTAAAACCTAGATCCAAAACCCTATACCTAAAACCCTAATCTCTAAACTCTAATGCCTAAAAGCTAAAACCCAAAAAAAAAATATTCCCCATACCCTATTCTCAAAACACTTAACCCTAAACCTTAAAACATAAACCCCAACCTAAAATCACCAACAGAAACCCGAAAACCGAACAAACAAATACTAAATCCTCGACCCAAAACACTATATCCGAAACCCTAATACCCGAACTCTAAAATCTAAAAGCTGAAACCTGAACCCAAAAACCAATAACCTATACCCTAATCTCAAAATAATAAACCCTATACCTTAAAAACTAAACCCTAACCCTGAAATCATAAACCTAAACCCGAAAACCATACCAAAAAATCCTAAAACCTAAACCCAAAACCCCAATCCGAAAACCTAATCTCTAAACCCTAAAATCTAAAAGATGAAACACAAACCAAAAAACATATTCCCCATACCCTATTCTCAAAATAATTAAACCTAAACTTCAAAACATAAACCCTACAACTGAAATCATAAACTGAAACCCCAAAATCGAACAAAAAAAATCCTAAATCATGGACCCAAAATACTAATCTGAAACCCTAATACCTAAAATCTAAAACCTAAAAGCAGAAAACTAAAACTAAAAACCAATTCCCTATACCCTACTCTCAAAATAATAAACCCTAAACCATAAAACCTAAACCCAAACCCTGGAATCATAATCCTAAACCCGAAAACCATACCAAAAGAATCCTAAAACCTAGACCCAAAACCCTATATTCGAAACCCCAATCTCTAAATGCTAAAACTTAAAAACTGAACCCAAAACCCTAAAAAATATTCCACAAACCTATTCTAAAAATAATTAACCCTAAACCTTAAAACCTAAACCCCTCCCCTGAAATCATAAACTGAAACCCCAATACTGAACAAAAAAATTATAAATTATGGACCCAAAAAAATATATCTCAAACCCTAATACGTGAACTCTAAAACTTAAAATCTAACCGCTTAACCTTAAAACCTATCACCTATACCATACTCTCAAAATAATAAACCCTAAAACTTAAAACCTAAACCCTAAAGCTGAAATCATAAACCTAAACCCGAAAGCCAAACCAAAAAAAATCCTAAAACCTAGACCCAAAACCCTATATTCGAATCCCCAATCTCTAAACCCCAAAACTTAAAAGGTGAACCCCAAACCCCAAAAAAATATTACCCATACCCTATTCTCAAAATATTTAACCCTAAACCTTAAAACATAAACCCCTCCCCTGAAATCATAAACTGAAACCCCAATACTGAACAAAAGAATTATAAATTCTGGACCCAAAACACTATATCTGAAACCCTAATAGGTGAAGTCTAAAACCTAAAAGTTCACCCCTGAACCTAAAAATCTAATAAATATACCATACTCTCAAAATAATAAACCCTAAACCATATAACCTAAACCCTAAACCAGTAATCATAAACCTAAACCCGAAAACCATACCAAAAAAAATCTTAAAACCTAGACCCAAAACCATATATCTGAAACCCTAATCTCTAAACTTTAAATCCTAAAAGCTGAACCCCTAACCCAAAACCATATTACCCATACCATAATCTCAAACTTCCTACCCTAAACCTTAAAACATAAACCCTCCCCCTGAAACCATAAAACAAAACCCCAAAACCAAACAAAAAAATCCTAAACCCTAGACCCAAATCAGTACATCTGAAACCCTAATACCTGAACTCTAAAACCTAAAAGCTGACCCCTGAACCTAAAAACATATTCCCTATACCTTAATATAAAAATAATAAACCCTAAACCTTAAAACCTAAACCCTAACCCTGAAATCATAAACCTAAACCCGAAAACCATAACAAAAAAATCCTAAAACCCAAACCCAAATACCTATATCTGAAACCCTAATCTCTAAACCCTAAAACCTAAAAGTTATACCCCGAACCCAAAAACATATTCCCCATACCCTATTATAAAAATACTTAACCGTAAACATTAAAACATAAAACCTACCCCTGAAATCGTAAATTGAAACCCCAAAACCGAACAAAACAATTTTAAATCCTGGACCAAAAACACTATATTCGAAACTCTAATACCTGAACTCTAAAACCAAAAAGATGACCCCTGAACCTAAAAATATATTCCCTATACTCTAATATAAAAATAATAAACCCTAAACCATAAAACCTAAACCCTAACCCTGAAATCATAAACCTAAACCTGAAAACCATACCAAAAAAATCCTAAAACCTAGACCCAAAGACCTATATCTGAAACCCCGATCTCTAAACCCTAATACCTAAAAGATGAACCCTGAACCCAAAAACATATTCCCCATACCCTATTCTAAAAATAATTAACCTTAAACCATAAAACATAAACCCTACCCCTGAAATCATAAACAGAAACCCCCAAACCGAACTAAAAAGTCCTAAATCCTAGACCAAAAACACTATATTCGAAACCCTAATACCACAACTCTAAAACCTAAAAGCTGACTCCTGAACCTAAAAACCTATTAACTATCCCTACAATAAAAATAATAAACCCTATACATTAAAACAAAAACCCTAACGCAGAAATCATAAACAGAAACACGAAAACCATACAAAAACAAATCCTAAAACCTAGATCCAAAACCCTATACCTAAAACCCTAATCTCTAAACTCTAATGCCTAAAAGCTAAAACCCAAAAAAAAAATATTCCCCATACCCTATTCTCAAAACACTTAACCCTAAACCTTAAAACATAAACCCCAACCTAAAATCACCAACAGAAACCCGAAAACCGAACAAACAAATACTAAATCCTCGACCCAAAACACTATATCCGAAACCCTAATACCCGAACTCTAAAATCTAAAAGCTGAAACCTGAACCCAAAAACCAATAACCTATACCCTAATCTCAAAATAATAAACCCTATACCTTAAAAACTAAACCCTAACCCTGAAATCATAAACCTAAACCCGAAAACCATACCAAAAAATCCTAAAACCTAAACCCAAAACCCCAATCCGAAAACCTAATCTCTAAACCCTAAAATCTAAAAGATGAAACACAAACCAAAAAACATATTCCCCATACCCTATTCTCAAAATAATTAAACCTAAACTTCAAAACATAAACCCTACAACTGAAATCATAAACTGAAACCCCAAAATCGAACAAAAAAAATCCTAAATCATGGACCCAAAATACTAATCTGAAACCCTAATACCTAAAATCTAAAACCTAAAAGCAGAAAACTAAAACTAAAAACCAATTCCCTATACCCTACTCTCAAAATAATAAACCCTAAACCATAAAACCTAAACCCAAACCCTGGAATCATAATCCTAAACCCGAAAACCATACCAAAAGAATCCTAAAACCTAGACCCAAAACCCTATATTCGAAACCCCAATCTCTAAATGCTAAAACTTAAAAACTGAACCCAAAACCCTAAAAAATATTCCACAAACCTATTCTAAAAATAATTAACCCTAAACCTTAAAACCTAAACCCCTCCCCTGAAATCATAAACTGAAACCCCAATACTGAACAAAAAAATTATAAATTATGGACCCAAAAAAATATATCTCAAACCCTAATACGTGAACTCTAAAACTTAAAATCTAACCGCTTAACCTTAAAACCTATCACCTATACCATACTCTCAAAATAATAAACCCTAAAACTTAAAACCTAAACCCTAAAGCTGAAATCATAAACCTAAACCCGAAAGCCAAACCAAAAAAAATCCTAAAACCTAGACCCAAAACCCTATATTCGAATCCCCAATCTCTAAACCCCAAAACTTAAAAGGTGAACCCCAAACCCCAAAAAAATATTACCCATACCCTATTCTCAAAATATTTAACCCTAAACCTTAAAACATAAACCCCTCCCCTGAAATCATAAACTGAAACCCCAATACTGAACAAAAGAATTATAAATTCTGGACCCAAAACACTATATCTGAAACCCTAATAGGTGAAGTCTAAAACCTAAAAGTTCACCCCTGAACCTAAAAATCTAATAAATATACCATACTCTCAAAATAATAAACCCTAAACCATATAACCTAAACCCTAAACCAGTAATCATAAACCTAAACCCGAAAACCATACCAAAAAAAATCTTAAAACCTAGACCCAAAACCATATATCTGAAACCCTAATCTCTAAACTTTAAATCCTAAAAGCTGAACCCCTAACCCAAAACCATATTACCCATACCATAATCTCAAACTTCCTACCCTAAACCTTAAAACATAAACCCTCCCCCTGAAACCATAAAACAAAACCCCAAAACCAAACAAAAAAATCCTAAACCCTAGACCCAAATCAGTACATCTGAAACCCTAATACCTGAACTCTAAAACCTAAAAGCTGACCCCTGAACCTAAAAACATATTCCCTATACCTTAATATAAAAATAATAAACCCTAAACCTTAAAACCTAAACCCTAACCCTGAAATCATAAACCTAAACCCGAAAACCATAACAAAAAAATCCTAAAACCCAAACCCAAATACCTATATCTGAAACCCTAATCTCTAAACCCTAAAACCTAAAAGTTATACCCCGAACCCAAAAACATATTCCCCATACCCTATTATAAAAATACTTAACCGTAAACATTAAAACATAAAACCTACCCCTGAAATCGTAAATTGAAACCCCAAAACCGAACAAAACAATTTTAAATCCTGGACCAAAAACACTATATTCGAAACTCTAATACCTGAACTCTAAAACCTAAAAGATGACCCCTGAACCTAAAAATATATTCCCTATACTCTAATATAAAAATAATAAACCCTAAACCATAAAACCTAAACCCTAACCCTGAAATCATAAACCTAAACCTGAAAACCATACCAAAAAAATCCTAAAACCTAGACCCAAAGACCTATATCTGAAACCCCGATCTCTAAACCCTAATACCTAAAAGATGAACCCTGAACCCAAAAACATATTCCCCATACCCTATTCTAAAAATAATTAACCTTAAACCATAAAACATAAACCCTACCCCTGAAATCATAAACAGAAACCCCCAAACCGAACTAAAAAGTCCTAAATCCTAGACCAAAAACACTATATTCGAAACCCTAATACCACAACTCTAAAACCAAAAAGCTGACTCCTGAACCTAAAAACCTATTAACTATCCCTACAATAAAAATAATAAACCCTATACATTAAAACAAAAACCCTAACGCATAAATCATAAACAGAAACACGAAAACCATACAAAAACAAATCCTAAAACCTAGATCCAAAACCCTATACCTAAAACCCTAATCTCTAAACTCTAATGCCTAAAAGCTAAAACCCAAAAAAAAAATATTCCCCATACCCTATTCTCAAAACACTTAACCCTAAACCTTAAAACATAAACCCCAACCTAAAATCACCAACAGAAACCCGAAAACCGAACAAACAAATACTAAATCCTCGACCCAAAACACTATATCCGAAACCCTAATACCCGAACTCTAAAATCTAAAAGCTGAAACCTGAACCCAAAAACCAATAACCTATACCCTAATCTCAAAATAATAAACCCTATACCTTAAAAACTAAACCCTAACCCTGAAATCATAAACCTAAACCCGAAAACCATACCAAAAAATCCTAAAACCTAAACCCAAAACCCCAATCCGAAAACCTAATCTCTAAACCCTAAAATCTAAAAGATGAAACACAAACCAAAAAACATATTCCCCATACCCTATTCTCAAAATAATTAAACCTAAACTTCAAAACATAAACCCTACAACTGAAATCATAAACTGAAACCCCAAAATCGAACAAAAAAAATCCTAAATCATGGACCCAAAATACTAATCTGAAACCCTAATACCTAAAATCTAAAACCTAAAAGCAGAAAACTAAAACTAAAAACCAATTCCCTATACCCTACTCTCAAAATAATAAACCCTAAACCATAAAACCTAAACCCAAACCCTGGAATCATAATCCTAAACCCGAAAACCATACCAAAAGAATCCTAAAACCTAGACCCAAAACCCTATATTCGAAACCCCAATCTCTAAATGCTAAAACTTAAAAACTGAACCCAAAACCCTAAAAAATATTCCACAAACCTATTCTAAAAATAATTAACCCTAAACCTTAAAACCTAAACCCCTCCCCTGAAATCATAAACTGAAACCCCAATACTGAACAAAAAAATTATAAATTATGGACCCAAAAAAATATATCTCAAACCCTAATACGTGAACTCTAAAACTTAAAATCTAACCGCTTAACCTTAAAACCTATCACCTATACCATACTCTCAAAATAATAAACCCTAAAACTTAAAACCTAAACCCTAAAGCTGAAATCATAAACCTAAACCCGAAAGCCAAACCAAAAAAAATCCTAAAACCTAGACCCAAAACCCTATATTCGAATCCCCAATCTCTAAACCCCAAAACTTAAAAGGTGAACCCCAAACCCCAAAAAAATATTACCCATACCCTATTCTCAAAATATTTAACCCTAAACCTTAAAACATAAACCCCTCCCCTGAAATCATAAACTGAAACCCCAATACTGAACAAAAGAATTATAAATTCTGGACCCAAAACACTATATCTGAAACCCTAATAGGTGAAGTCTAAAACCTAAAAGTTCACCCCTGAACCTAAAAATCTAATAAATATACCATACTCTCAAAATAATAAACCCTAAACCATATAACCTAAACCCTAAACCAGTAATCATAAACCTAAACCCGAAAACCATACCAAAAAAAATCTTAAAACCTAGACCCAAAACCATATATCTGAAACCCTAATCTCTAAACTTTAAATCCTAAAAGCTGAACCCCTAACCCAAAACCATATTACCCATACCATAATCTCAAACTTCCTACCCTAAACCTTAAAACATAAACCCTCCCCCTGAAACCATAAAACAAAACCCCAAAACCAAACAAAAAAATCCTAAACCCTAGACCCAAATCAGTACATCTGAAACCCTAATACCTGAACTCTAAAACCTAAAAGCTGACCCCTGAACCTAAAAACATATTCCCTATACCTTAATATAAAAATAATAAACCCTAAACCTTAAAACCTAAACCCTAACCCTGAAATCATAAACCTAAACCCGAAAACCATAACAAAAAAATCCTAAAACCCAAACCCAAATACCTATATCTGAAACCCTAATCTCTAAACCCTAAAACCTAAAAGTTATACCCCGAACCCAAAAACATATTCCCCATACCCTATTATAAAAATACTTAACCGTAAACATTAAAACATAAAACCTACCCCTGAAATCGTAAATTGAAACCCCAAAACCGAACAAAACAATTTTAAATCCTGGACCAAAAACACTATATTCGAAACTCTAATACCTGAACTCTAAAACCTAAAAGATGACCCCTGAACCTAAAAATATATTCCCTATACTCTAATATAAAAATAATAAACCCTAAACCATAAAACCTAAACCCTAACCCTGAAATCATAAACCTAAACCTGAAAACCATACCAAAAAAATCCTAAAACCTAGACCCAAAGACCTATATCTGAAACCCCGATCTCTAAACCCTAATACCTAAAAGATGAACCCTGAACCCAAAAACATATTCCCCATACCCTATTCTAAAAATAATTAACCTTAAACCATAAAACATAAACCCTACCCCTGAAATCATAAACAGAAACCCCCAAACCGAACTAAAAAGTCCTAAATCCTAGACCAAAAACACTATATTCGAAACCCTAATACCACAACTCTAAAACCAAAAAGCTGACTCCTGAACCTAAAAACCTATTAACTATCCCTACAATAAAAATAATAAACCCTATACATTAAAACAAAAACCCTAACGCATAAATCATAAACAGAAACACGAAAACCATACAAAAACAAATCCTAAAACCTAGATCCAAAACCCTATACCTAAAACCCTAATCTCTAAACTCTAATGCCTAAAAGCTAAAACCCAAAAAAAAAATATTCCCCATACCCTATTCTCAAAACACTTAACCCTAAACCTTAAAACATAAACCCCAACCTAAAATCACCAACAGAAACCCGAAAACCGAACAAACAAATACTAAATCCTCGACCCAAAACACTATATCCGAAACCCTAATACCCGAACTCTAAAATCTAAAAGCTGAAACCTGAACCCAAAAACCAATAACCTATACCCTAATCTCAAAATAATAAACCCTATACCTTAAAAACTAAACCCTAACCCTGAAATCATAAACCTAAACCCGAAAACCATACCAAAAAATCCTAAAACCTAAACCCAAAACCCCAATCCGAAAACCTAATCTCTAAACCCTAAAATCTAAAAGATGAAACACAAACCAAAAAACATATTCCCCATACCCTATTCTCAAAATAATTAAACCTAAACTTCAAAACATAAACCCTACAACTGAAATCATAAACTGAAACCCCAAAATCGAACAAAAAAAATCCTAAATCATGGACCCAAAATACTAATCTGAAACCCTAATACCTAAAATCTAAAACCTAAAAGCAGAAAACTAAAACTAAAAACCAATTCCCTATACCCTACTCTCAAAATAATAAACCCTAAACCATAAAACCTAAACCCAAACCCTGGAATCATAATCCTAAACCCGAAAACCATACCAAAAGAATCCTAAAACCTAGACCCAAAACCCTATATTCGAAACCCCAATCTCTAAATGCTAAAACTTAAAAACTGAACCCAAAACCCTAAAAAATATTCCACAAACCTATTCTAAAAATAATTAACCCTAAACCTTAAAACCTAAACCCCTCCCCTGAAATCATAAACTGAAACCCCAATACTGAACAAAAAAATTATAAATTATGGACCCAAAAAAATATATCTCAAACCCTAATACGTGAACTCTAAAACTTAAAATCTAACCGCTTAACCTTAAAACCTATCACCTATACCATACTCTCAAAATAATAAACCCTAAAACTTAAAACCTAAACCCTAAAGCTGAAATCATAAACCTAAACCCGAAAGCCAAACCAAAAAAAATCCTAAAACCTAGACCCAAAACCCTATATTCGAATCCCCAATCTCTAAACCCCAAAACTTAAAAGGTGAACCCCAAACCCCAAAAAAATATTACCCATACCCTATTCTCAAAATATTTAACCCTAAACCTTAAAACATAAACCCCTCCCCTGAAATCATAAACTGAAACCCCAATACTGAACAAAAGAATTATAAATTCTGGACCCAAAACACTATATCTGAAACCCTAATAGGTGAAGTCTAAAACCTAAAAGTTCACCCCTGAACCTAAAAATCTAATAAATATACCATACTCTCAAAATAATAAACCCTAAACCATATAACCTAAACCCTAAACCAGTAATCATAAACCTAAACCCGAAAACCATACCAAAAAAAATCTTAAAACCTAGACCCAAAACCATATATCTGAAACCCTAATCTCTAAACTTTAAATCCTAAAAGCTGAACCCCTAACCCAAAACCATATTACCCATACCATAATCTCAAACTTCCTACCCTAAACCTTAAAACATAAACCCTCCCCCTGAAACCATAAAACAAAACCCCAAAACCAAACAAAAAAATCCTAAACCCTAGACCCAAATCAGTACATCTGAAACCCTAATACCTGAACTCTAAAACCTAAAAGCTGACCCCTGAACCTAAAAACATATTCCCTATACCTTAATATAAAAATAATAAACCCTAAACCTTAAAACCTAAACCCTAACCCTGAAATCATAAACCTAAACCCGAAAACCATAACAAAAAAATCCTAAAACCCAAACCCAAATACCTATATCTGAAACCCTAATCTCTAAACCCTAAAACCTAAAAGTTATACCCCGAACCCAAAAACATATTCCCCATACCCTATTATAAAAATACTTAACCGTAAACATTAAAACATAAAACCTACCCCTGAAATCGTAAATTGAAACCCCAAAACCGAACAAAACAATTTTAAATCCTGGACCAAAAACACTATATTCGAAACTCTAATACCTGAACTCTAAAACCTAAAAGATGACCCCTGAACCTAAAAATATATTCCCTATACTCTAATATAAAAATAATAAACCCTAAACCATAAAACCTAAACCCTAACCCTGAAATCATAAACCTAAACCTGAAAACCATACCAAAAAAATCCTAAAACCTAGACCCAAAGACCTATATCTGAAACCCCGATCTCTAAACCCTAATACCTAAAAGATGAACCCTGAACCCAAAAACATATTCCCCATACCCTATTCTAAAAATAATTAACCTTAAACCATAAAACATAAACCCTACCCCTGAAATCATAAACAGAAACCCCCAAACCGAACTAAAAAGTCCTAAATCCTAGACCAAAAACACTATATTCGAAACCCTAATACCACAACTCTAAAACCAAAAAGCTGACTCCTGAACCTAAAAACCTATTAACTATCCCTACAATAAAAATAATAAACCCTATACATTAAAACAAAAACCCTAACGCATAAATCATAAACAGAAACACGAAAACCATACAAAAACAAATCCTAAAACCTAGATCCAAAACCCTATACCTAAAACCCTAATCTCTAAACTCTAATGCCTAAAAGCTAAAACCCAAAAAAAAAATATTCCCCATACCCTATTCTCAAAACACTTAACCCTAAACCTTAAAACATAAACCCCAACCTAAAATCACCAACAGAAACCCGAAAACCGAACAAACAAATACTAAATCCTCGACCCAAAACACTATATCCGAAACCCTAATACCCGAACTCTAAAATCTAAAAGCTGAAACCTGAACCCAAAAACCAATAACCTATACCCTAATCTCAAAATAATAAACCCTATACCTTAAAAACTAAACCCTAACCCTGAAATCATAAACCTAAACCCGAAAACCATACCAAAAAATCCTAAAACCTAAACCCAAAACCCCAATCCGAAAACCTAATCTCTAAACCCTAAAATCTAAAAGATGAAACACAAACCAAAAAACATATTCCCCATACCCTATTCTCAAAATAATTAAACCTAAACTTCAAAACATAAACCCTACAACTGAAATCATAAACTGAAACCCCAAAATCGAACAAAAAAAATCCTAAATCATGGACCCAAAATACTAATCTGAAACCCTAATACCTAAAATCTAAAACCTAAAAGCAGAAAACTAAAACTAAAAACCAATTCCCTATACCCTACTCTCAAAATAATAAACCCTAAACCATAAAACCTAAACCCAAACCCTGGAATCATAATCCTAAACCCGAAAACCATACCAAAAGAATCCTAAAACCTAGACCCAAAACCCTATATTCGAAACCCCAATCTCTAAATGCTAAAACTTAAAAACTGAACCCAAAACCCTAAAAAATATTCCACAAACCTATTCTAAAAATAATTAACCCTAAACCTTAAAACCTAAACCCCTCCCCTGAAATCATAAACTGAAACCCCAATACTGAACAAAAAAATTATAAATTATGGACCCAAAAAAATATATCTCAAACCCTAATACGTGAACTCTAAAACTTAAAATCTAACCGCTTAACCTTAAAACCTATCACCTATACCATACTCTCAAAATAATAAACCCTAAAACTTAAAACCTAAACCCTAAAGCTGAAATCATAAACCTAAACCCGAAAGCCAAACCAAAAAAAATCCTAAAACCTAGACCCAAAACCCTATATTCGAATCCCCAATCTCTAAACCCCAAAACTTAAAAGGTGAACCCCAAACCCCAAAAAAATATTACCCATACCCTATTCTCAAAATATTTAACCCTAAACCTTAAAACATAAACCCCTCCCCTGAAATCATAAACTGAAACCCCAATACTGAACAAAAGAATTATAAATTCTGGACCCAAAACACTATATCTGAAACCCTAATAGGTGAAGTCTAAAACCTAAAAGTTCACCCCTGAACCTAAAAATCTAATAAATATACCATACTCTCAAAATAATAAACCCTAAACCATATAACCTAAACCCTAAACCAGTAATCATAAACCTAAACCCGAAAACCATACCAAAAAAAATCTTAAAACCTAGACCCAAAACCATATATCTGAAACCCTAATCTCTAAACTTTAAATCCTAAAAGCTGAACCCCTAACCCAAAACCATATTACCCATACCATAATCTCAAACTTCCTACCCTAAACCTTAAAACATAAACCCTCCCCCTGAAACCATAAAACAAAACCCCAAAACCAAACAAAAAAATCCTAAACCCTAGACCCAAATCAGTACATCTGAAACCCTAATACCTGAACTCTAAAACCTAAAAGCTGACCCCTGAACCTAAAAACATATTCCCTATACCTTAATATAAAAATAATAAACCCTAAACCTTAAAACCTAAACCCTAACCCTGAAATCATAAACCTAAACCCGAAAACCATAACAAAAAAATCCTAAAACCCAAACCCAAATACCTATATCTGAAACCCTAATCTCTAAACCCTAAAACCTAAAAGTTATACCCCGAACCCAAAAACATATTCCCCATACCCTATTATAAAAATACTTAACCGTAAACATTAAAACATAAAACCTACCCCTGAAATCGTAAATTGAAACCCCAAAACCGAACAAAACAATTTTAAATCCTGGACCAAAAACACTATATTCGAAACTCTAATACCTGAACTCTAAAACCTAAAAGATGACCCCTGAACCTAAAAATATATTCCCTATACTCTAATATAAAAATAATAAACCCTAAACCATAAAACCTAAACCCTAACCCTGAAATCATAAACCTAAACCTGAAAACCATACCAAAAAAATCCTAAAACCTAGACCCAAAGACCTATATCTGAAACCCCGATCTCTAAACCCTAATACCTAAAAGATGAACCCTGAACCCAAAAACATATTCCCCATACCCTATTCTAAAAATAATTAACCTTAAACCATAAAACATAAACCCTACCCCTGAAATCATAAACAGAAACCCCCAAACCGAACTAAAAAGTCCTAAATCCTAGACCAAAAACACTATATTCGAAACCCTAATACCACAACTCTAAAACCAAAAAGCTGACTCCTGAACCTAAAAACCTATTAACTATCCCTACAATAAAAATAATAAACCCTATACATTAAAACAAAAACCCTAACGCATAAATCATAAACAGAAACACGAAAACCATACAAAAACAAATCCTAAAACCTAGATCCAAAACCCTATACCTAAAACCCTAATCTCTAAACTCTAATGCCTAAAAGCTAAAACCCAAAAAAAAAATATTCCCCATACCCTATTCTCAAAACACTTAACCCTAAACCTTAAAACATAAACCCCAACCTAAAATCACCAACAGAAACCCGAAAACCGAACAAACAAATACTAAATCCTCGACCCAAAACACTATATCCGAAACCCTAATACCCGAACTCTAAAATCTAAAAGCTGAAACCTGAACCCAAAAACCAATAACCTATACCCTAATCTCAAAATAATAAACCCTATACCTTAAAAACTAAACCCTAACCCTGAAATCATAAACCTAAACCCGAAAACCATACCAAAAAATCCTAAAACCTAAACCCAAAACCCCAATCCGAAAACCTAATCTCTAAACCCTAAAATCTAAAAGATGAAACACAAACCAAAAAACATATTCCCCATACCCTATTCTCAAAATAATTAAACCTAAACTTCAAAACATAAACCCTACAACTGAAATCATAAACTGAAACCCCAAAATCGAACAAAAAAAATCCTAAATCATGGACCCAAAATACTAATCTGAAACCCTAATACCTAAAATCTAAAACCTAAAAGCAGAAAACTAAAACTAAAAACCAATTCCCTATACCCTACTCTCAAAATAATAAACCCTAAACCATAAAACCTAAACCCAAACCCTGGAATCATAATCCTAAACCCGAAAACCATACCAAAAGAATCCTAAAACCTAGACCCAAAACCCTATATTCGAAACCCCAATCTCTAAATGCTAAAACTTAAAAACTGAACCCAAAACCCTAAAAAATATTCCACAAACCTATTCTAAAAATAATTAACCCTAAACCTTAAAACCTAAACCCCTCCCCTGAAATCATAAACTGAAACCCCAATACTGAACAAAAAAATTATAAATTATGGACCCAAAAAAATATATCTCAAACCCTAATACGTGAACTCTAAAACTTAAAATCTAACCGCTTAACCTTAAAACCTATCACCTATACCATACTCTCAAAATAATAAACCCTAAAACTTAAAACCTAAACCCTAAAGCTGAAATCATAAACCTAAACCCGAAAGCCAAACCAAAAAAAATCCTAAAACCTAGACCCAAAACCCTATATTCGAATCCCCAATCTCTAAACCCCAAAACTTAAAAGGTGAACCCCAAACCCCAAAAAAATATTACCCATACCCTATTCTCAAAATATTTAACCCTAAACCTTAAAACATAAACCCCTCCCCTGAAATCATAAACTGAAACCCCAATACTGAACAAAAGAATTATAAATTCTGGACCCAAAACACTATATCTGAAACCCTAATAGGTGAAGTCTAAAACCTAAAAGTTCACCCCTGAACCTAAAAATCTAATAAATATACCATACTCTCAAAATAATAAACCCTAAACCATATAACCTAAACCCTAAACCAGTAATCATAAACCTAAACCCGAAAACCATACCAAAAAAAATCTTAAAACCTAGACCCAAAACCATATATCTGAAACCCTAATCTCTAAACTTTAAATCCTAAAAGCTGAACCCCTAACCCAAAACCATATTACCCATACCATAATCTCAAACTTCCTACCCTAAACCTTAAAACATAAACCCTCCCCCTGAAACCATAAAACAAAACCCCAAAACCAAACAAAAAAATCCTAAACCCTAGACCCAAATCAGTACATCTGAAACCCTAATACCTGAACTCTAAAACCTAAAAGCTGACCCCTGAACCTAAAAACATATTCCCTATACCTTAATATAAAAATAATAAACCCTAAACCTTAAAACCTAAACCCTAACCCTGAAATCATAAACCTAAACCCGAAAACCATAACAAAAAAATCCTAAAACCCAAACCCAAATACCTATATCTGAAACCCTAATCTCTAAACCCTAAAACCTAAAAGTTATACCCCGAACCCAAAAACATATTCCCCATACCCTATTATAAAAATACTTAACCGTAAACATTAAAACATAAAACCTACCCCTGAAATCGTAAATTGAAACCCCAAAACCGAACAAAACAATTTTAAATCCTGGACCAAAAACACTATATTCGAAACTCTAATACCTGAACTCTAAAACCTAAAAGATGACCCCTGAACCTAAAAATATATTCCCTATACTCTAATATAAAAATAATAAACCCTAAACCATAAAACCTAAACCCTAACCCTGAAATCATAAACCTAAACCTGAAAACCATACCAAAAAAATCCTAAAACCTAGACCCAAAGACCTATATCTGAAACCCCGATCTCTAAACCCTAATACCTAAAAGATGAACCCTGAACCCAAAAACATATTCCCCATACCCTATTCTAAAAATAATTAACCTTAAACCATAAAACATAAACCCTACCCCTGAAATCATAAACAGAAACCCCCAAACCGAACTAAAAAGTCCTAAATCCTAGACCAAAAACACTATATTCGAAACCCTAATACCACAACTCTAAAACCAAAAAGCTGACTCCTGAACCTAAAAACCTATTAACTATCCCTACAATAAAAATAATAAACCCTATACATTAAAACAAAAACCCTAACGCATAAATCATAAACAGAAACACGAAAACCATACAAAAACAAATCCTAAAACCTAGATCCAAAACCCTATACCTAAAACCCTAATCTCTAAACTCTAATGCCTAAAAGCTAAAACCCAAAAAAAAAATATTCCCCATACCCTATTCTCAAAACACTTAACCCTAAACCTTAAAACATAAACCCCAACCTAAAATCACCAACAGAAACCCGAAAACCGAACAAACAAATACTCAATCCTCGACCCAAAACACTATATCCGAAACCCTAATACCCGAACTCTAAAATCTAAAAGCTGAAACCTGAACCCAAAAACCAATAACCTATACCCTAATCTCAAAATAATAAACCCTATACCTTAAAAACTAAACCCTAACCCTGAAATCATAAACCTAAACCCGAAAACCATACCAAAAAATCCTAAAACCTAAACCCAAAACCCCAATCCGAAAACCTAATCTCTAAACCCTAAAATCTAAAAGATGAAACACAAACCAAAAAACATATTCCCCATACCCTATTCTCAAAATAATTAAACCTAAACTTCAAAACATAAACCCTACAACTGAAATCATAAACTGAAACCCCAAAATCGAACAAAAAAAATCCTAAATCATGGACCCAAAATACTAATCTGAAACCCTAATACCTAAAATCTAAAACCTAAAAGCAGAAAACTAAAACTAAAAACCAATTCCCTATACCCTACTCTCAAAATAATAAACCCTAAACCATAAAACCTAAACCCAAACCCTGGAATCATAATCCTAAACCCGAAAACCATACCAAAAGAATCCTAAAACCTAGACCCAAAACCCTATATTCGAAACCCCAATCTCTAAATGCTAAAACTTAAAAACTGAACCCAAAACCCTAAAAAATATTCCACAAACCTATTCTAAAAATAATTAACCCTAAACCTTAAAACCTAAACCCCTCCCCTGAAATCATAAACTGAAACCCCAATACTGAACAAAAAAATTATAAATTATGGACCCAAAAAAATATATCTCAAACCCTAATACGTGAACTCTAAAACTTAAAATCTAACCGCTTAACCTTAAAACCTATCACCTATACCATACTCTCAAAATAATAAACCCTAAAACTTAAAACCTAAACCCTAAAGCTGAAATCATAAACCTAAACCCGAAAGCCAAACCAAAAAAAATCCTAAAACCTAGACCCAAAACCCTATATTCGAATCCCCAATCTCTAAACCCCAAAACTTAAAAGGTGAACCCCAAACCCCAAAAAAATATTACCCATACCCTATTCTCAAAATATTTAACCCTAAACCTTAAAACATAAACCCCTCCCCTGAAATCATAAACTGAAACCCCAATACTGAACAAAAGAATTATAAATTCTGGACCCAAAACACTATATCTGAAACCCTAATAGGTGAAGTCTAAAACCTAAAAGTTCACCCCTGAACCTAAAAATCTAATAAATATACCATACTCTCAAAATAATAAACCCTAAACCATATAACCTAAACCCTAAACCAGTAATCATAAACCTAAACCCGAAAACCATACCAAAAAAAATCTTAAAACCTAGACCCAAAACCATATATCTGAAACCCTAATCTCTAAACTTTAAATCCTAAAAGCTGAACCCCTAACCCAAAACCATATTACCCATACCATAATCTCAAACTTCCTACCCTAAACCTTAAAACATAAACCCTCCCCCTGAAACCATAAAACAAAACCCCAAAACCAAACAAAAAAATCCTAAACCCTAGACCCAAATCAGTACATCTGAAACCCTAATACCTGAACTCTAAAACCTAAAAGCTGACCCCTGAACCTAAAAACATATTCCCTATACCTTAATATAAAAATAATAAACCCTAAACCTTAAAACCTAAACCCTAACCCTGAAATCATAAACCTAAACCCGAAAACCATAACAAAAAAATCCTAAAACCCAAACCCAAATACCTATATCTGAAACCCTAATCTCTAAACCCTAAAACCTAAAAGTTATACCCCGAACCCAAAAACATATTCCCCATACCCTATTATAAAAATACTTAACCGTAAACATTAAAACATAAAACCTACCCCTGAAATCGTAAATTGAAACCCCAAAACCGAACAAAACAATTTTAAATCCTGGACCAAAAACACTATATTCGAAACTCTAATACCTGAACTCTAAAACCTAAAAGATGACCCCTGAACCTAAAAATATATTCCCTATACTCTAATATAAAAATAATAAACCCTAAACCATAAAACCTAAACCCTAACCCTGAAATCATAAACCTAAACCTGAAAACCATACCAAAAAAATCCTAAAACCTAGACCCAAAGACCTATATCTGAAACCCCGATCTCTAAACCCTAATACCTAAAAGATGAACCCTGAACCCAAAAACATATTCCCCATACCCTATTCTAAAAATAATTAACCTTAAACCATAAAACATAAACCCTACCCCTGAAATCATAAACAGAAACCCCCAAACCGAACTAAAAAGTCCTAAATCCTAGACCAAAAACACTATATTCGAAACCCTAATACCACAACTCTAAAACCAAAAAGCTGACTCCTGAACCTAAAAACCTATTAACTATCCCTACAATAAAAATAATAAACCCTATACATTAAAACAAAAACCCTAACGCATAAATCATAAACAGAAACACGAAAACCATACAAAAACAAATCCTAAAACCTAGATCCAAAACCCTATACCTAAAACCCTAATCTCTAAACTCTAATGCCTAAAAGCTAAAACCCAAAAAAAAAATATTCCCCATACCCTATTCTCAAAACACTTAACCCTAAACCTTAAAACATAAACCCCAACCTAAAATCACCAACAGAAACCCGAAAACCGAACAAACAAATACTAAATCCTCGACCCAAAACACTATATCCGAAACCCTAATACCCGAACTCTAAAATCTAAAAGCTGAAACCTGAACCCAAAAACCAATAACCTATACCCTAATCTCAAAATAATAAACCCTATACCTTAAAAACTAAACCCTAACCCTGAAATCATAAACCTAAACCCGAAAACCATACCAAAAAATCCTAAAACCTAAACCCAAAACCCCAATCCGAAAACCTAATCTCTAAACCCTAAAATCTAAAAGATGAAACACAAACCAAAAAACATATTCCCCATACCCTATTCTCAAAATAATTAAACCTAAACTTCAAAACATAAACCCTACAACTGAAATCATAAACTGAAACCCCAAAATCGAACAAAAAAAATCCTAAATCATGGACCCAAAATACTAATCTGAAACCCTAATACCTAAAATCTAAAACCTAAAAGCAGAAAACTAAAACTAAAAACCAATTCCCTATACCCTACTCTCAAAATAATAAACCCTAAACCATAAAACCTAAACCCAAACCCTGGAATCATAATCCTAAACCCGAAAACCATACCAAAAGAATCCTAAAACCTAGACCCAAAACCCTATATTCGAAACCCCAATCTCTAAATGCTAAAACTTAAAAACTGAACCCAAAACCCTAAAAAATATTCCACAAACCTATTCTAAAAATAATTAACCCTAAACCTTAAAACCTAAACCCCTCCCCTGAAATCATAAACTGAAACCCCAATACTGAACAAAAAAATTATAAATTATGGACCCAAAAAAATATATCTCAAACCCTAATACGTGAACTCTAAAACTTAAAATCTAACCGCTTAACCTTAAAACCTATCACCTATACCATACTCTCAAAATAATAAACCCTAAAACTTAAAACCTAAACCCTAAAGCTGAAATCATAAACCTAAACCCGAAAGCCAAACCAAAAAAAATCCTAAAACCTAGACCCAAAACCCTATATTCGAATCCCCAATCTCTAAACCCCAAAACTTAAAAGGTGAACCCCAAACCCCAAAAAAATATTACCCATACCCTATTCTCAAAATATTTAACCCTAAACCTTAAAACATAAACCCCTCCCCTGAAATCATAAACTGAAACCCCAATACTGAACAAAAGAATTATAAATTCTGGACCCAAAACACTATATCTGAAACCCTAATAGGTGAAGTCTAAAACCTAAAAGTTCACCCCTGAACCTAAAAATCTAATAAATATACCATACTCTCAAAATAATAAACCCTAAACCATATAACCTAAACCCTAAACCAGTAATCATAAACCTAAACCCGAAAACCATACCAAAAAAAATCTTAAAACCTAGACCCAAAACCATATATCTGAAACCCTAATCTCTAAACTTTAAATCCTAAAAGCTGAACCCCTAACCCAAAACCATATTACCCATACCATAATCTCAAACTTCCTACCCTAAACCTTAAAACATAAACCCTCCCCCTGAAACCATAAAACAAAACCCCAAAACCAAACAAAAAAATCCTAAACCCTAGACCCAAATCAGTACATCTGAAACCCTAATACCTGAACTCTAAAACCTAAAAGCTGACCCCTGAACCTAAAAACATATTCCCTATACCTTAATATAAAAATAATAAACCCTAAACCTTAAAACCTAAACCCTAACCCTGAAATCATAAACCTAAACCCGAAAACCATAACAAAAAAATCCTAAAACCCAAACCCAAATACCTATATCTGAAACCCTAATCTCTAAACCCTAAAACCTAAAAGTTATACCCCGAACCCAAAAACATATTCCCCATACCCTATTATAAAAATACTTAACCGTAAACATTAAAACATAAAACCTACCCCTGAAATCGTAAATTGAAACCCCAAAACCGAACAAAACAATTTTAAATCCTGGACCAAAAACACTATATTCGAAACTCTAATACCTGAACTCTAAAACCTAAAAGATGACCCCTGAACCTAAAAATATATTCCCTATACTCTAATATAAAAATAATAAACCCTAAACCATAAAACCTAAACCCTAACCCTGAAATCATAAACCTAAACCTGAAAACCATACCAAAAAAATCCTAAAACCTAGACCCAAAGACCTATATCTGAAACCCCGATCTCTAAACCCTAATACCTAAAAGATGAACCCTGAACCCAAAAACATATTCCCCATACCCTATTCTAAAAATAATTAACCTTAAACCATAAAACATAAACCCTACCCCTGAAATCATAAACAGAAACCCCCAAACCGAACTAAAAAGTCCTAAATCCTAGACCAAAAACACTATATTCGAAACCCTAATACCACAACTCTAAAACCAAAAAGCTGACTCCTGAACCTAAAAACCTATTAACTATCCCTACAATAAAAATAATAAACCCTATACATTAAAACAAAAACCCTAACGCATAAATCATAAACAGAAACACGAAAACCATACAAAAACAAATCCTAAAACCTAGATCCAAAACCCTATACCTAAAACCCTAATCTCTAAACTCTAATGCCTAAAAGCTAAAACCCAAAAAAAAAATATTCCCCATACCCTATTCTCAAAACACTTAACCCTAAACCTTAAAACATAAACCCCAACCTAAAATCACCAACAGAAACCCGAAAACCGAACAAACAAATACTAAATCCTCGACCCAAAACACTATATCCGAAACCCTAATACCCGAACTCTAAAATCTAAAAGCTGAAACCTGAACCCAAAAACCAATAACCTATACCCTAATCTCAAAATAATAAACCCTATACCTTAAAAACTAAACCCTAACCCTGAAATCATAAACCTAAACCCGAAAACCATACCAAAAAATCCTAAAACCTAAACCCAAAACCCCAATCCGAAAACCTAATCTCTAAACCCTAAAATCTAAAAGATGAAACACAAACCAAAAAACATATTCCCCATACCCTATTCTCAAAATAATTAAACCTAAACTTCAAAACATAAACCCTACAACTGAAATCATAAACTGAAACCCCAAAATCGAACAAAAAAAATCCTAAATCATGGACCCAAAATACTAATCTGAAACCCTAATACCTAAAATCTAAAACCTAAAAGCAGAAAACTAAAACTAAAAACCAATTCCCTATACCCTACTCTCAAAATAATAAACCCTAAACCATAAAACCTAAACCCAAACCCTGGAATCATAATCCTAAACCCGAAAACCATACCAAAAGAATCCTAAAACCTAGACCCAAAACCCTATATTCGAAACCCCAATCTCTAAATGCTAAAACTTAAAAACTGAACCCAAAACCCTAAAAAATATTCCACAAACCTATTCTAAAAATAATTAACCCTAAACCTTAAAACCTAAACCCCTCCCCTGAAATCATAAACTGAAACCCCAATACTGAACAAAAAAATTATAAATTATGGACCCAAAAAAATATATCTCAAACCCTAATACGTGAACTCTAAAACTTAAAATCTAACCGCTTAACCTTAAAACCTATCACCTATACCATACTCTCAAAATAATAAACCCTAAAACTTAAAACCTAAACCCTAAAGCTGAAATCATAAACCTAAACCCGAAAGCCAAACCAAAAAAAATCCTAAAACCTAGACCCAAAACCCTATATTCGAATCCCCAATCTCTAAACCCCAAAACTTAAAAGGTGAACCCCAAACCCCAAAAAAATATTACCCATACCCTATTCTCAAAATATTTAACCCTAAACCTTAAAACATAAACCCCTCCCCTGAAATCATAAACTGAAACCCCAATACTGAACAAAAGAATTATAAATTCTGGACCCAAAACACTATATCTGAAACCCTAATAGGTGAAGTCTAAAACCTAAAAGTTCACCCCTGAACCTAAAAATCTAATAAATATACCATACTCTCAAAATAATAAACCCTAAACCATATAACCTAAACCCTAAACCAGTAATCATAAACCTAAACCCGAAAACCATACCAAAAAAAATCTTAAAACCTAGACCCAAAACCATATATCTGAAACCCTAATCTCTAAACTTTAAATCCTAAAAGCTGAACCCCTAACCCAAAACCATATTACCCATACCATAATCTCAAACTTCCTACCCTAAACCTTAAAACATAAACCCTCCCCCTGAAACCATAAAACAAAACCCCAAAACCAAACAAAAAAATCCTAAACCCTAGACCCAAATCAGTACATCTGAAACCCTAATACCTGAACTCTAAAACCTAAAAGCTGACCCCTGAACCTAAAAACATATTCCCTATACCTTAATATAAAAATAATAAACCCTAAACCTTAAAACCTAAACCCTAACCCTGAAATCATAAACCTAAACCCGAAAACCATAACAAAAAAATCCTAAAACCCAAACCCAAATACCTATATCTGAAACCCTAATCTCTAAACCCTAAAACCTAAAAGTTATACCCCGAACCCAAAAACATATTCCCCATACCCTATTATAAAAATACTTAACCGTAAACATTAAAACATAAAACCTACCCCTGAAATCGTAAATTGAAACCCCAAAACCGAACAAAACAATTTTAAATCCTGGACCAAAAACACTATATTCGAAACTCTAATACCTGAACTCTAAAACCTAAAAGATGACCCCTGAACCTAAAAATATATTCCCTATACTCTAATATAAAAATAATAAACCCTAAACCATAAAACCTAAACCCTAACCCTGAAATCATAAACCTAAACCTGAAAACCATACCAAAAAAATCCTAAAACCTAGACCCAAAGACCTATATCTGAAACCCCGATCTCTAAACCCTAATACCTAAAAGATGAACCCTGAACCCAAAAACATATTCCCCATACCCTATTCTAAAAATAATTAACCTTAAACCATAAAACATAAACCCTACCCCTGAAATCATAAACAGAAACCCCCAAACCGAACTAAAAAGTCCTAAATCCTAGACCAAAAACACTATATTCGAAACCCTAATACCACAACTCTAAAACCAAAAAGCTGACTCCTGAACCTAAAAACCTATTAACTATCCCTACAATAAAAATAATAAACCCTATACATTAAAACAAAAACCCTAACGCATAAATCATAAACAGAAACACGAAAACCATACAAAAACAAATCCTAAAACCTAGATCCAAAACCCTATACCTAAAACCCTAATCTCTAAACTCTAATGCCTAAAAGCTAAAACCCAAAAAAAAAATATTCCCCATACCCTATTCTCAAAACACTTAACCCTAAACCTTAAAACATAAACCCCAACCTAAAATCACCAACAGAAACCCGAAAACCGAACAAACAAATACTAAATCCTCGACCCAAAACACTATATCCGAAACCCTAATACCCGAACTCTAAAATCTAAAAGCTGAAACCTGAACCCAAAAACCAATAACCTATACCCTAATCTCAAAATAATAAACCCTATACCTTAAAAACTAAACCCTAACCCTGAAATCATAAACCTAAACCCGAAAACCATACCAAAAAATCCTAAAACCTAAACCCAAAACCCCAATCCGAAAACCTAATCTCTAAACCCTAAAATCTAAAAGATGAAACACAAACCAAAAAACATATTCCCCATACCCTATTCTCAAAATAATTAAACCTAAACTTCAAAACATAAACCCTACAACTGAAATCATAAACTGAAACCCCAAAATCGAACAAAAAAAATCCTAAATCATGGACCCAAAATACTAATCTGAAACCCTAATACCTAAAATCTAAAACCTAAAAGCAGAAAACTAAAACTAAAAACCAATTCCCTATACCCTACTCTCAAAATAATAAACCCTAAACCATAAAACCTAAACCCAAACCCTGGAATCATAATCCTAAACCCGAAAACCATACCAAAAGAATCCTAAAACCTAGACCCAAAACCCTATATTCGAAACCCCAATCTCTAAATGCTAAAACTTAAAAACTGAACCCAAAACCCTAAAAAATATTCCACAAACCTATTCTAAAAATAATTAACCCTAAACCTTAAAACCTAAACCCCTCCCCTGAAATCATAAACTGAAACCCCAATACTGAACAAAAAAATTATAAATTATGGACCCAAAAAAATATATCTCAAACCCTAATACGTGAACTCTAAAACTTAAAATCTAACCGCTTAACCTTAAAACCTATCACCTATACCATACTCTCAAAATAATAAACCCTAAAACTTAAAACCTAAACCCTAAAGCTGAAATCATAAACCTAAACCCGAAAGCCAAACCAAAAAAAATCCTAAAACCTAGACCCAAAACCCTATATTCGAATCCCCAATCTCTAAACCCCAAAACTTAAAAGGTGAACCCCAAACCCCAAAAAAATATTACCCATACCCTATTCTCAAAATATTTAACCCTAAACCTTAAAACATAAACCCCTCCCCTGAAATCATAAACTGAAACCCCAATACTGAACAAAAGAATTATAAATTCTGGACCCAAAACACTATATCTGAAACCCTAATAGGTGAAGTCTAAAACCTAAAAGTTCACCCCTGAACCTAAAAATCTAATAAATATACCATACTCTCAAAATAATAAACCCTAAACCATATAACCTAAACCCTAAACCAGTAATCATAAACCTAAACCCGAAAACCATACCAAAAAAAATCTTAAAACCTAGACCCAAAACCATATATCTGAAACCCTAATCTCTAAACTTTAAATCCTAAAAGCTGAACCCCTAACCCAAAACCATATTACCCATACCATAATCTCAAACTTCCTACCCTAAACCTTAAAACATAAACCCTCCCCCTGAAACCATAAAACAAAACCCCAAAACCAAACAAAAAAATCCTAAACCCTAGACCCAAATCAGTACATCTGAAACCCTAATACCTGAACTCTAAAACCTAAAAGCTGACCCCTGAACCTAAAAACATATTCCCTATACCTTAATATAAAAATAATAAACCCTAAACCTTAAAACCTAAACCCTAACCCTGAAATCATAAACCTAAACCCGAAAACCATAACAAAAAAATCCTAAAACCCAAACCCAAATACCTATATCTGAAACCCTAATCTCTAAACCCTAAAACCTAAAAGTTATACCCCGAACCCAAAAACATATTCCCCATACCCTATTATAAAAATACTTAACCGTAAACATTAAAACATAAAACCTACCCCTGAAATCGTAAATTGAAACCCCAAAACCGAACAAAACAATTTTAAATCCTGGACCAAAAACACTATATTCGAAACTCTAATACCTGAACTCTAAAACCTAAAAGATGACCCCTGAACCTAAAAATATATTCCCTATACTCTAATATAAAAATAATAAACCCTAAACCATAAAACCTAAACCCTAACCCTGAAATCATAAACCTAAACCTGAAAACCATACCAAAAAAATCCTAAAACCTAGACCCAAAGACCTATATCTGAAACCCCGATCTCTAAACCCTAATACCTAAAAGATGAACCCTGAACCCAAAAACATATTCCCCATACCCTATTCTAAAAATAATTAACCTTAAACCATAAAACATAAACCCTACCCCTGAAATCATAAACAGAAACCCCCAAACCGAACTAAAAAGTCCTAAATCCTAGACCAAAAACACTATATTCGAAACCCTAATACCACAACTCTAAAACCAAAAAGCTGACTCCTGAACCTAAAAACCTATTAACTATCCCTACAATAAAAATAATAAACCCTATACATTAAAACAAAAACCCTAACGCATAAATCATAAACAGAAACACGAAAACCATACAAAAACAAATCCTAAAACCTAGATCCAAAACCCTATACCTAAAACCCTAATCTCTAAACTCTAATGCCTAAAAGCTAAAACCCAAAAAAAAAATATTCCCCATACCCTATTCTCAAAACACTTAACCCTAAACCTTAAAACATAAACCCCAACCTAAAATCACCAACAGAAACCCGAAAACCGAACAAACAAATACTAAATCCTCGACCCAAAACACTATATCCGAAACCCTAATACCCGAACTCTAAAATCTAAAAGCTGAAACCTGAACCCAAAAACCAATAACCTATACCCTAATCTCAAAATAATAAACCCTATACCTTAAAAACTAAACCCTAACCCTGAAATCATAAACCTAAACCCGAAAACCATACCAAAAAATCCTAAAACCTAAACCCAAAACCCCAATCCGAAAACCTAATCTCTAAACCCTAAAATCTAAAAGATGAAACACAAACCAAAAAACATATTCCCCATACCCTATTCTCAAAATAATTAAACCTAAACTTCAAAACATAAACCCTACAACTGAAATCATAAACTGAAACCCCAAAATCGAACAAAAAAAATCCTAAATCATGGACCCAAAATACTAATCTGAAACCCTAATACCTAAAATCTAAAACCTAAAAGCAGAAAACTAAAACTAAAAACCAATTCCCTATACCCTACTCTCAAAATAATAAACCCTAAACCATAAAACCTAAACCCAAACCCTGGAATCATAATCCTAAACCCGAAAACCATACCAAAAGAATCCTAAAACCTAGACCCAAAACCCTATATTCGAAACCCCAATCTCTAAATGCTAAAACTTAAAAACTGAACCCAAAACCCTAAAAAATATTCCACAAACCTATTCTAAAAATAATTAACCCTAAACCTTAAAACCTAAACCCCTCCCCTGAAATCATAAACTGAAACCCCAATACTGAACAAAAAAATTATAAATTATGGACCCAAAAAAATATATCTCAAACCCTAATACGTGAACTCTAAAACTTAAAATCTAACCGCTTAACCTTAAAACCTATCACCTATACCATACTCTCAAAATAATAAACCCTAAAACTTAAAACCTAAACCCTAAAGCTGAAATCATAAACCTAAACCCGAAAGCCAAACCAAAAAAAATCCTAAAACCTAGACCCAAAACCCTATATTCGAATCCCCAATCTCTAAACCCCAAAACTTAAAAGGTGAACCCCAAACCCCAAAAAAATATTACCCATACCCTATTCTCAAAATATTTAACCCTAAACCTTAAAACATAAACCCCTCCCCTGAAATCATAAACTGAAACCCCAATACTGAACAAAAGAATTATAAATTCTGGACCCAAAACACTATATCTGAAACCCTAATAGGTGAAGTCTAAAACCTAAAAGTTCACCCCTGAACCTAAAAATCTAATAAATATACCATACTCTCAAAATAATAAACCCTAAACCATATAACCTAAACCCTAAACCAGTAATCATAAACCTAAACCCGAAAACCATACCAAAAAAAATCTTAAAACCTAGACCCAAAACCATATATCTGAAACCCTAATCTCTAAACTTTAAATCCTAAAAGCTGAACCCCTAACCCAAAACCATATTACCCATACCATAATCTCAAACTTCCTACCCTAAACCTTAAAACATAAACCCTCCCCCTGAAACCATAAAACAAAACCCCAAAACCAAACAAAAAAATCCTAAACCCTAGACCCAAATCAGTACATCTGAAACCCTAATACCTGAACTCTAAAACCTAAAAGCTGACCCCTGAACCTAAAAACATATTCCCTATACCTTAATATAAAAATAATAAACCCTAAACCTTAAAACCTAAACCCTAACCCTGAAATCATAAACCTAAACCCGAAAACCATAACAAAAAAATCCTAAAACCCAAACCCAAATACCTATATCTGAAACCCTAATCTCTAAACCCTAAAACCTAAAAGTTATACCCCGAACCCAAAAACATATTCCCCATACCCTATTATAAAAATACTTAACCGTAAACATTAAAACATAAAACCTACCCCTGAAATCGTAAATTGAAACCCCAAAACCGAACAAAACAATTTTAAATCCTGGACCAAAAACACTATATTCGAAACTCTAATACCTGAACTCTAAAACCTAAAAGATGACCCCTGAACCTAAAAATATATTCCCTATACTCTAATATAAAAATAATAAACCCTAAACCATAAAACCTAAACCCTAACCCTGAAATCATAAACCTAAACCTGAAAACCATACCAAAAAAATCCTAAAACCTAGACCCAAAGACCTATATCTGAAACCCCGATCTCTAAACCCTAATACCTAAAAGATGAACCCTGAACCCAAAAACATATTCCCCATACCCTATTCTAAAAATAATTAACCTTAAACCATAAAACATAAACCCTACCCCTGAAATCATAAACAGAAACCCCCAAACCGAACTAAAAAGTCCTAAATCCTAGACCAAAAACACTATATTCGAAACCCTAATACCACAACTCTAAAACCAAAAAGCTGACTCCTGAACCTAAAAACCTATTAACTATCCCTACAATAAAAATAATAAACCCTATACATTAAAACAAAAACCCTAACGCATAAATCATAAACAGAAACACGAAAACCATACAAAAACAAATCCTAAAACCTAGATCCAAAACCCTATACCTAAAACCCTAATCTCTAAACTCTAATGCCTAAAAGCTAAAACCCAAAAAAAAAATATTCCCCATACCCTATTCTCAAAACACTTAACCCTAAACCTTAAAACATAAACCCCAACCTAAAATCACCAACAGAAACCCGAAAACCGAACAAACAAATACTAAATCCTCGACCCAAAACACTATATCCGAAACCCTAATACCCGAACTCTAAAATCTAAAAGCTGAAACCTGAACCCAAAAACCAATAACCTATACCCTAATCTCAAAATAATAAACCCTATACCTTAAAAACTAAACCCTAACCCTGAAATCATAAACCTAAACCCGAAAACCATACCAAAAAATCCTAAAACCTAAACCCAAAACCCCAATCCGAAAACCTAATCTCTAAACCCTAAAATCTAAAAGATGAAACACAAACCAAAAAACATATTCCCCATACCCTATTCTCAAAATAATTAAACCTAAACTTCAAAACATAAACCCTACAACTGAAATCATAAACTGAAACCCCAAAATCGAACAAAAAAAATCCTAAATCATGGACCCAAAATACTAATCTGAAACCCTAATACCTAAAATCTAAAACCTAAAAGCAGAAAACTAAAACTAAAAACCAATTCCCTATACCCTACTCTCAAAATAATAAACCCTAAACCATAAAACCTAAACCCAAACCCTGGAATCATAATCCTAAACCCGAAAACCATACCAAAAGAATCCTAAAACCTAGACCCAAAACCCTATATTCGAAACCCCAATCTCTAAATGCTAAAACTTAAAAACTGAACCCAAAACCCTAAAAAATATTCCACAAACCTATTCTAAAAATAATTAACCCTAAACCTTAAAACCTAAACCCCTCCCCTGAAATCATAAACTGAAACCCCAATACTGAACAAAAAAATTATAAATTATGGACCCAAAAAAATATATCTCAAACCCTAATACGTGAACTCTAAAACTTAAAATCTAACCGCTTAACCTTAAAACCTATCACCTATACCATACTCTCAAAATAATAAACCCTAAAACTTAAAACCTAAACCCTAAAGCTGAAATCATAAACCTAAACCCGAAAGCCAAACCAAAAAAAATCCTAAAACCTAGACCCAAAACCCTATATTCGAATCCCCAATCTCTAAACCCCAAAACTTAAAAGGTGAACCCCAAACCCCAAAAAAATATTACCCATACCCTATTCTCAAAATATTTAACCCTAAACCTTAAAACATAAACCCCTCCCCTGAAATCATAAACTGAAACCCCAATACTGAACAAAAGAATTATAAATTCTGGACCCAAAACACTATATCTGAAACCCTAATAGGTGAAGTCTAAAACCTAAAAGTTCACCCCTGAACCTAAAAATCTAATAAATATACCATACTCTCAAAATAATAAACCCTAAACCATATAACCTAAACCCTAAACCAGTAATCATAAACCTAAACCCGAAAACCATACCAAAAAAAATCTTAAAACCTAGACCCAAAACCATATATCTGAAACCCTAATCTCTAAACTTTAAATCCTAAAAGCTGAACCCCTAACCCAAAACCATATTACCCATACCATAATCTCAAACTTCCTACCCTAAACCTTAAAACATAAACCCTCCCCCTGAAACCATAAAACAAAACCCCAAAACCAAACAAAAAAATCCTAAACCCTAGACCCAAATCAGTACATCTGAAACCCTAATACCTGAACTCTAAAACCTAAAAGCTGACCCCTGAACCTAAAAACATATTCCCTATACCTTAATATAAAAATAATAAACCCTAAACCTTAAAACCTAAACCCTAACCCTGAAATCATAAACCTAAACCCGAAAACCATAACAAAAAAATCCTAAAACCCAAACCCAAATACCTATATCTGAAACCCTAATCTCTAAACCCTAAAACCTAAAAGTTATACCCCGAACCCAAAAACATATTCCCCATACCCTATTATAAAAATACTTAACCGTAAACATTAAAACATAAAACCTACCCCTGAAATCGTAAATTGAAACCCCAAAACCGAACAAAACAATTTTAAATCCTGGACCAAAAACACTATATTCGAAACTCTAATACCTGAACTCTAAAACCTAAAAGATGACCCCTGAACCTAAAAATATATTCCCTATACTCTAATATAAAAATAATAAACCCTAAACCATAAAACCTAAACCCTAACCCTGAAATCATAAACCTAAACCTGAAAACCATACCAAAAAAATCCTAAAACCTAGACCCAAAGACCTATATCTGAAACCCCGATCTCTAAACCCTAATACCTAAAAGATGAACCCTGAACCCAAAAACATATTCCCCATACCCTATTCTAAAAATAATTAACCTTAAACCATAAAACATAAACCCTACCCCTGAAATCATAAACAGAAACCCCCAAACCGAACTAAAAAGTCCTAAATCCTAGACCAAAAACACTATATTCGAAACCCTAATACCACAACTCTAAAACCAAAAAGCTGACTCCTGAACCTAAAAACCTATTAACTATCCCTACAATAAAAATAATAAACCCTATACATTAAAACAAAAACCCTAACGCATAAATCGTAAACAGAAACACGAAAACCATACAAAAACAAATCCTAAAACCTAGATCCAAAACCCTATACCTAAAACCCTAATCTCTAAACTCTAATGCCTAAAAGCTAAAACCCAAAAAAAAAATATTCCCCATACCCTATTCTCAAAACACTTAACCCTAAACCTTAAAACATAAACCCCAACCTAAAATCACCAACAGAAACCCGAAAACCGAACAAACAAATACTCAATCCTCGACCCAAAACACTATATCCGAAACCCTAATACCCGAACTCTAAAATCTAAAAGCTGAAACCTGAACCCAAAAACCAATAACCTATACCCTAATCTCAAAATAATAAACCCTATACCTTAAAAACTAAACCCTAACCCTGAAATCATAAACCTAAACCCGAAAACCATACCAAAAAATCCTAAAACCTAAACCCAAAACCCCAATCCGAAAACCTAATCTCTAAACCCTAAAATCTAAAAGATGAAACACAAACCAAAAAACATATTCCCCATACCCTATTCTCAAAATAATTAAACCTAAACTTCAAAACATAAACCCTACAACTGAAATCATAAACTGAAACCCCAAAATCGAACAAAAAAAATCCTAAATCATGGACCCAAAATACTAATCTGAAACCCTAATACCTAAAATCTAAAACCTAAAAGCAGAAAACTAAAACTAAAAACCAATTCCCTATACCCTACTCTCAAAATAATAAACCCTAAACCATAAAACCTAAACCCAAACCCTGGAATCATAATCCTAAACCCGAAAACCATACCAAAAGAATCCTAAAACCTAGACCCAAAACCCTATATTCGAAACCCCAATCTCTAAATGCTAAAACTTAAAAACTGAACCCAAAACCCTAAAAAATATTCCACAAACCTATTCTAAAAATAATTAACCCTAAACCTTAAAACCTAAACCCCTCCCCTGAAATCATAAACTGAAACCCCAATACTGAACAAAAAAATTATAAATTATGGACCCAAAAAAATATATCTCAAACCCTAATACGTGAACTCTAAAACTTAAAATCTAACCGCTTAACCTTAAAACCTATCACCTATACCATACTCTCAAAATAATAAACCCTAAAACTTAAAACCTAAACCCTAAAGCTGAAATCATAAACCTAAACCCGAAAGCCAAACCAAAAAAAATCCTAAAACCTAGACCCAAAACCCTATATTCGAATCCCCAATCTCTAAACCCCAAAACTTAAAAGGTGAACCCCAAACCCCAAAAAAATATTACCCATACCCTATTCTCAAAATATTTAACCCTAAACCTTAAAACATAAACCCCTCCCCTGAAATCATAAACTGAAACCCCAATACTGAACAAAAGAATTATAAATTCTGGACCCAAAACACTATATCTGAAACCCTAATAGGTGAAGTCTAAAACCTAAAAGTTCACCCCTGAACCTAAAAATCTAATAAATATACCATACTCTCAAAATAATAAACCCTAAACCATATAACCTAAACCCTAAACCAGTAATCATAAACCTAAACCCGAAAACCATACCAAAAAAAATCTTAAAACCTAGACCCAAAACCATATATCTGAAACCCTAATCTCTAAACTTTAAATCCTAAAAGCTGAACCCCTAACCCAAAACCATATTACCCATACCATAATCTCAAACTTCCTACCCTAAACCTTAAAACATAAACCCTCCCCCTGAAACCATAAAACAAAACCCCAAAACCAAACAAAAAAATCCTAAACCCTAGACCCAAATCAGTACATCTGAAACCCTAATACCTGAACTCTAAAACCTAAAAGCTGACCCCTGAACCTAAAAACATATTCCCTATACCTTAATATAAAAATAATAAACCCTAAACCTTAAAACCTAAACCCTAACCCTGAAATCATAAACCTAAACCCGAAAACCATAACAAAAAAATCCTAAAACCCAAACCCAAATACCTATATCTGAAACCCTAATCTCTAAACCCTAAAACCTAAAAGTTATACCCCGAACCCAAAAACATATTCCCCATACCCTATTATAAAAATACTTAACCGTAAACATTAAAACATAAAACCTACCCCTGAAATCGTAAATTGAAACCCCAAAACCGAACAAAACAATTTTAAATCCTGGACCAAAAACACTATATTCGAAACTCTAATACCTGAACTCTAAAACCTAAAAGATGACCCCTGAACCTAAAAATATATTCCCTATACTCTAATATAAAAATAATAAACCCTAAACCATAAAACCTAAACCCTAACCCTGAAATCATAAACCTAAACCTGAAAACCATACCAAAAAAATCCTAAAACCTAGACCCAAAGACCTATATCTGAAACCCCGATCTCTAAACCCTAATACCTAAAAGATGAACCCTGAACCCAAAAACATATTCCCCATACCCTATTCTAAAAATAATTAACCTTAAACCATAAAACATAAACCCTACCCCTGAAATCATAAACAGAAACCCCCAAACCGAACTAAAAAGTCCTAAATCCTAGACCAAAAACACTATATTCGAAACCCTAATACCACAACTCTAAAACCAAAAAGCTGACTCCTGAACCTAAAAACCTATTAACTATCCCTACAATAAAAATAATAAACCCTATACATTAAAACAAAAACCCTAACGCATAAATCATAAACAGAAACACGAAAACCATACAAAAACAAATCCTAAAACCTAGATCCAAAACCCTATACCTAAAACCCTAATCTCTAAACTCTAATGCCTAAAAGCTAAAACCCAAAAAAAAAATATTCCCCATACCCTATTCTCAAAACACTTAACCCTAAACCTTAAAACATAAACCCCAACCTAAAATCACCAACAGAAACCCGAAAACCGAACAAACAAATACTAAATCCTCGACCCAAAACACTATATCCGAAACCCTAATACCCGAACTCTAAAATCTAAAAGCTGAAACCTGAACCCAAAAACCAATAACCTATACCCTAATCTCAAAATAATAAACCCTATACCTTAAAAACTAAACCCTAACCCTGAAATCATAAACCTAAACCCGAAAACCATACCAAAAAATCCTAAAACCTAAACCCAAAACCCCAATCCGAAAACCTAATCTCTAAACCCTAAAATCTAAAAGATGAAACACAAACCAAAAAACATATTCCCCATACCCTATTCTCAAAATAATTAAACCTAAACTTCAAAACATAAACCCTACAACTGAAATCATAAACTGAAACCCCAAAATCGAACAAAAAAAATCCTAAATCATGGACCCAAAATACTAATCTGAAACCCTAATACCTAAAATCTAAAACCTAAAAGCAGAAAACTAAAACTAAAAACCAATTCCCTATACCCTACTCTCAAAATAATAAACCCTAAACCATAAAACCTAAACCCAAACCCTGGAATCATAATCCTAAACCCGAAAACCATACCAAAAGAATCCTAAAACCTAGACCCAAAACCCTATATTCGAAACCCCAATCTCTAAATGCTAAAACTTAAAAACTGAACCCAAAACCCTAAAAAATATTCCACAAACCTATTCTAAAAATAATTAACCCTAAACCTTAAAACCTAAACCCCTCCCCTGAAATCATAAACTGAAACCCCAATACTGAACAAAAAAATTATAAATTATGGACCCAAAAAAATATATCTCAAACCCTAATACGTGAACTCTAAAACTTAAAATCTAACCGCTTAACCTTAAAACCTATCACCTATACCATACTCTCAAAATAATAAACCCTAAAACTTAAAACCTAAACCCTAAAGCTGAAATCATAAACCTAAACCCGAAAGCCAAACCAAAAAAAATCCTAAAACCTAGACCCAAAACCCTATATTCGAATCCCCAATCTCTAAACCCCAAAACTTAAAAGGTGAACCCCAAACCCCAAAAAAATATTACCCATACCCTATTCTCAAAATATTTAACCCTAAACCTTAAAACATAAACCCCTCCCCTGAAATCATAAACTGAAACCCCAATACTGAACAAAAGAATTATAAATTCTGGACCCAAAACACTATATCTGAAACCCTAATAGGTGAAGTCTAAAACCTAAAAGTTCACCCCTGAACCTAAAAATCTAATAAATATACCATACTCTCAAAATAATAAACCCTAAACCATATAACCTAAACCCTAAACCAGTAATCATAAACCTAAACCCGAAAACCATACCAAAAAAAATCTTAAAACCTAGACCCAAAACCATATATCTGAAACCCTAATCTCTAAACTTTAAATCCTAAAAGCTGAACCCCTAACCCAAAACCATATTACCCATACCATAATCTCAAACTTCCTACCCTAAACCTTAAAACATAAACCCTCCCCCTGAAACCATAAAACAAAACCCCAAAACCAAACAAAAAAATCCTAAACCCTAGACCCAAATCAGTACATCTGAAACCCTAATACCTGAACTCTAAAACCTAAAAGCTGACCCCTGAACCTAAAAACATATTCCCTATACCTTAATATAAAAATAATAAACCCTAAACCTTAAAACCTAAACCCTAACCCTGAAATCATAAACCTAAACCCGAAAACCATAACAAAAAAATCCTAAAACCCAAACCCAAATACCTATATCTGAAACCCTAATCTCTAAACCCTAAAACCTAAAAGTTATACCCCGAACCCAAAAACATATTCCCCATACCCTATTATAAAAATACTTAACCGTAAACATTAAAACATAAAACCTACCCCTGAAATCGTAAATTGAAACCCCAAAACCGAACAAAACAATTTTAAATCCTGGACCAAAAACACTATATTCGAAACTCTAATACCTGAACTCTAAAACCTAAAAGATGACCCCTGAACCTAAAAATATATTCCCTATACTCTAATATAAAAATAATAAACCCTAAACCATAAAACCTAAACCCTAACCCTGAAATCATAAACCTAAACCTGAAAACCATACCAAAAAAATCCTAAAACCTAGACCCAAAGACCTATATCTGAAACCCCGATCTCTAAACCCTAATACCTAAAAGATGAACCCTGAACCCAAAAACATATTCCCCATACCCTATTCTAAAAATAATTAACCTTAAACCATAAAACATAAACCCTACCCCTGAAATCATAAACAGAAACCCCCAAACCGAACTAAAAAGTCCTAAATCCTAGACCAAAAACACTATATTCGAAACCCTAATACCACAACTCTAAAACCAAAAAGCTGACTCCTGAACCTAAAAACCTATTAACTATCCCTACAATAAAAATAATAAACCCTATACATTAAAACAAAAACCCTAACGCATAAATCGTAAACAGAAACACGAAAACCATACAAAAACAAATCCTAAAACCTAGATCCAAAACCCTATACCTAAAACCCTAATCTCTAAACTCTAATGCCTAAAAGCTAAAACCCAAAAAAAAAATATTCCCCATACCCTATTCTCAAAACACTTAACCCTAAACCTTAAAACATAAACCCCAACCTAAAATCACCAACAGAAACCCGAAAACCGAACAAACAAATACTCAATCCTCGACCCAAAACACTATATCCGAAACCCTAATACCCGAACTCTAAAATCTAAAAGCTGAAACCTGAACCCAAAAACCAATAACCTATACCCTAATCTCAAAATAATAAACCCTATACCTTAAAAACTAAACCCTAACCCTGAAATCATAAACCTAAACCCGAAAACCATACCAAAAAATCCTAAAACCTAAACCCAAAACCCCAATCCGAAAACCTAATCTCTAAACCCTAAAATCTAAAAGATGAAACACAAACCAAAAAACATATTCCCCATACCCTATTCTCAAAATAATTAAACCTAAACTTCAAAACATAAACCCTACAACTGAAATCATAAACTGAAACCCCAAAATCGAACAAAAAAAATCCTAAATCATGGACCCAAAATACTAATCTGAAACCCTAATACCTAAAATCTAAAACCTAAAAGCAGAAAACTAAAACTAAAAACCAATTCCCTATACCCTACTCTCAAAATAATAAACCCTAAACCATAAAACCTAAACCCAAACCCTGGAATCATAATCCTAAACCCGAAAACCATACCAAAAGAATCCTAAAACCTAGACCCAAAACCCTATATTCGAAACCCCAATCTCTAAATGCTAAAACTTAAAAACTGAACCCAAAACCCTAAAAAATATTCCACAAACCTATTCTAAAAATAATTAACCCTAAACCTTAAAACCTAAACCCCTCCCCTGAAATCATAAACTGAAACCCCAATACTGAACAAAAAAATTATAAATTATGGACCCAAAAAAATATATCTCAAACCCTAATACGTGAACTCTAAAACTTAAAATCTAACCGCTTAACCTTAAAACCTATCACCTATACCATACTCTCAAAATAATAAACCCTAAAACTTAAAACCTAAACCCTAAAGCTGAAATCATAAACCTAAACCCGAAAGCCAAACCAAAAAAAATCCTAAAACCTAGACCCAAAACCCTATATTCGAATCCCCAATCTCTAAACCCCAAAACTTAAAAGGTGAACCCCAAACCCCAAAAAAATATTACCCATACCCTATTCTCAAAATATTTAACCCTAAACCTTAAAACATAAACCCCTCCCCTGAAATCATAAACTGAAACCCCAATACTGAACAAAAGAATTATAAATTCTGGACCCAAAACACTATATCTGAAACCCTAATAGGTGAAGTCTAAAACCTAAAAGTTCACCCCTGAACCTAAAAATCTAATAAATATACCATACTCTCAAAATAATAAACCCTAAACCATATAACCTAAACCCTAAACCAGTAATCATAAACCTAAACCCGAAAACCATACCAAAAAAAATCTTAAAACCTAGACCCAAAACCATATATCTGAAACCCTAATCTCTAAACTTTAAATCCTAAAAGCTGAACCCCTAACCCAAAACCATATTACCCATACCATAATCTCAAACTTCCTACCCTAAACCTTAAAACATAAACCCTCCCCCTGAAACCATAAAACAAAACCCCAAAACCAAACAAAAAAATCCTAAACCCTAGACCCAAATCAGTACATCTGAAACCCTAATACCTGAACTCTAAAACCTAAAAGCTGACCCCTGAACCTAAAAACATATTCCCTATACCTTAATATAAAAATAATAAACCCTAAACCTTAAAACCTAAACCCTAACCCTGAAATCATAAACCTAAACCCGAAAACCATAACAAAAAAATCCTAAAACCCAAACCCAAATACCTATATCTGAAACCCTAATCTCTAAACCCTAAAACCTAAAAGTTATACCCCGAACCCAAAAACATATTCCCCATACCCTATTATAAAAATACTTAACCGTAAACATTAAAACATAAAACCTACCCCTGAAATCGTAAATTGAAACCCCAAAACCGAACAAAACAATTTTAAATCCTGGACCAAAAACACTATATTCGAAACTCTAATACCTGAACTCTAAAACCTAAAAGATGACCCCTGAACCTAAAAATATATTCCCTATACTCTAATATAAAAATAATAAACCCTAAACCATAAAACCTAAACCCTAACCCTGAAATCATAAACCTAAACCTGAAAACCATACCAAAAAAATCCTAAAACCTAGACCCAAAGACCTATATCTGAAACCCCGATCTCTAAACCCTAATACCTAAAAGATGAACCCTGAACCCAAAAACATATTCCCCATACCCTATTCTAAAAATAATTAACCTTAAACCATAAAACATAAACCCTACCCCTGAAATCATAAACAGAAACCCCCAAACCGAACTAAAAAGTCCTAAATCCTAGACCAAAAACACTATATTCGAAACCCTAATACCACAACTCTAAAACCTAAAAGCTGACTCCTGAACCTAAAAACCTATTAACTATCCCTACAATAAAAATAATAAACCCTATACATTAAAACAAAAACCCTAACGCATAAATCATAAACAGAAACACGAAAACCATACAAAAACAAATCCTAAAACCTAGATCCAAAACCCTATACCTAAAACCCTAATCTCTAAACTCTAATGCCTAAAAGCTAAAACCCAAAAAAAAAATATTCCCCATACCCTATTCTCAAAACACTTAACCCTAAACCTTAAAACATAAACCCCAACCTAAAATCACCAACAGAAACCCGAAAACCGAACAAACAAATACTCAATCCTCGACCCAAAACACTATATCCGAAACCCTAATACCCGAACTCTAAAATCTAAAAGCTGAAACCTGAACCCAAAAACCAATAACCTATACCCTAATCTCAAAATAATAAACCCTATACCTTAAAAACTAAACCCTAACCCTGAAATCATAAACCTAAACCCGAAAACCATACCAAAAAATCCTAAAACCTAAACCCAAAACCCCAATCCGAAAACCTAATCTCTAAACCCTAAAATCTAAAAGATGAAACACAAACCAAAAAACATATTCCCCATACCCTATTCTCAAAATAATTAAACCTAAACTTCAAAACATAAACCCTACAACTGAAATCATAAACTGAAACCCCAAAATCGAACAAAAAAAATCCTAAATCATGGACCCAAAATACTAATCTGAAACCCTAATACCTAAAATCTAAAACCTAAAAGCAGAAAACTAAAACTAAAAACCAATTCCCTATACCCTACTCTCAAAATAATAAACCCTAAACCATAAAACCTAAACCCAAACCCTGGAATCATAATCCTAAACCCGAAAACCATACCAAAAGAATCCTAAAACCTAGACCCAAAACCCTATATTCGAAACCCCAATCTCTAAATGCTAAAACTTAAAAACTGAACCCAAAACCCTAAAAAATATTCCACAAACCTATTCTAAAAATAATTAACCCTAAACCTTAAAACCTAAACCCCTCCCCTGAAATCATAAACTGAAACCCCAATACTGAACAAAAAAATTATAAATTATGGACCCAAAAAAATATATCTCAAACCCTAATACGTGAACTCTAAAACTTAAAATCTAACCGCTTAACCTTAAAACCTATCACCTATACCATACTCTCAAAATAATAAACCCTAAAACTTAAAACCTAAACCCTAAAGCTGAAATCATAAACCTAAACCCGAAAGCCAAACCAAAAAAAATCCTAAAACCTAGACCCAAAACCCTATATTCGAATCCCCAATCTCTAAACCCCAAAACTTAAAAGGTGAACCCCAAACCCCAAAAAAATATTACCCATACCCTATTCTCAAAATATTTAACCCTAAACCTTAAAACATAAACCCCTCCCCTGAAATCATAAACTGAAACCCCAATACTGAACAAAAGAATTATAAATTCTGGACCCAAAACACTATATCTGAAACCCTAATAGGTGAAGTCTAAAACCTAAAAGTTCACCCCTGAACCTAAAAATCTAATAAATATACCATACTCTCAAAATAATAAACCCTAAACCATATAACCTAAACCCTAAACCAGTAATCATAAACCTAAACCCGAAAACCATACCAAAAAAAATCTTAAAACCTAGACCCAAAACCATATATCTGAAACCCTAATCTCTAAACTTTAAATCCTAAAAGCTGAACCCCTAACCCAAAACCATATTACCCATACCATAATCTCAAACTTCCTACCCTAAACCTTAAAACATAAACCCTCCCCCTGAAACCATAAAACAAAACCCCAAAACCAAACAAAAAAATCCTAAACCCTAGACCCAAATCAGTACATCTGAAACCCTAATACCTGAACTCTAAAACCTAAAAGCTGACCCCTGAACCTAAAAACATATTCCCTATACCTTAATATAAAAATAATAAACCCTAAACCTTAAAACCTAAACCCTAACCCTGAAATCATAAACCTAAACCCGAAAACCATAACAAAAAAATCCTAAAACCCAAACCCAAATACCTATATCTGAAACCCTAATCTCTAAACCCTAAAACCTAAAAGTTATACCCCGAACCCAAAAACATATTCCCCATACCCTATTATAAAAATACTTAACCGTAAACATTAAAACATAAAACCTACCCCTGAAATCGTAAATTGAAACCCCAAAACCGAACAAAACAATTTTAAATCCTGGACCAAAAACACTATATTCGAAACTCTAATACCTGAACTCTAAAACCTAAAAGATGACCCCTGAACCTAAAAATATATTCCCTATACTCTAATATAAAAATAATAAACCCTAAACCATAAAACCTAAACCCTAACCCTGAAATCATAAACCTAAACCTGAAAACCATACCAAAAAAATCCTAAAACCTAGACCCAAAGACCTATATCTGAAACCCCGATCTCTAAACCCTAATACCTAAAAGATGAACCCTGAACCCAAAAACATATTCCCCATACCCTATTCTAAAAATAATTAACCTTAAACCATAAAACATAAACCCTACCCCTGAAATCATAAACAGAAACCCCCAAACCGAACTAAAAAGTCCTAAATCCTAGACCAAAAACACTATATTCGAAACCCTAATACCACAACTCTAAAACCTAAAAGCTGACTCCTGAACCTAAAAACCTATTAACTATCCCTACAATAAAAATAATAAACCCTATACATTAAAACAAAAACCCTAACGCATAAATCATAAACAGAAACACGAAAACCATACAAAAACAAATCCTAAAACCTAGATCCAAAACCCTATACCTAAAACCCTAATCTCTAAACTCTAATGCCTAAAAGCTAAAACCCAAAAAAAAAATATTCCCCATACCCTATTCTCAAAACACTTAACCCTAAACCTTAAAACATAAACCCCAACCTAAAATCACCAACAGAAACCCGAAAACCGAACAAACAAATACTCAATCCTCGACCCAAAACACTATATCCGAAACCCTAATACCCGAACTCTAAAATCTAAAAGCTGAAACCTGAACCCAAAAACCAATAACCTATACCCTAATCTCAAAATAATAAACCCTATACCTTAAAAACTAAACCCTAACCCTGAAATCATAAACCTAAACCCGAAAACCATACCAAAAAATCCTAAAACCTAAACCCAAAACCCCAATCCGAAAACCTAATCTCTAAACCCTAAAATCTAAAAGATGAAACACAAACCAAAAAACATATTCCCCATACCCTATTCTCAAAATAATTAAACCTAAACTTCAAAACATAAACCCTACAACTGAAATCATAAACTGAAACCCCAAAATCGAACAAAAAAAATCCTAAATCATGGACCCAAAATACTAATCTGAAACCCTAATACCTAAAATCTAAAACCTAAAAGCAGAAAACTAAAACTAAAAACCAATTCCCTATACCCTACTCTCAAAATAATAAACCCTAAACCATAAAACCTAAACCCAAACCCTGGAATCATAATCCTAAACCCGAAAACCATACCAAAAGAATCCTAAAACCTAGACCCAAAACCCTATATTCGAAACCCCAATCTCTAAATGCTAAAACTTAAAAACTGAACCCAAAACCCTAAAAAATATTCCACAAACCTATTCTAAAAATAATTAACCCTAAACCTTAAAACCTAAACCCCTCCCCTGAAATCATAAACTGAAACCCCAATACTGAACAAAAAAATTATAAATTATGGACCCAAAAAAATATATCTCAAACCCTAATACGTGAACTCTAAAACTTAAAATCTAACCGCTTAACCTTAAAACCTATCACCTATACCATACTCTCAAAATAATAAACCCTAAAACTTAAAACCTAAACCCTAAAGCTGAAATCATAAACCTAAACCCGAAAGCCAAACCAAAAAAAATCCTAAAACCTAGACCCAAAACCCTATATTCGAATCCCCAATCTCTAAACCCCAAAACTTAAAAGGTGAACCCCAAACCCCAAAAAAATATTACCCATACCCTATTCTCAAAATATTTAACCCTAAACCTTAAAACATAAACCCCTCCCCTGAAATCATAAACTGAAACCCCAATACTGAACAAAAGAATTATAAATTCTGGACCCAAAACACTATATCTGAAACCCTAATAGGTGAAGTCTAAAACCTAAAAGTTCACCCCTGAACCTAAAAATCTAATAAATATACCATACTCTCAAAATAATAAACCCTAAACCATATAACCTAAACCCTAAACCAGTAATCATAAACCTAAACCCGAAAACCATACCAAAAAAAATCTTAAAACCTAGACCCAAAACCATATATCTGAAACCCTAATCTCTAAACTTTAAATCCTAAAAGCTGAACCCCTAACCCAAAACCATATTACCCATACCATAATCTCAAACTTCCTACCCTAAACCTTAAAACATAAACCCTCCCCCTGAAACCATAAAACAAAACCCCAAAACCAAACAAAAAAATCCTAAACCCTAGACCCAAATCAGTACATCTGAAACCCTAATACCTGAACTCTAAAACCTAAAAGCTGACCCCTGAACCTAAAAACATATTCCCTATACCTTAATATAAAAATAATAAACCCTAAACCTTAAAACCTAAACCCTAACCCTGAAATCATAAACCTAAACCCGAAAACCATAACAAAAAAATCCTAAAACCCAAACCCAAATACCTATATCTGAAACCCTAATCTCTAAACCCTAAAACCTAAAAGTTATACCCCGAACCCAAAAACATATTCCCCATACCCTATTATAAAAATACTTAACCGTAAACATTAAAACATAAAACCTACCCCTGAAATCGTAAATTGAAACCCCAAAACCGAACAAAACAATTTTAAATCCTGGACCAAAAACACTATATTCGAAACTCTAATACCTGAACTCTAAAACCTAAAAGATGACCCCTGAACCTAAAAATATATTCCCTATACTCTAATATAAAAATAATAAACCCTAAACCATAAAACCTAAACCCTAACCCTGAAATCATAAACCTAAACCTGAAAACCATACCAAAAAAATCCTAAAACCTAGACCCAAAGACCTATATCTGAAACCCCGATCTCTAAACCCTAATACCTAAAAGATGAACCCTGAACCCAAAAACATATTCCCCATACCCTATTCTAAAAATAATTAACCTTAAACCATAAAACATAAACCCTACCCCTGAAATCATAAACAGAAACCCCCAAACCGAACTAAAAAGTCCTAAATCCTAGACCAAAAACACTATATTCGAAACCCTAATACCACAACTCTAAAACCAAAAAGCTGACTCCTGAACCTAAAAACCTATTAACTATCCCTACAATAAAAATAATAAACCCTATACATTAAAACAAAAACCCTAACGCATAAATCATAAACAGAAACACGAAAACCATACAAAAACAAATCCTAAAACCTAGATCCAAAACCCTATACCTAAAACCCTAATCTCTAAACTCTAATGCCTAAAAGCTAAAACCCAAAAAAAAAATATTCCCCATACCCTATTCTCAAAACACTTAACCCTAAACCTTAAAACATAAACCCCAACCTAAAATCACCAACAGAAACCCGAAAACCGAACAAACAAATACTAAATCCTCGACCCAAAACACTATATCCGAAACCCTAATACCCGAACTCTAAAATCTAAAAGCTGAAACCTGAACCCAAAAACCAATAACCTATACCCTAATCTCAAAATAATAAACCCTATACCTTAAAAACTAAACCCTAACCCTGAAATCATAAACCTAAACCCGAAAACCATACCAAAAAATCCTAAAACCTAAACCCAAAACCCCAATCCGAAAACCTAATCTCTAAACCCTAAAATCTAAAAGATGAAACACAAACCAAAAAACATATTCCCCATACCCTATTCTCAAAATAATTAAACCTAAACTTCAAAACATAAACCCTACAACTGAAATCATAAACTGAAACCCCAAAATCGAACAAAAAAAATCCTAAATCATGGACCCAAAATACTAATCTGAAACCCTAATACCTAAAATCTAAAACCTAAAAGCAGAAAACTAAAACTAAAAACCAATTCCCTATACCCTACTCTCAAAATAATAAACCCTAAACCATAAAACCTAAACCCAAACCCTGGAATCATAATCCTAAACCCGAAAACCATACCAAAAGAATCCTAAAACCTAGACCCAAAACCCTATATTCGAAACCCCAATCTCTAAATGCTAAAACTTAAAAACTGAACCCAAAACCCTAAAAAATATTCCACAAACCTATTCTAAAAATAATTAACCCTAAACCTTAAAACCTAAACCCCTCCCCTGAAATCATAAACTGAAACCCCAATACTGAACAAAAAAATTATAAATTATGGACCCAAAAAAATATATCTCAAACCCTAATACGTGAACTCTAAAACTTAAAATCTAACCGCTTAACCTTAAAACCTATCACCTATACCATACTCTCAAAATAATAAACCCCAAAACTTAAAACCTAAACCCTAAAGCTGAAATCATAAACCTAAACCCGAAAGCCAAACCAAAAAAAATCCTAAAACCTAGACCCAAAACCCTATATTCGAATCCCCAATCTCTAAACCCCAAAACTTAAAAGGTGAACCCCAAACCCCAAAAAAATATTACCCATACCCTATTCTCAAAATATTTAACCCTAAACCTTAAAACATAAACCCCTCCCCTGAAATCATAAACTGAAACCCCAATACTGAACAAAAGAATTATAAATTCTGGACCCAAAACACTATATCTGAAACCCTAATAGGTGAAGTCTAAAACCTAAAAGTTCACCCCTGAACCTAAAAATCTAATAAATATACCATACTCTCAAAATAATAAACCCTAAACCATATAACCTAAACCCTAAACCAGTAATCATAAACCTAAACCCGAAAACCATACCAAAAAAAATCTTAAAACCTAGACCCAAAACCATATATCTGAAACCCTAATCTCTAAACTTTAAATCCTAAAAGCTGAACCCCTAACCCAAAACCATATTACCCATACCATAATCTCAAACTTCCTACCCTAAACCTTAAAACATAAACCCTCCCCCTGAAACCATAAAACAAAACCCCAAAACCAAACAAAAAAATCCTAAACCCTAGACCCAAATCAGTACATCTGAAACCCTAATACCTGAACTCTAAAACCTAAAAGCTGACCCCTGAACCTAAAAACATATTCCCTATACCTTAATATAAAAATAATAAACCCTAAACCTTAAAACCTAAACCCTAACCCTGAAATCATAAACCTAAACCCGAAAACCATAACAAAAAAATCCTAAAACCCAAACCCAAATACCTATATCTGAAACCCTAATCTCTAAACCCTAAAACCTAAAAGTTATACCCCGAACCCAAAAACATATTCCCCATACCCTATTATAAAAATACTTAACCGTAAACATTAAAACATAAAACCTACCCCTGAAATCGTAAATTGAAACCCCAAAACCGAACAAAACAATTTTAAATCCTGGACCAAAAACACTATATTCGAAACTCTAATACCTGAACTCTAAAACCTAAAAGATGACCCCTGAACCTAAAAATATATTCCCTATACTCTAATATAAAAATAATAAACCCTAAACCATAAAACCTAAACCCTAACCCTGAAATCATAAACCTAAACCTGAAAACCATACCAAAAAAATCCTAAAACCTAGACCCAAAGACCTATATCTGAAACCCCGATCTCTAAACCCTAATACCTAAAAGATGAACCCTGAACCCAAAAACATATTCCCCATACCCTATTCTAAAAATAATTAACCTTAAACCATAAAACATAAACCCTACCCCTGAAATCATAAACAGAAACCCCCAAACCGAACTAAAAAGTCCTAAATCCTAGACCAAAAACACTATATTCGAAACCCTAATACCACAACTCTAAAACCAAAAAGCTGACTCCTGAACCTAAAAACCTATTAACTATCCCTACAATAAAAATAATAAACCCTATACATTAAAACAAAAACCCTAACGCATAAATCGTAAACAGAAACACGAAAACCATACAAAAACAAATCCTAAAACCTAGATCCAAAACCCTATACCTAAAACCCTAATCTCTAAACTCTAATGCCTAAAAGCTAAAACCCAAAAAAAAAATATTCCCCATACCCTATTCTCAAAACACTTAACCCTAAACCTTAAAACATAAACCCCAACCTAAAATCACCAACAGAAACCCGAAAACCGAACAAACAAATACTCAATCCTCGACCCAAAACACTATATCCGAAACCCTAATACCCGAACTCTAAAATCTAAAAGCTGAAACCTGAACCCAAAAACCAATAACCTATACCCTAATCTCAAAATAATAAACCCTATACCTTAAAAACTAAACCCTAACCCTGAAATCATAAACCTAAACCCGAAAACCATACCAAAAAATCCTAAAACCTAAACCCAAAACCCCAATCCGAAAACCTAATCTCTAAACCCTAAAATCTAAAAGATGAAACACAAACCAAAAAACATATTCCCCATACCCTATTCTCAAAATAATTAAACCTAAACTTCAAAACATAAACCCTACAACTGAAATCATAAACTGAAACCCCAAAATCGAACAAAAAAAATCCTAAATCATGGACCCAAAATACTAATCTGAAACCCTAATACCTAAAATCTAAAACCTAAAAGCAGAAAACTAAAACTAAAAACCAATTCCCTATACCCTACTCTCAAAATAATAAACCCTAAACCATAAAACCTAAACCCAAACCCTGGAATCATAATCCTAAACCCGAAAACCATACCAAAAGAATCCTAAAACCTAGACCCAAAACCCTATATTCGAAACCCCAATCTCTAAATGCTAAAACTTAAAAACTGAACCCAAAACCCTAAAAAATATTCCACAAACCTATTCTAAAAATAATTAACCCTAAACCTTAAAACCTAAACCCCTCCCCTGAAATCATAAACTGAAACCCCAATACTGAACAAAAAAATTATAAATTATGGACCCAAAAAAATATATCTCAAACCCTAATACGTGAACTCTAAAACTTAAAATCTAACCGCTTAACCTTAAAACCTATCACCTATACCATACTCTCAAAATAATAAACCCTAAAACTTAAAACCTAAACCCTAAAGCTGAAATCATAAACCTAAACCCGAAAGCCAAACCAAAAAAAATCCTAAAACCTAGACCCAAAACCCTATATTCGAATCCCCAATCTCTAAACCCCAAAACTTAAAAGGTGAACCCCAAACCCCAAAAAAATATTACCCATACCCTATTCTCAAAATATTTAACCCTAAACCTTAAAACATAAACCCCTCCCCTGAAATCATAAACTGAAACCCCAATACTGAACAAAAGAATTATAAATTCTGGACCCAAAACACTATATCTGAAACCCTAATAGGTGAAGTCTAAAACCTAAAAGTTCACCCCTGAACCTAAAAATCTAATAAATATACCATACTCTCAAAATAATAAACCCTAAACCATATAACCTAAACCCTAAACCAGTAATCATAAACCTAAACCCGAAAACCATACCAAAAAAAATCTTAAAACCTAGACCCAAAACCATATATCTGAAACCCTAATCTCTAAACTTTAAATCCTAAAAGCTGAACCCCTAACCCAAAACCATATTACCCATACCATAATCTCAAACTTCCTACCCTAAACCTTAAAACATAAACCCTCCCCCTGAAACCATAAAACAAAACCCCAAAACCAAACAAAAAAATCCTAAACCCTAGACCCAAATCAGTACATCTGAAACCCTAATACCTGAACTCTAAAACCTAAAAGCTGACCCCTGAACCTAAAAACATATTCCCTATACCTTAATATAAAAATAATAAACCCTAAACCTTAAAACCTAAACCCTAACCCTGAAATCATAAACCTAAACCCGAAAACCATAACAAAAAAATCCTAAAACCCAAACCCAAATACCTATATCTGAAACCCTAATCTCTAAACCCTAAAACCTAAAAGTTATACCCCGAACCCAAAAACATATTCCCCATACCCTATTATAAAAATACTTAACCGTAAACATTAAAACATAAAACCTACCCCTGAAATCGTAAATTGAAACCCCAAAACCGAACAAAACAATTTTAAATCCTGGACCAAAAACACTATATTCGAAACTCTAATACCTGAACTCTAAAACCTAAAAGATGACCCCTGAACCTAAAAATATATTCCCTATACTCTAATATAAAAATAATAAACCCTAAACCATAAAACCTAAACCCTAACCCTGAAATCATAAACCTAAACCTGAAAACCATACCAAAAAAATCCTAAAACCTAGACCCAAAGACCTATATCTGAAACCCCGATCTCTAAACCCTAATACCTAAAAGATGAACCCTGAACCCAAAAACATATTCCCCATACCCTATTCTAAAAATAATTAACCTTAAACCATAAAACATAAACCCTACCCCTGAAATCATAAACAGAAACCCCCAAACCGAACTAAAAAGTCCTAAATCCTAGACCAAAAACACTATATTCGAAACCCTAATACCACAACTCTAAAACCAAAAAGCTGACTCCTGAACCTAAAAACCTATTAACTATCCCTACAATAAAAATAATAAACCCTATACATTAAAACAAAAACCCTAACGCATAAATCATAAACAGAAACACGAAAACCATACAAAAACAAATCCTAAAACCTAGATCCAAAACCCTATACCTAAAACCCTAATCTCTAAACTCTAATGCCTAAAAGCTAAAACCCAAAAAAAAAATATTCCCCATACCCTATTCTCAAAACACTTAACCCTAAACCTTAAAACATAAACCCCAACCTAAAATCACCAACAGAAACCCGAAAACCGAACAAACAAATACTAAATCCTCGACCCAAAACACTATATCCGAAACCCTAATACCCGAACTCTAAAATCTAAAAGCTGAAACCTGAACCCAAAAACCAATAACCTATACCCTAATCTCAAAATAATAAACCCTATACCTTAAAAACTAAACCCTAACCCTGAAATCATAAACCTAAACCCGAAAACCATACCAAAAAATCCTAAAACCTAAACCCAAAACCCCAATCCGAAAACCTAATCTCTAAACCCTAAAATCTAAAAGATGAAACACAAACCAAAAAACATATTCCCCATACCCTATTCTCAAAATAATTAAACCTAAACTTCAAAACATAAACCCTACAACTGAAATCATAAACTGAAACCCCAAAATCGAACAAAAAAAATCCTAAATCATGGACCCAAAATACTAATCTGAAACCCTAATACCTAAAATCTAAAACCTAAAAGCAGAAAACTAAAACTAAAAACCAATTCCCTATACCCTACTCTCAAAATAATAAACCCTAAACCATAAAACCTAAACCCAAACCCTGGAATCATAATCCTAAACCCGAAAACCATACCAAAAGAATCCTAAAACCTAGACCCAAAACCCTATATTCGAAACCCCAATCTCTAAATGCTAAAACTTAAAAACTGAACCCAAAACCCTAAAAAATATTCCACAAACCTATTCTAAAAATAATTAACCCTAAACCTTAAAACCTAAACCCCTCCCCTGAAATCATAAACTGAAACCCCAATACTGAACAAAAAAATTATAAATTATGGACCCAAAAAAATATATCTCAAACCCTAATACGTGAACTCTAAAACTTAAAATCTAACCGCTTAACCTTAAAACCTATCACCTATACCATACTCTCAAAATAATAAACCCTAAAACTTAAAACCTAAACCCTAAAGCTGAAATCATAAACCTAAACCCGAAAGCCAAACCAAAAAAAATCCTAAAACCTAGACCCAAAACCCTATATTCGAATCCCCAATCTCTAAACCCCAAAACTTAAAAGGTGAACCCCAAACCCCAAAAAAATATTACCCATACCCTATTCTCAAAATATTTAACCCTAAACCTTAAAACATAAACCCCTCCCCTGAAATCATAAACTGAAACCCCAATACTGAACAAAAGAATTATAAATTCTGGACCCAAAACACTATATCTGAAACCCTAATAGGTGAAGTCTAAAACCTAAAAGTTCACCCCTGAACCTAAAAATCTAATAAATATACCATACTCTCAAAATAATAAACCCTAAACCATATAACCTAAACCCTAAACCAGTAATCATAAACCTAAACCCGAAAACCATACCAAAAAAAATCTTAAAACCTAGACCCAAAACCATATATCTGAAACCCTAATCTCTAAACTTTAAATCCTAAAAGCTGAACCCCTAACCCAAAACCATATTACCCATACCATAATCTCAAACTTCCTACCCTAAACCTTAAAACATAAACCCTCCCCCTGAAACCATAAAACAAAACCCCAAAACCAAACAAAAAAATCCTAAACCCTAGACCCAAATCAGTACATCTGAAACCCTAATACCTGAACTCTAAAACCTAAAAGCTGACCCCTGAACCTAAAAACATATTCCCTATACCTTAATATAAAAATAATAAACCCTAAACCTTAAAACCTAAACCCTAACCCTGAAATCATAAACCTAAACCCGAAAACCATAACAAAAAAATCCTAAAACCCAAACCCAAATACCTATATCTGAAACCCTAATCTCTAAACCCTAAAACCTAAAAGTTATACCCCGAACCCAAAAACATATTCCCCATACCCTATTATAAAAATACTTAACCGTAAACATTAAAACATAAAACCTACCCCTGAAATCGTAAATTGAAACCCCAAAACCGAACAAAACAATTTTAAATCCTGGACCAAAAACACTATATTCGAAACTCTAATACCTGAACTCTAAAACCTAAAAGATGACCCCTGAACCTAAAAATATATTCCCTATACTCTAATATAAAAATAATAAACCCTAAACCATAAAACCTAAACCCTAACCCTGAAATCATAAACCTAAACCTGAAAACCATACCAAAAAAATCCTAAAACCTAGACCCAAAGACCTATATCTGAAACCCCGATCTCTAAACCCTAATACCTAAAAGATGAACCCTGAACCCAAAAACATATTCCCCATACCCTATTCTAAAAATAATTAACCTTAAACCATAAAACATAAACCCTACCCCTGAAATCATAAACAGAAACCCCCAAACCGAACTAAAAAGTCCTAAATCCTAGACCAAAAACACTATATTCGAAACCCTAATACCACAACTCTAAAACCAAAAAGCTGACTCCTGAACCTAAAAACCTATTAACTATCCCTACAATAAAAATAATAAACCCTATACATTAAAACAAAAACCCTAACGCATAAATCATAAACAGAAACACGAAAACCATACAAAAACAAATCCTAAAACCTAGATCCAAAACCCTATACCTAAAACCCTAATCTCTAAACTCTAATGCCTAAAAGCTAAAACCCAAAAAAAAAATATTCCCCATACCCTATTCTCAAAACACTTAACCCTAAACCTTAAAACATAAACCCCAACCTAAAATCACCAACAGAAACCCGAAAACCGAACAAACAAATACTAAATCCTCGACCCAAAACACTATATCCGAAACCCTAATACCCGAACTCTAAAATCTAAAAGCTGAAACCTGAACCCAAAAACCAATAACCTATACCCTAATCTCAAAATAATAAACCCTATACCTTAAAAACTAAACCCTAACCCTGAAATCATAAACCTAAACCCGAAAACCATACCAAAAAATCCTAAAACCTAAACCCAAAACCCCAATCCGAAAACCTAATCTCTAAACCCTAAAATCTAAAAGATGAAACACAAACCAAAAAACATATTCCCCATACCCTATTCTCAAAATAATTAAACCTAAACTTCAAAACATAAACCCTACAACTGAAATCATAAACTGAAACCCCAAAATCGAACAAAAAAAATCCTAAATCATGGACCCAAAATACTAATCTGAAACCCTAATACCTAAAATCTAAAACCTAAAAGCAGAAAACTAAAACTAAAAACCAATTCCCTATACCCTACTCTCAAAATAATAAACCCTAAACCATAAAACCTAAACCCAAACCCTGGAATCATAATCCTAAACCCGAAAACCATACCAAAAGAATCCTAAAACCTAGACCCAAAACCCTATATTCGAAACCCCAATCTCTAAATGCTAAAACTTAAAAACTGAACCCAAAACCCTAAAAAATATTCCACAAACCTATTCTAAAAATAATTAACCCTAAACCTTAAAACCTAAACCCCTCCCCTGAAATCATAAACTGAAACCCCAATACTGAACAAAAAAATTATAAATTATGGACCCAAAAAAATATATCTCAAACCCTAATACGTGAACTCTAAAACTTAAAATCTAACCGCTTAACCTTAAAACCTATCACCTATACCATACTCTCAAAATAATAAACCCTAAAACTTAAAACCTAAACCCTAAAGCTGAAATCATAAACCTAAACCCGAAAGCCAAACCAAAAAAAATCCTAAAACCTAGACCCAAAACCCTATATTCGAATCCCCAATCTCTAAACCCCAAAACTTAAAAGGTGAACCCCAAACCCCAAAAAAATATTACCCATACCCTATTCTCAAAATATTTAACCCTAAACCTTAAAACATAAACCCCTCCCCTGAAATCATAAACTGAAACCCCAATACTGAACAAAAGAATTATAAATTCTGGACCCAAAACACTATATCTGAAACCCTAATAGGTGAAGTCTAAAACCTAAAAGTTCACCCCTGAACCTAAAAATCTAATAAATATACCATACTCTCAAAATAATAAACCCTAAACCATATAACCTAAACCCTAAACCAGTAATCATAAACCTAAACCCGAAAACCATACCAAAAAAAATCTTAAAACCTAGACCCAAAACCATATATCTGAAACCCTAATCTCTAAACTTTAAATCCTAAAAGCTGAACCCCTAACCCAAAACCATATTACCCATACCATAATCTCAAACTTCCTACCCTAAACCTTAAAACATAAACCCTCCCCCTGAAACCATAAAACAAAACCCCAAAACCAAACAAAAAAATCCTAAACCCTAGACCCAAATCAGTACATCTGAAACCCTAATACCTGAACTCTAAAACCTAAAAGCTGACCCCTGAACCTAAAAACATATTCCCTATACCTTAATATAAAAATAATAAACCCTAAACCTTAAAACCTAAACCCTAACCCTGAAATCATAAACCTAAACCCGAAAACCATAACAAAAAAATCCTAAAACCCAAACCCAAATACCTATATCTGAAACCCTAATCTCTAAACCCTAAAACCTAAAAGTTATACCCCGAACCCAAAAACATATTCCCCATACCCTATTATAAAAATACTTAACCGTAAACATTAAAACATAAAACCTACCCCTGAAATCGTAAATTGAAACCCCAAAACCGAACAAAACAATTTTAAATCCTGGACCAAAAACACTATATTCGAAACTCTAATACCTGAACTCTAAAACCTAAAAGATGACCCCTGAACCTAAAAATATATTCCCTATACTCTAATATAAAAATAATAAACCCTAAACCATAAAACCTAAACCCTAACCCTGAAATCATAAACCTAAACCTGAAAACCATACCAAAAAAATCCTAAAACCTAGACCCAAAGACCTATATCTGAAACCCCGATCTCTAAACCCTAATACCTAAAAGATGAACCCTGAACCCAAAAACATATTCCCCATACCCTATTCTAAAAATAATTAACCTTAAACCATAAAACATAAACCCTACCCCTGAAATCATAAACAGAAACCCCCAAACCGAACTAAAAAGTCCTAAATCCTAGACCAAAAACACTATATTCGAAACCCTAATACCACAACTCTAAAACCAAAAAGCTGACTCCTGAACCTAAAAACCTATTAACTATCCCTACAATAAAAATAATAAACCCTATACATTAAAACAAAAACCCTAACGCATAAATCATAAACAGAAACACGAAAACCATACAAAAACAAATCCTAAAACCTAGATCCAAAACCCTATACCTAAAACCCTAATCTCTAAACTCTAATGCCTAAAAGCTAAAACCCAAAAAAAAAATATTCCCCATACCCTATTCTCAAAACACTTAACCCTAAACCTTAAAACATAAACCCCAACCTAAAATCACCAACAGAAACCCGAAAACCGAACAAACAAATACTCAATCCTCGACCCAAAACACTATATCCGAAACCCTAATACCCGAACTCTAAAATCTAAAAGCTGAAACCTGAACCCAAAAACCAATAACCTATACCCTAATCTCAAAATAATAAACCCTATACCTTAAAAACTAAACCCTAACCCTGAAATCATAAACCTAAACCCGAAAACCATACCAAAAAATCCTAAAACCTAAACCCAAAACCCCAATCCGAAAACCTAATCTCTAAACCCTAAAATCTAAAAGATGAAACACAAACCAAAAAACATATTCCCCATACCCTATTCTCAAAATAATTAAACCTAAACTTCAAAACATAAACCCTACAACTGAAATCATAAACTGAAACCCCAAAATCGAACAAAAAAAATCCTAAATCATGGACCCAAAATACTAATCTGAAACCCTAATACCTAAAATCTAAAACCTAAAAGCAGAAAACTAAAACTAAAAACCAATTCCCTATACCCTACTCTCAAAATAATAAACCCTAAACCATAAAACCTAAACCCAAACCCTGGAATCATAATCCTAAACCCGAAAACCATACCAAAAGAATCCTAAAACCTAGACCCAAAACCCTATATTCGAAACCCCAATCTCTAAATGCTAAAACTTAAAAACTGAACCCAAAACCCTAAAAAATATTCCACAAACCTATTCTAAAAATAATTAACCCTAAACCTTAAAACCTAAACCCCTCCCCTGAAATCATAAACTGAAACCCCAATACTGAACAAAAAAATTATAAATTATGGACCCAAAAAAATATATCTCAAACCCTAATACGTGAACTCTAAAACTTAAAATCTAACCGCTTAACCTTAAAACCTATCACCTATACCATACTCTCAAAATAATAAACCCTAAAACTTAAAACCTAAACCCTAAAGCTGAAATCATAAACCTAAACCCGAAAGCCAAACCAAAAAAAATCCTAAAACCTAGACCCAAAACCCTATATTCGAATCCCCAATCTCTAAACCCCAAAACTTAAAAGGTGAACCCCAAACCCCAAAAAAATATTACCCATACCCTATTCTCAAAATATTTAACCCTAAACCTTAAAACATAAACCCCTCCCCTGAAATCATAAACTGAAACCCCAATACTGAACAAAAGAATTATAAATTCTGGACCCAAAACACTATATCTGAAACCCTAATAGGTGAAGTCTAAAACCTAAAAGTTCACCCCTGAACCTAAAAATCTAATAAATATACCATACTCTCAAAATAATAAACCCTAAACCATATAACCTAAACCCTAAACCAGTAATCATAAACCTAAACCCGAAAACCATACCAAAAAAAATCTTAAAACCTAGACCCAAAACCATATATCTGAAACCCTAATCTCTAAACTTTAAATCCTAAAAGCTGAACCCCTAACCCAAAACCATATTACCCATACCATAATCTCAAACTTCCTACCCTAAACCTTAAAACATAAACCCTCCCCCTGAAACCATAAAACAAAACCCCAAAACCAAACAAAAAAATCCTAAACCCTAGACCCAAATCAGTACATCTGAAACCCTAATACCTGAACTCTAAAACCTAAAAGCTGACCCCTGAACCTAAAAACATATTCCCTATACCTTAATATAAAAATAATAAACCCTAAACCTTAAAACCTAAACCCTAACCCTGAAATCATAAACCTAAACCCGAAAACCATAACAAAAAAATCCTAAAACCCAAACCCAAATACCTATATCTGAAACCCTAATCTCTAAACCCTAAAACCTAAAAGTTATACCCCGAACCCAAAAACATATTCCCCATACCCTATTATAAAAATACTTAACCGTAAACATTAAAACATAAAACCTACCCCTGAAATCGTAAATTGAAACCCCAAAACCGAACAAAACAATTTTAAATCCTGGACCAAAAACACTATATTCGAAACTCTAATACCTGAACTCTAAAACCTAAAAGATGACCCCTGAACCTAAAAATATATTCCCTATACTCTAATATAAAAATAATAAACCCTAAACCATAAAACCTAAACCCTAACCCTGAAATCATAAACCTAAACCTGAAAACCATACCAAAAAAATCCTAAAACCTAGACCCAAAGACCTATATCTGAAACCCCGATCTCTAAACCCTAATACCTAAAAGATGAACCCTGAACCCAAAAACATATTCCCCATACCCTATTCTAAAAATAATTAACCTTAAACCATAAAACATAAACCCTACCCCTGAAATCATAAACAGAAACCCCCAAACCGAACTAAAAAGTCCTAAATCCTAGACCAAAAACACTATATTCGAAACCCTAATACCACAACTCTAAAACCAAAAAGCTGACTCCTGAACCTAAAAACCTATTAACTATCCCTACAATAAAAATAATAAACCCTATACATTAAAACAAAAACCCTAACGCATAAATCATAAACAGAAACACGAAAACCATACAAAAACAAATCCTAAAACCTAGATCCAAAACCCTATACCTAAAACCCTAATCTCTAAACTCTAATGCCTAAAAGCTAAAACCCAAAAAAAAAATATTCCCCATACCCTATTCTCAAAACACTTAACCCTAAACCTTAAAACATAAACCCCAACCTAAAATCACCAACAGAAACCCGAAAACCGAACAAACAAATACTAAATCCTCGACCCAAAACACTATATCCGAAACCCTAATACCCGAACTCTAAAATCTAAAAGCTGAAACCTGAACCCAAAAACCAATAACCTATACCCTAATCTCAAAATAATAAACCCTATACCTTAAAAACTAAACCCTAACCCTGAAATCATAAACCTAAACCCGAAAACCATACCAAAAAATCCTAAAACCTAAACCCAAAACCCCAATCCGAAAACCTAATCTCTAAACCCTAAAATCTAAAAGATGAAACACAAACCAAAAAACATATTCCCCATACCCTATTCTCAAAATAATTAAACCTAAACTTCAAAACATAAACCCTACAACTGAAATCATAAACTGAAACCCCAAAATCGAACAAAAAAAATCCTAAATCATGGACCCAAAATACTAATCTGAAACCCTAATACCTAAAATCTAAAACCTAAAAGCAGAAAACTAAAACTAAAAACCAATTCCCTATACCCTACTCTCAAAATAATAAACCCTAAACCATAAAACCTAAACCCAAACCCTGGAATCATAATCCTAAACCCGAAAACCATACCAAAAGAATCCTAAAACCTAGACCCAAAACCCTATATTCGAAACCCCAATCTCTAAATGCTAAAACTTAAAAACTGAACCCAAAACCCTAAAAAATATTCCACAAACCTATTCTAAAAATAATTAACCCTAAACCTTAAAACCTAAACCCCTCCCCTGAAATCATAAACTGAAACCCCAATACTGAACAAAAAAATTATAAATTATGGACCCAAAAAAATATATCTCAAACCCTAATACGTGAACTCTAAAACTTAAAATCTAACCGCTTAACCTTAAAACCTATCACCTATACCATACTCTCAAAATAATAAACCCTAAAACTTAAAACCTAAACCCTAAAGCTGAAATCATAAACCTAAACCCGAAAGCCAAACCAAAAAAAATCCTAAAACCTAGACCCAAAACCCTATATTCGAATCCCCAATCTCTAAACCCCAAAACTTAAAAGGTGAACCCCAAACCCCAAAAAAATATTACCCATACCCTATTCTCAAAATATTTAACCCTAAACCTTAAAACATAAACCCCTCCCCTGAAATCATAAACTGAAACCCCAATACTGAACAAAAGAATTATAAATTCTGGACCCAAAACACTATATCTGAAACCCTAATAGGTGAAGTCTAAAACCTAAAAGTTCACCCCTGAACCTAAAAATCTAATAAATATACCATACTCTCAAAATAATAAACCCTAAACCATATAACCTAAACCCTAAACCAGTAATCATAAACCTAAACCCGAAAACCATACCAAAAAAAATCTTAAAACCTAGACCCAAAACCATATATCTGAAACCCTAATCTCTAAACTTTAAATCCTAAAAGCTGAACCCCTAACCCAAAACCATATTACCCATACCATAATCTCAAACTTCCTACCCTAAACCTTAAAACATAAACCCTCCCCCTGAAACCATAAAACAAAACCCCAAAACCAAACAAAAAAATCCTAAACCCTAGACCCAAATCAGTACATCTGAAACCCTAATACCTGAACTCTAAAACCTAAAAGCTGACCCCTGAACCTAAAAACATATTCCCTATACCTTAATATAAAAATAATAAACCCTAAACCTTAAAACCTAAACCCTAACCCTGAAATCATAAACCTAAACCCGAAAACCATAACAAAAAAATCCTAAAACCCAAACCCAAATACCTATATCTGAAACCCTAATCTCTAAACCCTAAAACCTAAAAGTTATACCCCGAACCCAAAAACATATTCCCCATACCCTATTATAAAAATACTTAACCGTAAACATTAAAACATAAAACCTACCCCTGAAATCGTAAATTGAAACCCCAAAACCGAACAAAACAATTTTAAATCCTGGACCAAAAACACTATATTCGAAACTCTAATACCTGAACTCTAAAACCTAAAAGATGACCCCTGAACCTAAAAATATATTCCCTATACTCTAATATAAAAATAATAAACCCTAAACCATAAAACCTAAACCCTAACCCTGAAATCATAAACCTAAACCTGAAAACCATACCAAAAAAATCCTAAAACCTAGACCCAAAGACCTATATCTGAAACCCCGATCTCTAAACCCTAATACCTAAAAGATGAACCCTGAACCCAAAAACATATTCCCCATACCCTATTCTAAAAATAATTAACCTTAAACCATAAAACATAAACCCTACCCCTGAAATCATAAACAGAAACCCCCAAACCGAACTAAAAAGTCCTAAATCCTAGACCAAAAACACTATATTCGAAACCCTAATACCACAACTCTAAAACCAAAAAGCTGACTCCTGAACCTAAAAACCTATTAACTATCCCTACAATAAAAATAATAAACCCTATACATTAAAACAAAAACCCTAACGCATAAATCATAAACAGAAACACGAAAACCATACAAAAACAAATCCTAAAACCTAGATCCAAAACCCTATACCTAAAACCCTAATCTCTAAACTCTAATGCCTAAAAGCTAAAACCCAAAAAAAAAATATTCCCCATACCCTATTCTCAAAACACTTAACCCTAAACCTTAAAACATAAACCCCAACCTAAAATCACCAACAGAAACCCGAAAACCGAACAAACAAATACTAAATCCTCGACCCAAAACACTATATCCGAAACCCTAATACCCGAACTCTAAAATCTAAAAGCTGAAACCTGAACCCAAAAACCAATAACCTATACCCTAATCTCAAAATAATAAACCCTATACCTTAAAAACTAAACCCTAACCCTGAAATCATAAACCTAAACCCGAAAACCATACCAAAAAATCCTAAAACCTAAACCCAAAACCCCAATCCGAAAACCTAATCTCTAAACCCTAAAATCTAAAAGATGAAACACAAACCAAAAAACATATTCCCCATACCCTATTCTCAAAATAATTAAACCTAAACTTCAAAACATAAACCCTACAACTGAAATCATAAACTGAAACCCCAAAATCGAACAAAAAAAATCCTAAATCATGGACCCAAAATACTAATCTGAAACCCTAATACCTAAAATCTAAAACCTAAAAGCAGAAAACTAAAACTAAAAACCAATTCCCTATACCCTACTCTCAAAATAATAAACCCTAAACCATAAAACCTAAACCCAAACCCTGGAATCATAATCCTAAACCCGAAAACCATACCAAAAGAATCCTAAAACCTAGACCCAAAACCCTATATTCGAAACCCCAATCTCTAAATGCTAAAACTTAAAAACTGAACCCAAAACCCTAAAAAATATTCCACAAACCTATTCTAAAAATAATTAACCCTAAACCTTAAAACCTAAACCCCTCCCCTGAAATCATAAACTGAAACCCCAATACTGAACAAAAAAATTATAAATTATGGACCCAAAAAAATATATCTCAAACCCTAATACGTGAACTCTAAAACTTAAAATCTAACCGCTTAACCTTAAAACCTATCACCTATACCATACTCTCAAAATAATAAACCCTAAAACTTAAAACCTAAACCCTAAAGCTGAAATCATAAACCTAAACCCGAAAGCCAAACCAAAAAAAATCCTAAAACCTAGACCCAAAACCCTATATTCGAATCCCCAATCTCTAAACCCCAAAACTTAAAAGGTGAACCCCAAACCCCAAAAAAATATTACCCATACCCTATTCTCAAAATATTTAACCCTAAACCTTAAAACATAAACCCCTCCCCTGAAATCATAAACTGAAACCCCAATACTGAACAAAAGAATTATAAATTCTGGACCCAAAACACTATATCTGAAACCCTAATAGGTGAAGTCTAAAACCTAAAAGTTCACCCCTGAACCTAAAAATCTAATAAATATACCATACTCTCAAAATAATAAACCCTAAACCATATAACCTAAACCCTAAACCAGTAATCATAAACCTAAACCCGAAAACCATACCAAAAAAAATCTTAAAACCTAGACCCAAAACCATATATCTGAAACCCTAATCTCTAAACTTTAAATCCTAAAAGCTGAACCCCTAACCCAAAACCATATTACCCATACCATAATCTCAAACTTCCTACCCTAAACCTTAAAACATAAACCCTCCCCCTGAAACCATAAAACAAAACCCCAAAACCAAACAAAAAAATCCTAAACCCTAGACCCAAATCAGTACATCTGAAACCCTAATACCTGAACTCTAAAACCTAAAAGCTGACCCCTGAACCTAAAAACATATTCCCTATACCTTAATATAAAAATAATAAACCCTAAACCTTAAAACCTAAACCCTAACCCTGAAATCATAAACCTAAACCCGAAAACCATAACAAAAAAATCCTAAAACCCAAACCCAAATACCTATATCTGAAACCCTAATCTCTAAACCCTAAAACCTAAAAGTTATACCCCGAACCCAAAAACATATTCCCCATACCCTATTATAAAAATACTTAACCGTAAACATTAAAACATAAAACCTACCCCTGAAATCGTAAATTGAAACCCCAAAACCGAACAAAACAATTTTAAATCCTGGACCAAAAACACTATATTCGAAACTCTAATACCTGAACTCTAAAACCTAAAAGATGACCCCTGAACCTAAAAATATATTCCCTATACTCTAATATAAAAATAATAAACCCTAAACCATAAAACCTAAACCCTAACCCTGAAATCATAAACCTAAACCTGAAAACCATACCAAAAAAATCCTAAAACCTAGACCCAAAGACCTATATCTGAAACCCCGATCTCTAAACCCTAATACCTAAAAGATGAACCCTGAACCCAAAAACATATTCCCCATACCCTATTCTAAAAATAATTAACCTTAAACCATAAAACATAAACCCTACCCCTGAAATCATAAACAGAAACCCCCAAACCGAACTAAAAAGTCCTAAATCCTAGACCAAAAACACTATATTCGAAACCCTAATACCACAACTCTAAAACCAAAAAGCTGACTCCTGAACCTAAAAACCTATTAACTATCCCTACAATAAAAATAATAAACCCTATACATTAAAACAAAAACCCTAACGCATAAATCATAAACAGAAACACGAAAACCATACAAAAACAAATCCTAAAACCTAGATCCAAAACCCTATACCTAAAACCCTAATCTCTAAACTCTAATGCCTAAAAGCTAAAACCCAAAAAAAAAATATTCCCCATACCCTATTCTCAAAACACTTAACCCTAAACCTTAAAACATAAACCCCAACCTAAAATCACCAACAGAAACCCGAAAACCGAACAAACAAATACTCAATCCTCGACCCAAAACACTATATCCGAAACCCTAATACCCGAACTCTAAAATCTAAAAGCTGAAACCTGAACCCAAAAACCAATAACCTATACCCTAATCTCAAAATAATAAACCCTATACCTTAAAAACTAAACCCTAACCCTGAAATCATAAACCTAAACCCGAAAACCATACCAAAAAATCCTAAAACCTAAACCCAAAACCCCAATCCGAAAACCTAATCTCTAAACCCTAAAATCTAAAAGATGAAACACAAACCAAAAAACATATTCCCCATACCCTATTCTCAAAATAATTAAACCTAAACTTCAAAACATAAACCCTACAACTGAAATCATAAACTGAAACCCCAAAATCGAACAAAAAAAATCCTAAATCATGGACCCAAAATACTAATCTGAAACCCTAATACCTAAAATCTAAAACCTAAAAGCAGAAAACTAAAACTAAAAACCAATTCCCTATACCCTACTCTCAAAATAATAAACCCTAAACCATAAAACCTAAACCCAAACCCTGGAATCATAATCCTAAACCCGAAAACCATACCAAAAGAATCCTAAAACCTAGACCCAAAACCCTATATTCGAAACCCCAATCTCTAAATGCTAAAACTTAAAAACTGAACCCAAAACCCTAAAAAATATTCCACAAACCTATTCTAAAAATAATTAACCCTAAACCTTAAAACCTAAACCCCTCCCCTGAAATCATAAACTGAAACCCCAATACTGAACAAAAAAATTATAAATTATGGACCCAAAAAAATATATCTCAAACCCTAATACGTGAACTCTAAAACTTAAAATCTAACCGCTTAACCTTAAAACCTATCACCTATACCATACTCTCAAAATAATAAACCCTAAAACTTAAAACCTAAACCCTAAAGCTGAAATCATAAACCTAAACCCGAAAGCCAAACCAAAAAAAATCCTAAAACCTAGACCCAAAACCCTATATTCGAATCCCCAATCTCTAAACCCCAAAACTTAAAAGGTGAACCCCAAACCCCAAAAAAATATTACCCATACCCTATTCTCAAAATATTTAACCCTAAACCTTAAAACATAAACCCCTCCCCTGAAATCATAAACTGAAACCCCAATACTGAACAAAAGAATTATAAATTCTGGACCCAAAACACTATATCTGAAACCCTAATAGGTGAAGTCTAAAACCTAAAAGTTCACCCCTGAACCTAAAAATCTAATAAATATACCATACTCTCAAAATAATAAACCCTAAACCATATAACCTAAACCCTAAACCAGTAATCATAAACCTAAACCCGAAAACCATACCAAAAAAAATCTTAAAACCTAGACCCAAAACCATATATCTGAAACCCTAATCTCTAAACTTTAAATCCTAAAAGCTGAACCCCTAACCCAAAACCATATTACCCATACCATAATCTCAAACTTCCTACCCTAAACCTTAAAACATAAACCCTCCCCCTGAAACCATAAAACAAAACCCCAAAACCAAACAAAAAAATCCTAAACCCTAGACCCAAATCAGTACATCTGAAACCCTAATACCTGAACTCTAAAACCTAAAAGCTGACCCCTGAACCTAAAAACATATTCCCTATACCTTAATATAAAAATAATAAACCCTAAACCTTAAAACCTAAACCCTAACCCTGAAATCATAAACCTAAACCCGAAAACCATAACAAAAAAATCCTAAAACCCAAACCCAAATACCTATATCTGAAACCCTAATCTCTAAACCCTAAAACCTAAAAGTTATACCCCGAACCCAAAAACATATTCCCCATACCCTATTATAAAAATACTTAACCGTAAACATTAAAACATAAAACCTACCCCTGAAATCGTAAATTGAAACCCCAAAACCGAACAAAACAATTTTAAATCCTGGACCAAAAACACTATATTCGAAACTCTAATACCTGAACTCTAAAACCTAAAAGATGACCCCTGAACCTAAAAATATATTCCCTATACTCTAATATAAAAATAATAAACCCTAAACCATAAAACCTAAACCCTAACCCTGAAATCATAAACCTAAACCTGAAAACCATACCAAAAAAATCCTAAAACCTAGACCCAAAGACCTATATCTGAAACCCCGATCTCTAAACCCTAATACCTAAAAGATGAACCCTGAACCCAAAAACATATTCCCCATACCCTATTCTAAAAATAATTAACCTTAAACCATAAAACATAAACCCTACCCCTGAAATCATAAACAGAAACCCCCAAACCGAACTAAAAAGTCCTAAATCCTAGACCAAAAACACTATATTCGAAACCCTAATACCACAACTCTAAAACCAAAAAGCTGACTCCTGAACCTAAAAACCTATTAACTATCCCTACAATAAAAATAATAAACCCTATACATTAAAACAAAAACCCTAACGCATAAATCATAAACAGAAACACGAAAACCATACAAAAACAAATCCTAAAACCTAGATCCAAAACCCTATACCTAAAACCCTAATCTCTAAACTCTAATGCCTAAAAGCTAAAACCCAAAAAAAAAATATTCCCCATACCCTATTCTCAAAACACTTAACCCTAAACCTTAAAACATAAACCCCAACCTAAAATCACCAACAGAAACCCGAAAACCGAACAAACAAATACTCAATCCTCGACCCAAAACACTATATCCGAAACCCTAATACCCGAACTCTAAAATCTAAAAGCTGAAACCTGAACCCAAAAACCAATAACCTATACCCTAATCTCAAAATAATAAACCCTATACCTTAAAAACTAAACCCTAACCCTGAAATCATAAACCTAAACCCGAAAACCATACCAAAAAATCCTAAAACCTAAACCCAAAACCCCAATCCGAAAACCTAATCTCTAAACCCTAAAATCTAAAAGATGAAACACAAACCAAAAAACATATTCCCCATACCCTATTCTCAAAATAATTAAACCTAAACTTCAAAACATAAACCCTACAACTGAAATCATAAACTGAAACCCCAAAATCGAACAAAAAAAATCCTAAATCATGGACCCAAAATACTAATCTGAAACCCTAATACCTAAAATCTAAAACCTAAAAGCAGAAAACTAAAACTAAAAACCAATTCCCTATACCCTACTCTCAAAATAATAAACCCTAAACCATAAAACCTAAACCCAAACCCTGGAATCATAATCCTAAACCCGAAAACCATACCAAAAGAATCCTAAAACCTAGACCCAAAACCCTATATTCGAAACCCCAATCTCTAAATGCTAAAACTTAAAAACTGAACCCAAAACCCTAAAAAATATTCCACAAACCTATTCTAAAAATAATTAACCCTAAACCTTAAAACCTAAACCCCTCCCCTGAAATCATAAACTGAAACCCCAATACTGAACAAAAAAATTATAAATTATGGACCCAAAAAAATATATCTCAAACCCTAATACGTGAACTCTAAAACTTAAAATCTAACCGCTTAACCTTAAAACCTATCACCTATACCATACTCTCAAAATAATAAACCCTAAAACTTAAAACCTAAACCCTAAAGCTGAAATCATAAACCTAAACCCGAAAGCCAAACCAAAAAAAATCCTAAAACCTAGACCCAAAACCCTATATTCGAATCCCCAATCTCTAAACCCCAAAACTTAAAAGGTGAACCCCAAACCCCAAAAAAATATTACCCATACCCTATTCTCAAAATATTTAACCCTAAACCTTAAAACATAAACCCCTCCCCTGAAATCATAAACTGAAACCCCAATACTGAACAAAAGAATTATAAATTCTGGACCCAAAACACTATATCTGAAACCCTAATAGGTGAAGTCTAAAACCTAAAAGTTCACCCCTGAACCTAAAAATCTAATAAATATACCATACTCTCAAAATAATAAACCCTAAACCATATAACCTAAACCCTAAACCAGTAATCATAAACCTAAACCCGAAAACCATACCAAAAAAAATCTTAAAACCTAGACCCAAAACCATATATCTGAAACCCTAATCTCTAAACTTTAAATCCTAAAAGCTGAACCCCTAACCCAAAACCATATTACCCATACCATAATCTCAAACTTCCTACCCTAAACCTTAAAACATAAACCCTCCCCCTGAAACCATAAAACAAAACCCCAAAACCAAACAAAAAAATCCTAAACCCTAGACCCAAATCAGTACATCTGAAACCCTAATACCTGAACTCTAAAACCTAAAAGCTGACCCCTGAACCTAAAAACATATTCCCTATACCTTAATATAAAAATAATAAACCCTAAACCTTAAAACCTAAACCCTAACCCTGAAATCATAAACCTAAACCCGAAAACCATAACAAAAAAATCCTAAAACCCAAACCCAAATACCTATATCTGAAACCCTAATCTCTAAACCCTAAAACCTAAAAGTTATACCCCGAACCCAAAAACATATTCCCCATACCCTATTATAAAAATACTTAACCGTAAACATTAAAACATAAAACCTACCCCTGAAATCGTAAATTGAAACCCCAAAACCGAACAAAACAATTTTAAATCCTGGACCAAAAACACTATATTCGAAACTCTAATACCTGAACTCTAAAACCTAAAAGATGACCCCTGAACCTAAAAATATATTCCCTATACTCTAATATAAAAATAATAAACCCTAAACCATAAAACCTAAACCCTAACCCTGAAATCATAAACCTAAACCTGAAAACCATACCAAAAAAATCCTAAAACCTAGACCCAAAGACCTATATCTGAAACCCCGATCTCTAAACCCTAATACCTAAAAGATGAACCCTGAACCCAAAAACATATTCCCCATACCCTATTCTAAAAATAATTAACCTTAAACCATAAAACATAAACCCTACCCCTGAAATCATAAACAGAAACCCCCAAACCGAACTAAAAAGTCCTAAATCCTAGACCAAAAACACTATATTCGAAACCCTAATACCACAACTCTAAAACCAAAAAGCTGACTCCTGAACCTAAAAACCTATTAACTATCCCTACAATAAAAATAATAAACCCTATACATTAAAACAAAAACCCTAACGCATAAATCATAAACAGAAACACGAAAACCATACAAAAACAAATCCTAAAACCTAGATCCAAAACCCTATACCTAAAACCCTAATCTCTAAACTCTAATGCCTAAAAGCTAAAACCCAAAAAAAAAATATTCCCCATACCCTATTCTCAAAACACTTAACCCTAAACCTTAAAACATAAACCCCAACCTAAAATCACCAACAGAAACCCGAAAACCGAACAAACAAATACTCAATCCTCGACCCAAAACACTATATCCGAAACCCTAATACCCGAACTCTAAAATCTAAAAGCTGAAACCTGAACCCAAAAACCAATAACCTATACCCTAATCTCAAAATAATAAACCCTATACCTTAAAAACTAAACCCTAACCCTGAAATCATAAACCTAAACCCGAAAACCATACCAAAAAATCCTAAAACCTAAACCCAAAACCCCAATCCGAAAACCTAATCTCTAAACCCTAAAATCTAAAAGATGAAACACAAACCAAAAAACATATTCCCCATACCCTATTCTCAAAATAATTAAACCTAAACTTCAAAACATAAACCCTACAACTGAAATCATAAACTGAAACCCCAAAATCGAACAAAAAAAATCCTAAATCATGGACCCAAAATACTAATCTGAAACCCTAATACCTAAAATCTAAAACCTAAAAGCAGAAAACTAAAACTAAAAACCAATTCCCTATACCCTACTCTCAAAATAATAAACCCTAAACCATAAAACCTAAACCCAAACCCTGGAATCATAATCCTAAACCCGAAAACCATACCAAAAGAATCCTAAAACCTAGACCCAAAACCCTATATTCGAAACCCCAATCTCTAAATGCTAAAACTTAAAAACTGAACCCAAAACCCTAAAAAATATTCCACAAACCTATTCTAAAAATAATTAACCCTAAACCTTAAAACCTAAACCCCTCCCCTGAAATCATAAACTGAAACCCCAATACTGAACAAAAAAATTATAAATTATGGACCCAAAAAAATATATCTCAAACCCTAATACGTGAACTCTAAAACTTAAAATCTAACCGCTTAACCTTAAAACCTATCACCTATACCATACTCTCAAAATAATAAACCCTAAAACTTAAAACCTAAACCCTAAAGCTGAAATCATAAACCTAAACCCGAAAGCCAAACCAAAAAAAATCCTAAAACCTAGACCCAAAACCCTATATTCGAATCCCCAATCTCTAAACCCCAAAACTTAAAAGGTGAACCCCAAACCCCAAAAAAATATTACCCATACCCTATTCTCAAAATATTTAACCCTAAACCTTAAAACATAAACCCCTCCCCTGAAATCATAAACTGAAACCCCAATACTGAACAAAAGAATTATAAATTCTGGACCCAAAACACTATATCTGAAACCCTAATAGGTGAAGTCTAAAACCTAAAAGTTCACCCCTGAACCTAAAAATCTAATAAATATACCATACTCTCAAAATAATAAACCCTAAACCATATAACCTAAACCCTAAACCAGTAATCATAAACCTAAACCCGAAAACCATACCAAAAAAAATCTTAAAACCTAGACCCAAAACCATATATCTGAAACCCTAATCTCTAAACTTTAAATCCTAAAAGCTGAACCCCTAACCCAAAACCATATTACCCATACCATAATCTCAAACTTCCTACCCTAAACCTTAAAACATAAACCCTCCCCCTGAAACCATAAAACAAAACCCCAAAACCAAACAAAAAAATCCTAAACCCTAGACCCAAATCAGTACATCTGAAACCCTAATACCTGAACTCTAAAACCTAAAAGCTGACCCCTGAACCTAAAAACATATTCCCTATACCTTAATATAAAAATAATAAACCCTAAACCTTAAAACCTAAACCCTAACCCTGAAATCATAAACCTAAACCCGAAAACCATAACAAAAAAATCCTAAAACCCAAACCCAAATACCTATATCTGAAACCCTAATCTCTAAACCCTAAAACCTAAAAGTTATACCCCGAACCCAAAAACATATTCCCCATACCCTATTATAAAAATACTTAACCGTAAACATTAAAACATAAAACCTACCCCTGAAATCGTAAATTGAAACCCCAAAACCGAACAAAACAATTTTAAATCCTGGACCAAAAACACTATATTCGAAACTCTAATACCTGAACTCTAAAACCTAAAAGATGACCCCTGAACCTAAAAATATATTCCCTATACTCTAATATAAAAATAATAAACCCTAAACCATAAAACCTAAACCCTAACCCTGAAATCATAAACCTAAACCTGAAAACCATACCAAAAAAATCCTAAAACCTAGACCCAAAGACCTATATCTGAAACCCCGATCTCTAAACCCTAATACCTAAAAGATGAACCCTGAACCCAAAAACATATTCCCCATACCCTATTCTAAAAATAATTAACCTTAAACCATAAAACATAAACCCTACCCCTGAAATCATAAACAGAAACCCCCAAACCGAACTAAAAAGTCCTAAATCCTAGACCAAAAACACTATATTCGAAACCCTAATACCACAACTCTAAAACCAAAAAGCTGACTCCTGAACCTAAAAACCTATTAACTATCCCTACAATAAAAATAATAAACCCTATACATTAAAACAAAAACCCTAACGCATAAATCATAAACAGAAACACGAAAACCATACAAAAACAAATCCTAAAACCTAGATCCAAAACCCTATACCTAAAACCCTAATCTCTAAACTCTAATGCCTAAAAGCTAAAACCCAAAAAAAAAATATTCCCCATACCCTATTCTCAAAACACTTAACCCTAAACCTTAAAACATAAACCCCAACCTAAAATCACCAACAGAAACCCGAAAACCGAACAAACAAATACTAAATCCTCGACCCAAAACACTATATCCGAAACCCTAATACCCGAACTCTAAAATCTAAAAGCTGAAACCTGAACCCAAAAACCAATAACCTATACCCTAATCTCAAAATAATAAACCCTATACCTTAAAAACTAAACCCTAACCCTGAAATCATAAACCTAAACCCGAAAACCATACCAAAAAATCCTAAAACCTAAACCCAAAACCCCAATCCGAAAACCTAATCTCTAAACCCTAAAATCTAAAAGATGAAACACAAACCAAAAAACATATTCCCCATACCCTATTCTCAAAATAATTAAACCTAAACTTCAAAACATAAACCCTACAACTGAAATCATAAACTGAAACCCCAAAATCGAACAAAAAAAATCCTAAATCATGGACCCAAAATACTAATCTGAAACCCTAATACCTAAAATCTAAAACCTAAAAGCAGAAAACTAAAACTAAAAACCAATTCCCTATACCCTACTCTCAAAATAATAAACCCTAAACCATAAAACCTAAACCCAAACCCTGGAATCATAATCCTAAACCCGAAAACCATACCAAAAGAATCCTAAAACCTAGACCCAAAACCCTATATTCGAAACCCCAATCTCTAAATGCTAAAACTTAAAAACTGAACCCAAAACCCTAAAAAATATTCCACAAACCTATTCTAAAAATAATTAACCCTAAACCTTAAAACCTAAACCCCTCCCCTGAAATCATAAACTGAAACCCCAATACTGAACAAAAAAATTATAAATTATGGACCCAAAAAAATATATCTCAAACCCTAATACGTGAACTCTAAAACTTAAAATCTAACCGCTTAACCTTAAAACCTATCACCTATACCATACTCTCAAAATAATAAACCCTAAAACTTAAAACCTAAACCCTAAAGCTGAAATCATAAACCTAAACCCGAAAGCCAAACCAAAAAAAATCCTAAAACCTAGACCCAAAACCCTATATTCGAATCCCCAATCTCTAAACCCCAAAACTTAAAAGGTGAACCCCAAACCCCAAAAAAATATTACCCATACCCTATTCTCAAAATATTTAACCCTAAACCTTAAAACATAAACCCCTCCCCTGAAATCATAAACTGAAACCCCAATACTGAACAAAAGAATTATAAATTCTGGACCCAAAACACTATATCTGAAACCCTAATAGGTGAAGTCTAAAACCTAAAAGTTCACCCCTGAACCTAAAAATCTAATAAATATACCATACTCTCAAAATAATAAACCCTAAACCATATAACCTAAACCCTAAACCAGTAATCATAAACCTAAACCCGAAAACCATACCAAAAAAAATCTTAAAACCTAGACCCAAAACCATATATCTGAAACCCTAATCTCTAAACTTTAAATCCTAAAAGCTGAACCCCTAACCCAAAACCATATTACCCATACCATAATCTCAAACTTCCTACCCTAAACCTTAAAACATAAACCCTCCCCCTGAAACCATAAAACAAAACCCCAAAACCAAACAAAAAAATCCTAAACCCTAGACCCAAATCAGTACATCTGAAACCCTAATACCTGAACTCTAAAACCTAAAAGCTGACCCCTGAACCTAAAAACATATTCCCTATACCTTAATATAAAAATAATAAACCCTAAACCTTAAAACCTAAACCCTAACCCTGAAATCATAAACCTAAACCCGAAAACCATAACAAAAAAATCCTAAAACCCAAACCCAAATACCTATATCTGAAACCCTAATCTCTAAACCCTAAAACCTAAAAGTTATACCCCGAACCCAAAAACATATTCCCCATACCCTATTATAAAAATACTTAACCGTAAACATTAAAACATAAAACCTACCCCTGAAATCGTAAATTGAAACCCCAAAACCGAACAAAACAATTTTAAATCCTGGACCAAAAACACTATATTCGAAACTCTAATACCTGAACTCTAAAACCTAAAAGATGACCCCTGAACCTAAAAATATATTCCCTATACTCTAATATAAAAATAATAAACCCTAAACCATAAAACCTAAACCCTAACCCTGAAATCATAAACCTAAACCTGAAAACCATACCAAAAAAATCCTAAAACCTAGACCCAAAGACCTATATCTGAAACCCCGATCTCTAAACCCTAATACCTAAAAGATGAACCCTGAACCCAAAAACATATTCCCCATACCCTATTCTAAAAATAATTAACCTTAAACCATAAAACATAAACCCTACCCCTGAAATCATAAACAGAAACCCCCAAACCGAACTAAAAAGTCCTAAATCCTAGACCAAAAACACTATATTCGAAACCCTAATACCACAACTCTAAAACCAAAAAGCTGACTCCTGAACCTAAAAACCTATTAACTATCCCTACAATAAAAATAATAAACCCTATACATTAAAACAAAAACCCTAACGCATAAATCATAAACAGAAACACGAAAACCATACAAAAACAAATCCTAAAACCTAGATCCAAAACCCTATACCTAAAACCCTAATCTCTAAACTCTAATGCCTAAAAGCTAAAACCCAAAAAAAAAATATTCCCCATACCCTATTCTCAAAACACTTAACCCTAAACCTTAAAACATAAACCCCAACCTAAAATCACCAACAGAAACCCGAAAACCGAACAAACAAATACTAAATCCTCGACCCAAAACACTATATCCGAAACCCTAATACCCGAACTCTAAAATCTAAAAGCTGAAACCTGAACCCAAAAACCAATAACCTATACCCTAATCTCAAAATAATAAACCCTATACCTTAAAAACTAAACCCTAACCCTGAAATCATAAACCTAAACCCGAAAACCATACCAAAAAATCCTAAAACCTAAACCCAAAACCCCAATCCGAAAACCTAATCTCTAAACCCTAAAATCTAAAAGATGAAACACAAACCAAAAAACATATTCCCCATACCCTATTCTCAAAATAATTAAACCTAAACTTCAAAACATAAACCCTACAACTGAAATCATAAACTGAAACCCCAAAATCGAACAAAAAAAATCCTAAATCATGGACCCAAAATACTAATCTGAAACCCTAATACCTAAAATCTAAAACCTAAAAGCAGAAAACTAAAACTAAAAACCAATTCCCTATACCCTACTCTCAAAATAATAAACCCTAAACCATAAAACCTAAACCCAAACCCTGGAATCATAATCCTAAACCCGAAAACCATACCAAAAGAATCCTAAAACCTAGACCCAAAACCCTATATTCGAAACCCCAATCTCTAAATGCTAAAACTTAAAAACTGAACCCAAAACCCTAAAAAATATTCCACAAACCTATTCTAAAAATAATTAACCCTAAACCTTAAAACCTAAACCCCTCCCCTGAAATCATAAACTGAAACCCCAATACTGAACAAAAAAATTATAAATTATGGACCCAAAAAAATATATCTCAAACCCTAATACGTGAACTCTAAAACTTAAAATCTAACCGCTTAACCTTAAAACCTATCACCTATACCATACTCTCAAAATAATAAACCCTAAAACTTAAAACCTAAACCCTAAAGCTGAAATCATAAACCTAAACCCGAAAGCCAAACCAAAAAAAATCCTAAAACCTAGACCCAAAACCCTATATTCGAATCCCCAATCTCTAAACCCCAAAACTTAAAAGGTGAACCCC
>CAUJRU010000745.1:0-338890 GCA_963277665.1 Viscum album
GGACATAGAGAGGTCATCTAGTAAAATGTCAAGAAATTATCAAACAACAGTGAGAAGATAAAAAGTAGGGAAACTGTCATTATGATCAATTGTAGCAAAAAACAAACAACTCTTGATATCTTAGAGGAAAGTTCCTACATAACCATACCTTAGATTCCACTCTCCCTAAATCACCAAAGAGACCCTATAGACAGTGAAGAGCAAGATACACTAATGATAACAATGAATCTTAGTATGATGATAAATAATATAATCCTTCTTGATGATGATTTCAAATAGATCCAGATCAAGAATGCTGAAATCCTAGACTAACTCAACATTATCTATCAACAACAAACAAGGAAAATGAAACCCCTCCTCTTTCCTCTTCCCAAGAGGTTTCACTAACTCCATAGTAGAGGAAATGTGTTGTATTGTATGTTTAATAATATTAAAAAAATGGGAAAAAATAAATGAGTGGGAGACACTTTTATTATTGGGAAAAAATACCTCAAGGTGTCCTCTTAGAATGTTTTGGGTGTAATTGTATTTGTTGATAATGATAGATAATCGTAAATGAGAATGGGTGGTGTTTTCTAAAGGCAAGTTTTTAAGGCGGTACAATTTATTAGTGTTTTCCAAATTTTCGGGCCTCAAAATCGGGAGTTTGATATTAGAAATAGAAGGATTTATTCAATGGAGTGAATTATGTGAAGAAGATTAAAGAAAATCAGAAAAGGTTGAGAATCATGTACTATATTTTGTGGGTCGTATACCATATTCCGGGAATGGTAGCTAGAGTGGCGGAAATGGTACGCGGGTGTAGTTCGCGAATCTGAAAATGATTCGTGGTGGAAGGCGGTGTGGTACGTGGATGGGTTGAAGTCAGTGAAGGAGATTAACTACGTAAGAGTAAAGGCAGTATGTGGAATGTGTATGAAAAATGGTTCACATGCATTTTGTGGTTTGCAAAGGTAGAATAATCGATATGCGGTGGGGGATGAATTGAAGATTTAGTAAATCTTGATTTAACATATTTTGTGGATATCTTTGAATATATAAGAATCGCTAATCACAATGATTACTGTGGAGATTGAACATCATTAGAAATCATATTTTTCTCTTGGAATTTGGAAAATTTCGAAAGTGGTTCACGCTGAAGGTGTTTGTGGGGATTCTTAACCTACAAAGAAATATTGGTAAGTAGAGGAGGAAGTTCGATACGTATAGGAGGAAGTTCGGTATGCGGAAGGAGTTGACTCGGTACATGGATGAGGAATCTTCGGTATGTGAGAGGGAGTATTCTGCAAGTGGTACACAGAGGGATAGATTTGGTATGTGGAAGCAAAGAGAGTTCATGAACAGAGAATAGTTCTTGGATAGGAGGTGTTTTGCAGAAGAGGTTCGTAGAATTGGTACGGAGTAGCGGTACATTATCGCGAAGGTGGATGTAGTCTGCGGATGAAGGGTGATTTCTGGTAGTGGAAGTAGCACGTGAATAAGGTGTCCCATTTACCAAACCCAATACCCAGTGCATGGAAGAGAAAGGTGGTTCGTAATTTTCACAAGGAAGATTGTGAGAGCTTCATATCACTTTACAAAAGTATTTTCCAGTATCTATAAGTTCTTGGGAAGGTGGACTTCATCTATGGGTGAAAAAAGAAACTTCAAATATGCATCTACCTATAGTTGAGGATGAAATAATTCATGAAAATGAAGGGACCTACTTGTCCATAAACTGTGTTTGACCTACACATCCATAAACTCTGAGTGGATTCCTTTCCGAGAGTAGTGAGAAAAGAAAGAGAAAGACAATGAACCATTCCACCGCCAGTGGGCTAGAGAAAGAGGCATAGGGAGTGGCCCTTAGGAATGCAGTGAGTAAACCCTAAACCTTGTAAAGGTTGTGAGCATGGGAGTAGATGATCTAGCCCAAACATTGTACTCATTATTGGCTTTGACCCTTAGTGAATTTGGTACATCGACACATCGCCTTTGTATGCTCCTTGGCTATAGCCTAGTGAGGGTGAACCAAGTAAAAATTACTGTGTCCTATGCATGATTTCATATATGTTTGTTTATTGCTATGGGAGAAAGAGAGAATTGAGTTTTTTCTAACAACGAAACAAGATCCGAACGGGAGAAAGTTTTAATATGTCATACCCTGATTCACCCCCCTCTCAGGGTATTCAACCTAGTGGACCTAAAAATTGGTATCAGAGAGAAAGGTTATAAGTTAGTTGTTATATCTCAAGAAGAAGAAATGAAATTTCTCAATCATAAAAAAATATGATATTTGATGGAAATAATTTTCAACTATGGAAGAATTAGATGCATCAATAATTCCAATCAGTAGGGATGGATGTCTTCACAATAGCTATGTATGGAATATCATCTGACATTAATAGTGGTGCTTTATCAGAAGCTAAAAGAAGATAATTGGATACTGATGCTAAAGGGATCAATGCTTTAGGTGGAGACCTATAAAATTCAATTTATACGAGGGTGATGTCCTGTAAAACATCTCATGTAATGTGGAAAAAATTGTTAAACATTTATGAGTCCGACACAAAATTTCAAGAAGTGTAGCTACAAGTATCATGGAACAAGTATGGGGATCTCAGAATGAATACCAATGAGACTTTTGATGCATAATTCGACAGGATAAATATTATTTTAGAAGACATACGGGGTCTTGGACAAGTCATTGAAGATATAAATATTATGAAATGAATCTTGAGAAAACTTCCACCACAGTTTAATTCAAAAGTTTTAGTGTTATAAGAAAAAGACCCAAAAGAGATGACATTAGATAACCTACACAATACCCTTGTAGCAGATGAAATGATAAATGATGATAATGATGAAGTGTAAAAAGGGAATCTTAAGGAAGTGGCATTCAAGGCCATGAAGAATCTATCTGTTGAATATAGTCTTGATGAGGACAATATGGATGATGTCATTTCATTTATCTCCTCTAATCTGCAAAGGGGAAAAGGGAGGTTCAAAGGTAAACTTCCATTTTCATGCTTTTGAAGCAGAAATATTGGGCTTTTTGTAGCAAAGTGTCCTAATAATTTTGATCATGAAAATTAGGAAAACAATGAAATTCCCCAAAATAAGTATTTATAAAATGAGAAAGGGAGGAGAAGTACTAGGATAAAGTTCTTCAAAAAGAAGAATCTTCTTTCAAGAGAGGATGAAAGTTCAGAAGAATCTGAGGTAGAAAAGTTGGAGGACTACACAGATCACAAAGTAGATACTCTGGTGGTAGTTGCTAGAAATTATTTAACAAAATAAAAAAGTGACAATGAAGAAGTATAAATTGAAGGAATAGTTGATCTTAAATCTGAATTATAAGATTCCCTTGAAGAGGTAGATATTTTGAGAGCCAAAACAAAGAAATCCAACAAAGTTTTTCATGATGCTAAACACTTTATGCAGAAGCAGTTAGAAGAAAATTCTAAGCTGAATGAAGAAATTGAAAGGATGAGGTCTTCAGTGCCATAAATATCAAAAAAGGTGGTTAAGTACAAACTCAAAATTGAAGAGTAGAAAATTGAAATTTATAGTTTTAATAAAACTAGAAATGATCAAATCAAGTGTATCAAACAACTAGAAGAAGAAGTCGTTAGTCTGTAAAAAGCAATTGAAGATTAGGAAAAACTGCTAAGAAAGAAGATCATATAGGCAATGAAGAAAATGAGATTTGAGATGAGTGGTCCATCAGAATAGAATCACAAATCCACTTTGAATTATAAGGCTGGTATAGGGCTTGATCTAGAACTAAAAGAAGTTATCATTCAAGTCAAACCATATAAATCCAGTACTATATTGAAGATTGATTTGGGCACAAAGCAGAATTAGAAGATTCAGAGAACCCAATGCACAACTAGTGGTGCATCATTGCCACATAGGAATGTACCTCACATAAGATGGTATTGCTGTGGTAAGATGGGACACTATAAAAAATGTATGTTCCATAGAAAATAGGTACCAAAGGGAATAAGACCAACAGAGGTGGCCGTAAGGAGCTCAAAATTACAGGTAACCATTGGATGGTCATTGTTTCAGGTGTAAAGGACTCAGACATATGACAAGATATTGCACATCAATAATGCCGAGGAATGTGTCGAGGCCAAATGAATTTGTTCATAAGAAGCATCCAAAAGTATCTTCAAGTGAGATGAAAATTCAAAATTGATTTTTAGCTTTGTAGGTTGAATCTGACCCATCATATACTAGGGAATATCATTATTATCATTCCATGTCAGGTATGAATTCAAAGGCTTGGGTCAATAAGAAAAGGGCCGAGCAGGCTGTGGTTGCAGAAATTTCGTTCAAGGCATCAGATCACATGGGGATATGGATAATTGAAAGTGGATGCACTTATCATATGACAAGAAATAAGAATATAGTGACTAGAATTAGGTATGATAAATAAGGTATTGTAAGATTCGGTAATGATGAGGGCCTTGAAATTATTGGTTCAGGAAAATCCAAGTTTAGAGGAAAAGACATGAGATGAGCAGATGTATTAATTGTTAAGGGGATTAATCACAACTTTCTTAGTGTTAGTCAATTGTGTGACTCAGGACATTCTATAAGTTTTTCAAAGAAATTATGTATCATTAAGGAAAAGGATGGTGATGTTGTGTTCCAAGTAAAGTGCCTGAAATGGAATCTCTACCTCATGAGTGGAGAAGAAGATATGTACTTTCTATCCAAGAATGAAGAAAACAAGCTATGGAATAAGCGTCTTGGACACATAATCCAAGGTTACTTGAATGATTTGGTGAAATATGATGCATCTATAAATCACCCTAGATTATCATGTGATCATACTCATATATGTGATACATGACATTAGGGGAAGATCATTTGAAAGACATATAAGAGGAAGGAGAAAAAGTCAACGAGACTACTTTAGTTGGTGCATATTGATGTGTGTGGGCCAATTTTACCAAGGGATATTGATGGGATGAGATGCTATGTCCTATTTATTGATGATTATAGAAGAATAGCATGGGTTTCAATAATTAACCACAAATCTAAAGTGTTTAGTTGCATTACAAGATATTGACGGGAATGTGAAAAGCTGCTTGGTCAGAAAATCCAGACGATTCGAATAGATAATAGAACAGATTTCATAAATAGACAAGTGGAGGATTATCTTGAAAAACATGGGATAAGGCATCAAGTTTATGTAGTAATAACTTCAGAATATAATGGAGTATTTTATAGAATAAATCAGATTGTCAAAAACATGGCTAGAACAATGCTCATTGAGAAAGGCCTCCCGAAGAAATTTTGGAAAGAAGCAGTGATGAAAATAGTATACACTTAAAATAGATCTTTACTTTGTCCAAAATATTATAAGACTCCATACAAGTTATGGTATGGGAAGAATCCATCATTGAAGTACTTTCTAATATTCAGATGTAAATGTTTCATTCTCAATAAGAAGAAACATAGGAAATTTTAATCTTGTGAGGATGAAGGAATATTTCATGGATACTCATGGAAGAGAAGAGCATATTAATTCTTGAATAAGAGGATAGTAAAAGTAGTTTAAAGTCATGTTATAAATATAGTAGAGAATGAACAAAATCTTCAGAAAATACATGATCAGAATCAGGAGGGTAGTGATGAAGAGATGAGCAGGTCAGGAGATGCTCTAGGTCTAGAGGTTGATTCAAAAGAAGAATCATATGATAATAACAAATCAGTGTCTTCTCAGAGACCAGTGAGAAGAGATGAAATTGATAGGAAAAACATAATAGGTGATCAGATAGCACCAGTACATACATGGAGGATGAAGTCTCTACATAAATCATCATACTTATCACAAGTTTAGCCTAAATGACTTGATTAAGAAGTTGGATATGAGAATTGGGTTCAAGCAATGAATGAAGAGCTTAAAAAATTGAGAATAATCAGACATGGGAAATTGTTTTGAGGCTAGTAGATAGGAATGTCATAGGAAAAAATGGTTATTTTGCAACAAAATTAATGAAGATGGTGTTGTGATTCGAAACAAAGCATGCCTGGTGTGAAAAGGGTACTCTTAGATAGAGGGTATTGATGTTGATGAGATGTTTGTGCCTCTTGCAAGGATGGATAAAATAATATTATTCTTGGCCATAGCTATGCAATGAAAGTTTAAAGTTTTTCAGATGGATGTCAAGTCATCATTTTTAAATGGAGTTTTGGAAGAATAAGTTTACACTGAGAAGCATGATGGTTTTCTTATTCATGAAGATGATAATAAAGTCTGTCTGCTGAAGAAGGATTTATATGTCTTGTAGCAAGCACCAAGAGCATGGTATTCAAGGCTTGATCAGTTTCTAAAGAAAATCAGTTTCCAATGTGGTGGATTTGATTACAATCTGTATTTCAACAATGGAAATAGTCAAATGATAATGGTGCTGGTTTATATTGATGAAATAATCTTTTATGGATTAGATTGAACACAATGAAGACAATTTTATGAATTCATGAAAAGTTAGTTCGAAATTTCAATGATTGGTGAACTGACATTTTTACTTGGTTTATAGGTGACACATGGAAGTAATGGAGCTTTCATATCTCAATATAAATATGTCAAGGAGATTTTGAGAAGATTTGGAATGGATAATTCCAAAGAGATGAAGACTCCGGTTGCTACCCAGCTGAAACTGTCATTGGATAATGAAGACAATGCAGTTAATATCACAGAATATAGGAAAATCATTGGAAGTCTATTGTATCTGACAGTGACAAGTCCTGATATTGTATTTTTCACGTTCCAAGCAGTGAGGTATTAAAGAAATCCCAAGGAGATCCACATGATTGTAGTAAAAATGATTCTTTAGTATATCAAGGGAACAATTACTTTTGGCCTAATGTATAATGAAAAATCTCAACCAGAGTTATTAGGGTATACATATGCGGATTGGGTTGGTTCAGCAGATGATAGGAAATCAACATCAAGAGGTGCCTTTTATCTTGGAGGGTTGTGTATTTCTTGGTAAAGAAAGAAACAAGATTGCATTTCATTGAACACCACAGAATCTGAATACATTTCAACTACTCAATCTTACATGCAACTATTATGGATGAAGAAAAAAATTGAAGATATGGTAATTGAGGTGAAATATCTGATCGAAATCCATTGTGATAACTCAAGTGCTATAAATCTGAGCAAACAATCAGTCTATCACTCAAGGACAAAGAACATTTAAATCAAATTTCATTTTATCAAATAGAAAGTGGATAAAGGGATTGTAAAGATGGAGTATGTGCCTACAGAACACCAAGTTGTAGATATTCTTATAAATTCCTTACCCAAATAAGCATTTGAAAGGCATCAACTGGCTCTAGGAGTCCAGTCGAATCCCCACACTTGAAAAAGTGTGTATGTGGGTCCCCCTCTCCATGAGGTATGATGTGTTTTTTCTTAATGTACTTATATGTGTTCGTTACCCTGTTTCAGGCAGCCTTGAAGTACCCTTCGGGTTCATTGACAAAGGGGGAGAAAGTGTGACTATTCTAGGGGGAGAAAATACATGGAAAGATGCTATTAAGAGAAGCAGTGAGATAGGTAGAGTTGAAGTTGAGCTGAAGATATTAGAAGAGCTATTACTTAGGCAGAGAATTAAATTTGATGATTCTATAAGTGATCGATCAAAGAATAGATATCAAAATAGTGAGAATCATGATAAAAGTATAAGAGTGGTGTTGGAATGGTGTTAGAAGGCTTCCAGCACACAACAATTGGTATTTGTTTGGTATTAACAATTCATTTTAGAAATGAAGTGATTCATTGATGAAATTTTCATTGTACATTTTTTTCTCACACTGAGCATGGATCATGTGGGCTTACAATATGTGTTGAGTAAATCCTTGATTGTTATTTTAATCGGGTAAAGCGAATGGGGGTTGATGATGGAAGATGTTTTAATGAGGTATCAAAATATGCATCATTGTTTTGAGAAGAGTTGTCAAAAAACCCAAAGGGGGAGATTGTTGGGAAAAAATATCTCAAGGTTTCCACTAGGGATGTTTTGGGTGTGATTGTGTTTGTTGAAAAATCTTGATAATTGAAAATGAGAATGAATGTTGTTTTCCAAAGACAGATTTTTAAGGTGGTGAAATTTCCCAATGTTTTCCAAACTTTTAGGCCTCAAAATTGGGAATTAGATATTGGAAATGGAAGGATTTATTCATAGGAGTGAATTTTATAAATAACATTGAAGAAAATCGACAAAGGGTGAGAATCACATACCATAATTATTGGGTCACGTACCATGTTCTGGGAACGGTATACGGAGTGACGAAAATGGTATGCAGGTGCGGTTCGAAAAAATGAAAACAGTTCACTATATAAGGTGGTGATGTATGTTTATAGGGTGAAGTAGGTGGAGGAGATTGACCACATAAGGGAAAAGGTAGTACGCAGACTGTGTATGAAAAACTATTTGTGGGTGTCTTGTAGTTCATGACGACAGAAGAATCAGTAAGCGGTGGAGGCTGAATTGAAGATTTGGTAAATATCAATTTAGAATATTTTTTAGATTTTTTTGCCTATATAATAATCTCTAATCCAACCAATTACTCTGGATATTGAACATAATTAGAAATAATATTTGGCTATGGGAATTCGGAAAAGTCCGAAAGTGGTTCGCGCTGAAGGTGTTTGCGGATATTCTTAACCCACAAAAGAAGTCTGGTACACGGAGGAGGAAGTCTGGTATGTGGAAGGAGTTGACTCTGTACGCAGAGGAGAAATATATGGTACGTGATAGGGGGAATTCCACTAGAGGTACGTGGAGGGATAAATACAATATGCAGAAGTGAAGAGAGTCCACTAACAGAGAATAGTTCGCAGACAGGAGGGGTTTCACAGAGGAGGTTCACAAAATTGGTATGCGGTAGAGGTACGTGATTGAGAAGGTAGAGGCAGTCCACAGATGAAGGGCTGTTCGCGGTAGTGGTGGTGGTATTCAAAGAAGTTTTCCTGTGTACCAAACCTAGTACTTAGTATAGGAAGAGGAAGGTGGTTTGTGAATTTCATAAGGAAGCTTGTGAGATCTTTAGACCAGTTTGCGAAAGTATTTTCCAGTACCTAGCAGTACTTAGGAAGGTGTACTTCATCTACAGGTTAAAAAGGAACTTAAACAGTGCATCTACCTATAGTTGAGGATGCAATAATTCATGAAAATGAAGGGACCTACATGTCTATAAATTGTGTTTGACCTACACGTCCATAAACTGCGAGTGGATTTTTTTCCAAGAGCAGTGAGGAAAGGAATAGGAAGACAGTGACCCTTTTCACTGACAGGGATCTAGATAAAGAGGCATAGGGAGTGAAACTTGGGAATGTAGTGAATAGACCCTAAACCTTGTAAAGGTAGTGAGCTTGGGAATAAAAGATCTAGCCCTAACATTATACTAATTATTGGCTTTGAGCCTTAGTGAATTTGGTACATCAACACATTGTCTTTGTATGATCCTTGGACGAAGCCCAGTGAGGGTGAACCAAGTAAAAATTGATGTGTCATGTGCATGATTTCATATTTATTTGTTTATTACTACGGGGGCAAGATAGAATTGAGTTTTTTCTAACAATGAAACAAGATCCGAACGGGAGAAAGTTTTAATCTTTCATACCATGATTCACCCCCTCTCAGTGTATTCTACCTAGTGGACCTAACAAGTATCAAATAAAGTAGTCTATATAGAAGATATAATAACGATAGTACATCTCAATTTCACTAGTCTTGTGTCAACCTCCATCAGAAACTCATATACTGTGTGAAGGTCCTTCACTGTTGAGGCTTGTAGCTGGAGCCCTGTAGTTATCAATGCATCTGACTGCGCTATAGTAGCCTTTGGATTTGATGATCCTTGATCATAATTAGGCATAGATATAGCCTAACAGAATCATTGGATATGGCCATAGAATCCACAACCATTACACATCTTTTTAGGTGAAGGACAAGAATACTATGTGCGTTTGACCTTGCCTCCTTCATGGAAAGTCAGGGGCACACTACTAGCTATAAATTATGGTGTGTAGGGTTCCCATTATTGAGAAATACCTCTAACCAACCTATGATGCTCATTCCACTTCATCTTCCTTCCCTATGCACCACTAGAATTTCCACTAGGTGAAAGATAAGGGGATAAATGACCAACCATTCCTACTGTATCCATATCTATAATAATATCACTACCTACCATCTCCATAAGGGTAGAAAGATGCAACATAAATATCTATGATTTAATATCCATTTGTATACACTGTAGGTACTTATGAGTCTTTACCTTATCATTCTTTAGAACCTCCAGATTAAAATGAACCAGCTTCATGAACCAATTGGTTTATGCTGACAAAAACACCCTCCTTACTACAAGTAGAGGAACTCTAGAGACTTCACCATAATGAGAGAATTTAGACATAAATACTAGAATAAGAGAGTATTGAAACCCTTCCGGTCCAATCCCACATGTCTATTCACCTATACCAACAAATCTCTCCATCACTTATTAGGGCCATAAAGTTTTAACACCACATACTTCACCTTGATATTCTCAGGTGTATCCAAGAAGTTTAAGATCTGATTGATCTTTTCCATACAGTACTCCACCTCTTGAGGTTCATTCATACCTCTAATGGATGGTGTCTTCTTTCATAATAAATCCCATGATTAATAACTTTCTCCTATATCTCCTAGCAGTACCTCTGCAACTGCGTTTTGGGCTTGTGGTACATTTTGGTCGATTGATCGAAATACTTACATGATATTCTCTATAAGCTAGAAATTAAAAGGAAGATTCCCTTGAGGAGCATATACTATAACCTCTTTTAGAACTTATAGAAGAGATATTAGAGGAATATCATTGTAAACTAAAAACATAAGAAGTTATCAGACTATTGTAAAATCTTTTTTCAAACTAGAAAAACATAATAAAAAACAAATATTAAGATAAATAAATCATAACAGGAGACACATATCCCAACAAACCATGGTAACTTAAGGCTCATCATAGAAATATCTTGCAAGAAAATCACCACAACCTACCCCTCATGTCCCAAAAATCCTATCTCCAGTCTACCAACTTTCCAAAACTGAGTAAAAACATGCTCTAAAACCAAACTGTAATGAACTGACCTAGATACCCAGACAAATGCGTAACCGACCCGACCTGTCACATACCTGAAGGGTGTTTCTGATCCCCACAGGATGAAGAATAACACCTAGGTATCAATAGAAACCAAATGGAATGATTTATCCCAACCTGAAGCAAACATCATGATATATATATACCTGGGTGGAGGAAATAATAAAAGAGAAAACATGAAATATATACCATAACAAAAGGAAACAACACAATTGATACAACCAAAATGTGGATAAATAAACTCCAAGCTATGAGTCTAAAAACAAAGGGGAAAAATCAAAATGATAAATAACTACTCAATGTGATAAGAAGATAATGTCCTACTATCTCACCACTAGCTACACAACTAATCTGATAGAAACCTCACCGCCACACCACAACACCCTACCTTTCCTTACATTAAAAGACATAAAAAGCCATAAACACCACCGAAGAGGTGTGCAGGGTGTGAGATAATAGGATAAATCGAATCCTACCCAAGATTTCCATAACAATTCTCTTTATAATAATTTAAGCATGCTCAAATTTAAATAAAATAAGGTATGATAATCATTTAAATGGTTTTTATATCAAAACCATGGTAAAACATTCCCCTTTTTCCATAGTCTCAAATAATATAAGTAAAATAGTTTCAAAGCATACCACATATATCAAATAAGGTAATCAAATACAAGCACTATAACTCAAAATAATAGTTAAAATCATTCCAAGGATCACTACAGGGCATACTATCTAGAACACTCATACACAAACATATATAATCACTTGAATTAATTATCTTGACATATTCATTGAATCTAAAGAACAGAGGAACAATGTAGAAATTAAACCACCCAATAATGTATAATAATTTCCTATAAAAATAGGCATAAGGAGAAAAGGAACACTTTATTAGTGAACCCCCCCAACAGTATCTATGGATGAGTTCTATTAATATACCCTCCACTTAAGTACCCAAGGATTACCATGTGATATATTTTCCAAAATTTTTTATCAATAAGTCCCTATAACAATAGGCATAGGGAGAAAAGGAACACCTCATGAGTGAACCCCCCAACAGTATCAACAGACGAGGCCTATTACTACAACTTCCAACTAAGTACCCAAGGATTACCATGTGATATATTTTCCACAACATTTTATCAAAACCATGCTTTGAAAATCATTTCATAAAATCAATTTCATAATGATTTGAAAATACATTTTATTTTACCAAAATAAGGGGAAAACCATATTTTCTCAAAAACCCATTTACACACACAAATCAATCAATTGATCATTCCATTTTATTTATAAATCAATTTATAAAAACTAGTGAAATTAGGGTTCATAAAATATAGGATAGACAGAGAACCACCTACCTAAATCTTGGGTCGGACACACCCATATATAGATCCACAACCAAGAATGCATAATAAAAAATAGAGGCACTACCTGTGATTCCCACATATCACAATTTTATTACATAAAAACCAAGGTTGGTAGAGAGGTTAGGTCACACATTCCTTATATAAATATAACTCTCCACACCATGACCAAAAAAGGACTGGCCCCTATAATAAGATCACACAATGGATCTAGAAAGGATCAAGAAGGAAATCACCACAAGATCAAAAGATCTGAAAATGCAGTTCAATAGTGTTGCTATGATCTATATAATAAAGAATAAAAAAGATCACTTACCCAAAGAGACGTAGTGCATCCACAAAGAATATCAATTCATGGATAAAATAATCTGAGAGGAGTGGAGATCCCCATAATCACCTGGGATATCTACTAGGTTTTAAAATAAAATCCTACATATCGAATGAAAATAAAATCATACATTTAATGTGGTTAAAAATACTAGACCTGAATCATTCATGACATGAATCCATCTCACGACATGAATTTCACATTTTACAAGATAATCCCCAAAAAATAATTGAATGAGATTAAAAATAACACTCATAAACATTTTGTTAATGTGAACTAGTTTCATGAATTGTAAAATTTTCATTATAAGAACCAGATCATGATATTTTCCTAAAAACAGATTCACATTGTGTTACCAGTTCATGATGTGAAAGTGTCTAGTAGATAGTTCAAAAACCATATTTTTTAGAGAAAAAACCAAACCACCTTTAAAGCTTTCTAAACCTAAATAGAACCCTCTAAATCCTTTGATTCATTTATATCTAGAATCCATTAATTCAAATAAATATACATCCCTAAAATTTAGGTCATTTTACCTAAAAAATATGTCTATCCCCAAAAGGTCTGAAATGCACCCAAACAAAATGGGGGAAAAAGAGAGATGATAAATACCTAAAAGAAGGTAAGAGGATATTACAACTCAAGTGGTTCAGTTCTTCTTTACTAGAACATGGTGTTTTGATGAAGATTTTTCTAAGTTCATGGAGCACATGCGAATACCTCTAGAGGGATTCTACCCTTGTATATTTCATCATAATAATGGTATAATAAGAAAGGTCAATATATTAAAAAATTAAAAAATAATTTCAAATGAATGTAATTATTATTTATATAAATTAATTATAAATTATATATAAAAATACCATCTCTAAAATATTTTAGGGTTACTTTTGTCCAGTTCTTAGGATTTATCTAAAGAAACTGATAAAAATATTTATTGGTCACAAGCCCCACCACTTCCACTACAACTTATAAGATTTAGCTATAATAACCAAATTTTTGTAGTAGCCCATTATGCTATAGTATTCATTATTGGTGTAGTTGGTTAGCTCTATAATAATGATCATATTTTCTATAATGTCCCCAAAATTTGGGTGGAATACCTTCAACCCTTTGACCCTTGAGCAGGGGAAAAATACTATTGAAAAACCTCAATGACCTCATTGAAGAGTTAAAATCCTAGAAGGCATTATAATAGTGGTCAATATTGATTCTCATAATTTTTCCAACTATATATGACCATTCAAGATACAAAACTCTAATAAAAACCACCCTTCTATATTAAAAACTAGAAAAATAAAGTAAGCCATCACTTTAAGAATGATTCAAAATACCATACCTCTACTTAATGAAAAAACATATCCAAGATTATTGGGTTTAAATCATTTGATCCATATTTTCATCCAAGAATAGTTGTCCAAAGAAAAGTTTGAAATACCCATACCACTAAAATCAAAGGACCTACAGATTTCACTATAAGAAACTCAATGACATCTACTTTAATTTCTATAATTCAATAAAAATAGACATAATATATTCAAGGATATTCAAAACACATATTAGGATAGTAATAAAAAATAATATATAGACAATAATATTTCTCAAAATGGAGTTAATGAAGACAATAATGTCTACTGATGACAACGAGTACCCAATAATCGTGTATCATATTCTATCTAATTCAATTAGGTTGGGTTTAGGAAATGGACAATTAGGTTTTTATAGGGTTGGAGTAGTGAATTAAAAATATAATCAATATTAGGGTAGGGTGAGGGCATTAGGATTTGGGTACTTGATTAATATTAGAGTATGGTTAGGGTATTAGACTTAGGGTACCTGAGATCATGGTCTAGTGGTGATGAAGTGAGTTACATTGATTGAGGTACCAAGTTTGAGTTATATTATCTGTGACTATCCTAAATTTATTGATACCTACCATCTTGTGAACCTTATTCAAAAACAACAAAAATTTATATTCCAAATTTTGGAAACATTTTTAAAAATCCTTTTTCTCCAAGGGATATAACATAGTGGGTATGGATTTGAGGGGTGTTAGGGGGTTTTGAGTTCAAGTCTCCCTGAGTACTTTAAAAGTGTTAGTACATTTTTTTTATAATTTTTATTTCAATTCCTCGATCGTTTTTAATTAATTTGTTTACTATTTTTTAATTGATAATAAAATTATAAAATTTATTTATTTATTTTAAATTTAGTACATATTAAATTTTTAAATGAATTATAAATTCAAATTAGCTTAACTGAATTATTATTAATTCATTAAATTTATATGTTAAAATTATGATAAAATTAGAAAAAATAAATATTAATTTAATTTGATAAATGTTCATTTAAGACTTATAAGTCAATTTTAAAGTTATAAATAGTTATTTAAATGGGTTAGTATAGTTAAATGAGAATTTCAAAATATAATAGTCTAGGGTTAAGATAATTTATTAAAAAAAACAATTTATAAATGAGTTTATGTTTTTAAAATTTAAATAGGCTAGGAATCGTACACCTAAAATTTCATGGGTATCCAATCCATTTTAATTTTTAATTATATGACTCAAATAAAAAAACATATATATTCATCCAACTAAATTAAAATTCACTTTATTACTTATATTTGTAATAAATAAAGAAGAAAAGAAATTGTATCATTCTCTCGAACAATTGGAAACCCAAATACCTTAAAGGAAAAATAAAAACTCAAAAAATAATGTATGAACCAATTTTAAAAACTTTAGAAAGATTAAATTATTTAGAATAAATGAAATAAATTTTCATCCAACTAATCAAATTTAGAAAATCTACTTTATATTCATTGAGTAAATGAATTTATCTATTTAGAGAATATTTTTAAATATCAGTGAAAAATATCACATCATCATTAAAATAAATAAGTATGATACCTTTGAACGTTATTAGGACATGATATGATTGATAATTTTAAAATCTATATACTTATTCAACCTCCTAGAAAATGTATCCTGATCCAGGATGTAAAAATTAGAATATAAGAGGTATCTTGGATTTAGGTCTCTATTTTTTGATAAATATATCAAAATTATACCCTCAATAAACATATAATCCTAAATATTTAAAATAATTTCATTCCCGTTTTTTAAAAAACCTTTCTAAAAGAATTCTTAAAATAAAAAAATAAGAGAGTTTTCTTAAAACCTATAATAAGCCTTATCCATATCCAAAAATATCAATGCATTACTGCCACCACATTTTATTATCAACATGATGATCCAATTCATGAGTTATAACCAATTTTTCACAGATACGACTACCTTGGATGAAACCAAAATGCTAAAAAAAAATCAATAGATGATAGAATGAAACAAACCAATAAAGAAATAAGTTTGTCCATAACATTATAAGTAATGGTACAAAGACCAATTGGAATCAAATTTATAAATATTTTAGTTGAATGAACCTTTGGAATCAAAAAAAAGATCTGAAACAAAAATAGTAAAATGGGATAACTAAGGAAAAATAAACAAGCCCCCTAATTAAATCACCCATTATTATGACCTAATTCCTATTAAAGAAAAACCCAAAGAAAATACCTATACCCAAATAAAAATAAATACAAATAGATAATATAATATCACAAATTTCATTTAAAAAAATAATTATAAGATCTAAGTTAAATATTTCAGTAATAATAAGATGAACCATAATAAAATGAATAAATTTTACAACATTTATATATATATATATATATTAACTTGGGTATTATTTCACACATAAAACGTAAAGTTTTGTTATATTTGGATATTTATTAAAAATTTAAAAACTTTTACATAATACTATTTATTTTAGTACTCTATCATAATATTACCATGATATGCATGTCACTTTATATGAAATTATGGGAAGACATATAAAGAAAGAAAATTGGTGAGATAACAAATTAATAAGGGAAAACATAAGAGACATAAAAAAGTGATATTTGAGAGATCACATGAAACATCATAAAGGAATAAATATATGAGAAATATGTAATATAGAAACATAAACATAAAAGATTATATAAGAATGTGAAACATATATTATTATAGAATATCATAAATATAAGTCAAGACTCTATCAAAAAATCATAACATAGTGGATTAGTCTCACTGCTTATTTTTCATACATAAAATCTCATGAGATATAAGTTTGTACCAATGAAATAAAGGGTTATACAATTTTGAGCCCACCCATAACATAATAATATGTATATAGATATATGTTCCACATGAAATTAAAATAATTAAAGTGATTATAAATCAATTATAAGGCATAAAATTATTAACTCATGAAAATAAAATAGGTTATATAATAATATTAGGATGCATCACATAATAATCAATAAAAGAGTGTAAATAGATGTTACAAAGAATGTAAATTTCCAAAAATAAATGGAAATATCATAGGAGACGTCCCCATGGAAAGAAATAGAAACGAAATAGAAAAAATAAGAACCTTTAAGAATAATTAGAGAAGAAATTGTATGAAATGAATAAAAAAATTCTCATCATTTTCATATTACTTGAAGTAACCATAGTTAAGGAGAATAATGATAAAGTATAATAAAATATAGAAAAAGGGGAATACAAACATTTTAGAATAAATTACATAAAAAAAATTCAAAAATAAGATTAATAGATAGATATAGAGGGATATAACCTAAGAGAGAAATTAATTAAGAGATAGAAGAGAAAGGTCTCGCTACCCTAACTTTCAACTTACTTAAACATGCTCTAACTCCTTGTATAAACAAGTTTGACTTATTAATTATCTATTTAAGAACCTTATTTTTATTTTTTCAATTACAAATAAAAATAAATATTCACAAATTAATTAATTATTAGTTATTTTTGGTCTACATAATTCAATGGTATTTAGTCTTTTGAACTATTCCATTATTACTTTTGGTATGTTAGTCTCGATCACCATTAATAGTCCATGAGTTTTTAATCTCTATAACTGAAAAAATAAGGGGTTAATAATGATTCCATATGTGAAAAACCAAATATATCTATAAATAAATAAATATTATTATTTATAAGTATTAATTTTATGGATTCATAATTATCATAGTTTTATAAATAATTTTATAAAAGTTTTTAGTTGACGAAGGAATAATTTTATTTAACTAAATTGTTTTTCCATGAACTACATGATTTTATTTAAAAGATAAATTTATAAATTTTAGAAATTTAATTTTAATAAATTTAATACATTTTTTATATCATATTATAAAATTTTTCTTAAGGTGATTTTTTGTGACTTTTCTAAAAAGATTGTTTTTTGAGTGAATAGTGATTTTTTTTGATTTTTGAAAAACTATCATTTTTTTCTTTAAATCATGTAATTTAAATGTAAAATTAAATTTTTTATTTGGTTTTAAGGTAAAATAAGATCCATTTTATTAAAAATTATCTAAATAATTCCATATTAATCAATATTATATTTTATTTTGGTACAAGTTCATTTTTATGCTTAAAACACATTTTTCTGAAAAAATTGTTTTCCATTGAATTTTTTAAAATTATTAAAATTGATTTATTATAATTATACAAATTTAATCTTAAAAAATGTATTCTAATTTTGGATTTATTAGGTTCAAATTTAGTAATGAGGTCAATTTAATTTTTGGTCATTATAAATATTAATCATAGTAAAAATTTGTCACTAAGGTAAAGGGTAAATCAGGTAAATTATGGTAAATACTTTGTGAGAAGACCAATTTTTTTATTAAATATTGTTGGATGATGGTATTTTGAACCTTATAACCTTAAATTTAAAATTGGATATTTTTTATCCAATTTATCATGATTAATACATTTATAATATTTAAAATTTTAGAAAAATTATAGGTGTGTAACTTCCCTCACTTATAAAAGGGTACATCACATCCTATATTGATCAAACATATTGAGCACTATAGCTTAAAAACACCTAAATTAATCTCTCTTAAATATCCATTATCAAATCCCATAGGTCTTGTTCTTAATAAAAGACCAAACCTATAAGGCTTAAGGTGTAAGCAAAAGGAAGCCTCCCAAAGAAGAGGTATAACTCTTAACCAAGTTTTTCATGTTTATTTCTTATTATACCTCCTTAAAATATTATTTAACCATGATAAAATAATAACATAATCATATTAAATATACTTATATATTATTATTATTATGATATAACCCCTTTTAAAATCCTTTTCCATCTTAAGGAAATTTAAAACATCGCTCATGCGTACATGTGGACTACCATCACCACGAAGTAATGTGTTTCGTTTTTCATCATCATATTATATGGATGGTTAAAATAATGGATAAAATGAATATATATGATATTTATGACATAATTATGATTATTTAAATATAATATATTACTCACCTTCTTACCATTTTCATCTATTAGAAATTGATAACATTGCTTGTGCATATGTGTGGAATACCACCTCTACGAAGTGATGTGATTAATTTTTCATTTAAAACTTACTAATATGGTCATAAGGATGAAAATAATGGATAAATATGACATGTATAAAAAATTTATTATTCTTTAAAATTAAAATATTAACTAATTTAATTTATTTTCACTTAGTCAAAAATCGAACATGTTTTTTTCTCCTATGATGATTATTTAGAATTTATGTATTTTTTACCCTATTATATTGAATAAAATCTTATTCTTAATATAGATATTGATATTATGAAATTTTCACTGAAATAAAAACACAATTTTCTAGGATCAGGTTCTAAATATTTTTGGTGAATCTCTTCTAGATTGGTTGTTTAATGTATTATGGTTCTTATTGGTTTATAATTTGATTAAGAACTTTTCAGGTCTCCCACCACACCATATAATGTGGATTGATTCAATAACTAAAAATATGTATTATATATATATAGAATATATATAAATTTCATAAATGATATTTATTAATCACTATTTTTCAAGTAATATATAGTGGTATAATTATTGGCATTAGGTAGAGATTAGAAAAATGAAGGGCCATTGTAATTACAACATATGGGAATAACACCCATGAGAATCACCACCCATAGGAATTGATGCATATATATATTTTTTTAATTTTAGAAAAAAATTTATTCTTATTAACTATCTTTATAAAAACCACCTCATACTCTATAATTAAATTAATTAGTATATGAAGAGAATATTTTCCAATATCAAGGAAAAATACAATTTTTTCATTAAAATAAAAATGTGTGATATCATTGAACATTATTTGGAAATTATATAATTGATTATATTAAAAACTATATACTTCCTTAACTTTATGTAAAAAAACATCATGAGCGAGGATAAATTAATTTTAATATAAGGGTATCTTGGATTCAATACCCTAAAATGTTTTAAAAACTATATTACATTTCTACCCTCAATAAACATATTATACTAATTATTTGAAATAATTTCATTCATATTTTATAAAATAACCTTATAAGAACCATGATTCTAATTGAAAGTAAAAATAAAGTATCATTCTAACCTATAATAATCCATATCTATATCTAAAATTATAAATAAATTATTACCAACACATTTTTTATCAATATGATACCCCACTTAATGAGTTATGACCACATTTATTTGAATATAACTACCTTATATGAAACCACACTCCTCAAAAGAAATTAATAGATTATATAAGGAAAAAATAAATAGAGAAATAAGTTTATCCATAACCTTATAAATAAAGGTATGAAGACTTATTGGAATCATATATCTAAATATTTTATTTGAATGACCCTTAAGAATCAAAAATAAAAATAATTAAAGTAAAAATATAAAAAGGGGTTAACTAGGGAAAAATATACAGGCCCTGAATCAAATCACCATTAATTATAACCTAAATCTTCTAAACGAAACACCAAAATAAAAAACCATTACTTGAAGAATCATCATAAATAATAAATAATATAATCTCATAAATTCCATTCATAGAAAAATAATTACAATATATAAGTTAAAAATTTCCTCAGTACAATAATTACCCATAATCACATGTATAAATTTTATATTTTTTCTTATAAATATACAGAATAAATTAAGTTTTTATGCACATCTTGAACTTAAAATTTTAGTGTATTTTGAGATTATTTACATATTTCAAAACATTTACAAAATAATATTGAATTTTTTTAATACTATATCATAATATTACCATGATATACATAGTAATTTATAAAAAATAATTGGAACATACATAAAGAAAGGAAAAGGGATGACATAACAACTCAATAATAGGAAAATAAAATAAATATATAAAATATATCTATGATAGATCATAATATACATCATAGAGTATGTAAAAGATAAATGTAATATTAATGTGTAATCATGAAAGAAGTCATTTGATTGTGACATATACATAATCACAATACATCATAAATATAAGGTAAGTTACATGAAATCACAACATAGTGGACTAACCACATTACCCATATACCATCTATAAAATATTTTGAGATATAATTTTTTACCAAGGAATTAAAGGAATATATAATTTATATCTCTCTAATAACATAATAATATTTCCATACACATGTGTACCATAAGAAAATAAAATAATTAAAGTGATCATACATCAATATTAGGGCATAAAATGATTATCTCATGAAAATAAAATGGATTATATAACAAAATTATGATGTATCACATAAGATTCAATCAAATAGTGAGAATAAAAGGTAATAATAATGTAAATACCAAAAAATTATGTGAAATTTCATAAAATACATCCAAATAGTTATATAAAAAATAAATAAAGACAAAAAATTATAATATTGAAGAGAATAAAAAGAAAAACAAATTATTTACATTTTTATAAAATTTGAAGTAACCATAATTAAGGAAAGGATTAAGAAACTAAATTTAAATATAAACTAAAAGGGAATATGAGAAATGTAGATGAAATTCCATAAAAAACTTTCAAATTAAGATAAAAATAGAGAGAGAGAGAGTCCATGATGGGAAATCATTAAGAGATAAAAGCAAAAAATTAGGTTACCTTAATATTTGATTTATGTTAACATGATTTAACACATTTTATAAAAAAGTTAGGTTAATTAATTATCTATTTAAGAACCATAGTTTTATTATTTTCAATTACCACTGATCTATCATATTCACAAAATAATTATTTAATAGTTATTCATAGTCTATAAGAGTTATTAAAATTTAATCGTTTCAACTATTCCATGATCATTTTTAGTATTTCACACTTGGATATTATTTATATTTATTGGGTACTTCATATATATAATTAAAAAATTAATTGGTTAATAATGATTCCATATGTTCTAAATTTCCAAGATAAAGAGGAATAGTTTTAGTTTAATAGATAAATGGTTTACGATTCATCTATTCATGATGATTTTATTAATCATTATGATTCATTTTAATAACTATTTAAATTTAAATTTTAACTCTAACAAATACTTAAATATAATTTAAATTAACAATTAGTGAATATTTTCATTATCCAATATGGTAATTAAAATTTCATGGATCATTGACCATGTAGGTAGTGAAACCAACCTAAACATGAACATACTAAAGTGAAATAATTTATATTAAGAAATCATTATTTTCTTATAACTTGTATATTGGACATTCGTTTCTTATTTATATTATTTTTATATAATTTTTAGGGATAATAAATAGGTATAAGAATATATAAGAAAAATAACGAGTTTAAGAAAGTTTTTTTCCAATTAGATGATATTTTTCTTTCACATGATACTTTTAAACCTTGAAGCCTTAGGAATTTGTTTTAACTAGAAGATCACTAAAATATCAGAGATACTTGGGGGAGAGTTTTTGGTAGAGTTTATATTAGATTTAAAACTTTAGTATTGACCCATAAAGGGCGGTGTAGGTGTATTTTTATAAGTTAAAATTAATGATAATATTAAAAATAATCCTAAATGGTTAAGGAATTTAAATTTATATAGACTGCGACATATAAATAAAAAAATGGAAAGTAGAACATGTATTACTAAATTAGAATTATAGATAATTATTTTTAATTAATTTATATAACACATTAGCATAAAATATATATATATTTTTCATTTACTATTAAATGACACATTTCACTATTCATATGGGTAATTTATCTTTTTACAAAAAATGATATTTACCCTATTGTCTAATTTCTACATACTGATTATAAATATGTAATCAATTCTATTGAAATAAATATAAAATCATGAGAAATTTTGTTATCAAATTAGATATCACAATGACTTGAAAGTATATTTTTTAAAAACAGTATTTTTCTTAATAAAATAATTCCATTTTCTTCACATACTGGAAATTATTTATTTATATGTAAAATATATTATTCTCGATGATTAATATATATTTGAAACTTCTACCAAGGGATTAAATATAAGATATAAAAACAAAAATATACTAAATAATTATATATATATATATATATATATATATATATTCTTAACACCCCAAGACTTTAAAATATATATTTTTTAAGAATAAATTTAATTTCATCGGTAGCTTACGATGCCCACAACAATAGATTTAAATGAAACACAGTTTAATCATTCTTTGAACACATAATTTAAAATTAATTTATAAAAATTATAACAAATTTATATGAAAAAAACTTTGTTTTCAAGATCATAATATAAAAATTAACTTAGGGTGATTTTTTTATGATTTTTATGAGAAGTTTCCTTTTTTGATGAATAGTGAAAAATATTAAATATTAAATGAAAAATGCCTTTTCTTATAAAGAATTTATAATATAAAATTATATTTTGAATTGGTTTTAATGTCAAAATAGTTAAATTATAAATCTTTTAATCTAATTTAGGTTATTGTAATGATTTTTAATTAATTTTAATATAAAATATTATAAAATTTTGAATATTTTCATTTTAAAAAAACCACTTTCTCATCACGTCTGTGAGATTAATTTTAAATTATATTCTGAAATTTATATTGGTTTAATTTTTCTAAATTTATTCCATAATTTTAATCATCATAATTTATATTATCTAATAAGGTCAATTGATTTTTTAACTATAATGATCAGTGAAAACAGTTAAAATTAATTATAACAATTAAGGTAAAAATTAGTTTACTTAGTGGTTAAAATAGGATGATAAGAGAAAAAATAACCTAAAATATTATCTAATTTTTAATGAGTTTATTTATAATTTTTATATCAAATTATCTAAAATATGGTAATTTATTTCCATTTTAATATGAAAATTACCCATATAATAAGTTAAGTAAAGAAAATAACAAAAATATATTTTATTCCATTTAATATATATATATATATATATAATTCTTTAGAATAGGGAAAACAACATTTTTATGATTATACTTATTAGTTTGAAAGATAAATAAGTTTTTTTATAATAATAAATTTTCTTTAATTTTTTGAGATGAAATAGTTACTTGAAATTCTTAAGAAACACCAACATAATAACTATTTAGTTAATAATTAATTAAAATAAATGGTACTAAAAACATTAAAAGTGAAGTAAATTGAATGAATTATTGAAATAAATAATTTTTTAGATTAATATATCATTTTAAATTAGATTAAATTTAATATATTCAAATTCCATAATTGTCTTGATATTTTTGAATTTAAATTAAATGACTAATAGCAAAATTGACATTAATTTTATTTTATAATAAATGATATTTTATTAAATGTTTTAAAATTACTAAAAATACTATAATCTACCAATTGATATTTAAATGTTAATATATATCAAATATGGTCCTTTAATTTACCAATTTATCTTTTATAATGAACATATTGACCCCTAAATAGAAACAACTTTGTTAGCGTAGTTAGGGTTAAAATAGTGTTTTGGCATGTTACATGTGCTTATATTAAAATTAATTTCCAATACACATGATATTTTTATTTTATAAATTAAATATCATATTTATAATAAGTGTTAATTAATTTTCTAATCATTATAACTTTAATTTATTCTTAATTGATAAATTACCTAGGTTATACAATTAGTTACTTTAGTGAAAACCCAAAATGGTAAAAATAAGGAAACTTAGAAGTGAAGGAAAAAAAATGTTTAGAACCTATCTTTAATTATGTAGTGGTGGTGTGTATCAACAATATACTCCCTAAAAACCTTTAATTATCAATATTGGATCTAATTTAAGTAATATTGACCTCCTAATAGTGAATACTTTTGAGTATTTACAAGAATGCCACTCCTCCTCAACAATAAAAGGGAACTCACTCCCCTCACTTCTTCACACATCACATTCCATTTGGATCATTAAAATACTACCCAAATAACTACCAAATTTTCATCCTCTCATACTATAAGACTTATCTTGCTAACAAATACAACCTAGAAAGGGTTTAGTGAAAACCAAAGGAAGATACCCGAAGAAGAGGTAACATTCTCCAATGAGCGTATCTATTTTACTTATTTTACCACATCCTTCAATATTTATATACCATTATGATATAATAAAATCAGTATATTCCATATAATGGGATCTTTTATAATAATTTTTTGACCTATATTCTTCCCCTCTTACATCAAATGCGTTACAAAATCATCGTTTGTGTGTATGGTGGACTACCGCCTCGCGAAGCGACTTGATCTGTATTTCACTAATGCTTCACATGGAAGGTGAAAAGGGTAAAGATAATTATTATATGTTATATAAGTGAAATAATTATGATATTAATTACATATTTATAATTTTTAAAAGATAATATATATATATATCATTTTCTTTAGTTTTACACTAAATAAAAGATGATAACATCGTTCATGTATGTCTAGACTACCGCCTTTACCAAACAATGTGACTCTCATTTCACCCCCACACCACATGTATGATATATGTAATTATATTTAAATATATAATATGATATATATTATATTATTATAATTATTTAAAGATAAAATATTACTTAACTCTTTTTCATAATGATTATTTAAAAATGAAAATGTTTCTCATGTGTACGTACGACCTACCATCACCATGATCATAACATACTTAATTTTCAAAACCATCATTAATTACTAGTTTTAAAAATATAATTCATGTTAAAATATAATAAAAATTTCATGATAATTATTTTTTATAGTATGAAACCATATAACTTAAACAAGAACTGAAACTTTCATGACAAAACACTTATAAGAAAACAAGACGATTAACACCCAAAAATAATGAAATATTATTAAAAAATAGGTGGTAAAATGTTATAATAGAATCATATATGATATTATAAATATGATTAAGGTTTTTTATAAGTTAATTACATGTTTAAATCCAGTATACATGAGGTTTAATCACATACAATCAAAAGGAATCACAAGGAAATAGATTTCATCTCAATTTACATTCCATTGAGACTTATTTGTTATTATGAACCAATTAAATTTTATGTGGTGTATATAATTACCCATTGGAATTTAATATCATGATTAATTACTAATTCATGGAATTTTGGGTTTCACTTTTAATTACCTCATCCAAGGGGATTTAATTTGAAAATTACCAAGTAGTAAAAGTTGTTATGCAATCTCAATTTATTTCGTGATTATTAACTTTCTCTTGAAAAAATAACTTCCATGTGATCATTTTTCATTGGAAATTTAATTTCTATTAAATATAAATATTTTTTTTATGATGGAAATTATTATTACCTAAAATGTATACCATTTTTACATACAATATTTACTTTATATGTTATTTGATTAACTGGGGAAATATTGATAAATTTTTATCCTTTAATCAATACTGATATTTGATGATAAGGAATATTATTCCTGAATTAAATCTATTTTTAAATATATGAGGAATGATTTGGACTTATAGACATTGGTGGGGCCTGGTTAATGATATCCCCTCAATGCATCAATAGTCTCATGAGAGAAATAAATTGGCCAAATTAAATGGGTTTTTAACCAGTAGTTTTAAACCATATTTAGAATAGATATTAGTTGTAAAGGTATAACATGTCTAGGAAACACAACATCCAATAATTAGGAATTTAATTTATTCATATTTAGTTATTATTATCCATGATATTTTCATTATGACAAAATCTATAGATTAATTTTATTCCTCGATTTATTTATTAAATAGAATGTGTTCAATTATTTAACTTTCCATATTGCTTATGCTTATTAATTCATGATATATTCCACTATACTTAACCCTTAATGACCAATTGTGATCACCTTTATTTTTTTTTAATCTCCCTAGGTTATTAAGAAGAAATATTTAAATGAGTTTTCAAGGATGCAATTCATTTGTTGTTGTTATTTCTTATGTTTTATTTTGTGCTCCCAATATAAAATGGGTATCATGTATGTATCTAGTTTTCCAAAACTTCTAAACTAATAGGTTTTTAAAGATTCAACACATTTTATCTCTTATAATTTAATAAATTAAGGCACTTGATCCAAGCTACTAGGTTTGGGGTTGTTATATGTATCCAATGACTATACATATAACTAAATGATTATATAATGATTATTTTACCCCTTTAATTCCTATATATCACCTAACGTAATTCTATAAAATATTTACTTCCACTCCTGTATTTTTTCTTTAAACATTTCTACCATATTTCTAGCATTTTCTTTATTTTTATTGTAACATCCTTATTTTTATAATAAATAAAGACCCTTTTTGGTTTATTTTGTAATATTTTTTAGTGAAAAGTTAACAATATTTCAATGTAATATTTACCCTTACATAATACTTATAATTTTTGTAAGGGTAAATAATGATTTAAAAAGGATGTGTTAGGGTAATAGGTGTTTTCCATTGGTTTTGTAAAGGTAATATCCCTATTTCATGAACTGCATAAGGTTCATCCCAGCTTCATGTAAGGGTAACTACTTGTTTATAAAGGATATGTAAGGGTAAATCCCTCTCCAGGGAAAGTTAACTCATAGTTTTCTAAGGTTTCATAAGGGTAACCTACCTCTATGTAAGGGAATGCATGAGGTTTTAACCTGCATATAGGTAAATATTATTACCCTTATGCAATGTTGTTTTCTATGCAAGGGTAGTCTTTTTTCCCAGTTTTTTCATTTTCTTATTCCTGTTTATTTCTATAATGTAGCTTGATTAATTTAAAAGCTAAAAATCATGGGGATTTATTTATTATGACTCATTAATGTATTTAAAACATATTTTAAAGATTATAAATAATCTTCTATCAAGATCCACATGAAGAATGAATTAAATGGTAATTTAATCTCGGGGTTTCCAAATGAAGTGAACCAAAATGTTTGGATTTTTTCTTAAAATACTAGAACATTTTATACCTTGAAATTTTGTTATCCTCTTGAATATGGATAGGTTAAAAGATATTATACAAATATATTTTTTTTATAATTTGAGTAATCTAGAGTTTTTCTTCAAATTTATGAGCATAGAAGAACCCTCTCCTTCCCACATATTTTTAATAAATTCTTTTCAATGGATAAATTATATGTACCCTTTTATTGTTTAATTTTAAAAAATGACCTCTTCGAAGATTCTATAAAAATGATAATGAATTATTAAATGGCAATAACCTAGATTTTATCAATGAATAATAATAGGTAATTAACACATACTTATATTATATTCTTCCATGGAGATAAAATATTATTTCATTTGGTTTTATAACTATTATTTGAGGAAGAAATGGTTATCACATGCTATGTATTATATCATAATTTGGAATTATCTAGAAGAGAAAAACTATTATTCCATGTGGTATTTGTTTTTGTTCTACAAATAATAGAATTTTAATAAAACCTAGGAATACTTGGAAAGCAGTTTGAACCAAATAATATTTGGAAATTATTTGGGTGATGATTCCTTGATTAAACTTGATGATAACATTGAAAATATTGAAGTAGGAAGTTTCTTACATTTTGGGGCTCTAATATACACATGTTTCTATGGTATAATTCATGTGTTGGAATGACTTGATGTTTTTTATGATGATTTCTTGTGGGTGTGTGTGTTTTTGTGATACCCATATATGAGCATCATTTCTAGGAGAATTTCTAGAGTATCTTGTTACCTTAATTGATTTTGATCACATGTTTTTTATGATGCTATTATATTTATCATGATTCCATGTTATGATTGCCTTATCATGATCAACCTTGTTGTAGGTTATCTAACATATAGAGGTTGGTTCTTGGTATCCATGATAGGTGGACCATTGAAGTATGTTTACCCTTAGAGGGGGAGTGTAGACAACATGCGATGATGATGATGATTTACCCATACATGAGGTTGGAGCATGAAATCCTCATGGTCCTTATGGAACTCGATTCCTTAAGGATACTGAGAAATGTTCCAGAACTTTTTTTCTTGATGATATTGAGTATAATGATTTATAAATTCCTTGCGGATACCAAGAGATATGTCACTAGCCTCATGGATAGTTATTGGTTATTTTACAAAAATTTTATCACCCTTTTAGTATGGAGCTGAATCATGTATGACTAAGGCTCATGGTGTCTTGGTTATCATTTGGGTGCTTGGTTTATGATTATTTATTCTTTATTATACATTTTTTATTATCAAAGAATAAAACTATTATATATGTGAACATTTATTAAGGAAACATTGCTAGCATCCTATTGAGTTTTATTACTCACACCCACCATGATCATCTCAATACATGCAAAAACGTCATGTATATGGATCTAATCTAGAGAAAGGATCTAGTGGAAAAAAATTTATCCAAGGAACATGGAGATGGGATTAGTACTAGTATGTACTCTAGAGGATACCATAGTTTTATTTATTTATTTTTTTAACTCTATATAAACTAGTTTGGATTTCTACACCAGGAGACGATTTTTTTATTTATTATATGACATGTATTCCATTTGATATTATTTTCTTAAACATTATTACTTTGATATATTATATTTTTATTTATTATTATTTTTGAAAGGAAATGATACTAAGGGTATAGTCTCCCCACTAATGATGTTCAGACCCTCACTACTAGTCATTAGCCTCTTACATACGAGGAGACATGCATGAGGTTATGTGACTCTCCAGTATGAACCTAGAGATTCAGGTTAGGGCAGTACAAAATGGTATCAAAGGAGAATTTTCTTCTTTTCCTTTTTGACTAACATGATACATGGTAGAATGAACATAGTCTACATGGGAATCAGGTAAGATAGTTTCCATGTGCTTATAAAACTCATGTGTAATGAACCTATGGGTCACTATTTATGAGATTGATGTTATAGTTTTAAGAGTTTTCAAGTGCGAGCATGCATCATGAATATGCATGTAGGATCACATTCTATATATATACTTTCTACTGTGCTACATGTTAGTCCATTAATTTAATGCCATCAATTTTAATATCTATTCTAGGTAGACTAGTATTATTTGATTTTTGATATATCGGTTGGCATTAATTCATGAAACTTGAGCATGCTCCTAGGATATATATATATATATATATATATATATATATATATATATCTGTGTGTGTGTGTGTGTGATTGTGACTATCGTGAAGGGATGGATACCTTGATTAATTATAGGAGGTATATACCTTAGGTTATGGGTATAATCTTAGGATAACCTCGTGTAATCCCATAAACTATTTATATGCCCTAATAACTTTATATTTTCTAAAATTTTCTTCTAATTATAGAAGATTCAACCTCGACATAGTCTTATGAAATTACATGAGAAGCAGGAATGAATAATCTTTTAAGGGAGGATATTCCTTCTCTACTAATGAATGTATAGGAGAATGAATTTTATTATAATCTAAAACCCACTCCATGGTTTAGTAAATAAAGACACTTTATCCAAAAGTATTTTAATTAGTGTCTTTTCTAGGAATAAGAGTTCAGAACTATGGTCAAATATGTAATGACTTTCAACTCTAGAATCATCCATCCTTCTAAGGAACCAGAGGCACTCATAATAATAAGGAATGGGTTGAAATCATAAAGGTTACTCTTCTAAATAGTAGATACTCTGAAGGAATAGTAGGTTAATCTATAATATTTCATGATTTCAAAGTTTCAAATTCATGTTTATTGTCACAATTCATTGTTGGGATAGAGTTACCAGTCATGTTTTCTTTTGAATTGTCTTACCTTAATACACCATTATTCACAAAGGTGTATTGTCTTTAGGAATGAAAAAAGTTTCCTATAATAATTTTTAGTTATGGAAATTTGTAGGACTTCATGATTATAGTGATGATGAGATTCGATGTGATTCCCGACATGGAATAACTGACCAACTTATGAGATCACATTGATTGCTATCAGAGATGGGTATATTTTACATATAAAAAGGGAGTGAAGTTCATGATTACTGGTGAGTGGGATTTGGTATTAGGAAGAGTTTTTTCATACTTAAGTTAGCTTGGGATGATCACAATGCAAATTATGGCCTTTTATCTTGTGGTAGGATCAATGGTTTCTCCCTAATATTTTACTCTAGTTGTGGAATTATATTAGGATATATTTTTGTATGAATTCATAGGAATTATACCAAATAAATGACTTCACTTTGAGATAGATCTCATGCCAGGTACATAACCAATTTTTATACTCACTTATTATATGGATTCAACCAAGTTGAAGGATCTCAAGGTGTAGCTCCTGGACTTGGAGTAAAAGGGATTTATCATGTTGAGTACTTCACCATGAGGTGAACCTATTTTTTTCACTAAGAAGAAGGATAATAGTCTTATAATATGTGTATATCACTAAAATCTATGCTAGGTGATGGTGACAGATAGATATCATTTTCCCAATATCAATGATCTTTTGATCAATTATGGGGATCCTAGCAGTTATCCAAGATTAACATTCAATTGAGTTATCACCAGTTGTGATTCGAAGAGGAGGACATCTCAAAGACAAAATTTTGGGGAAGGAAATGGATATTTGAGTAATTAGTGATGACTTTTAGACCAAAAAATTTACCAAAAGTGTTCATGTATCTCAAGAACAAGGTCTTCCACTCATATCCTGACTCATTTTTCTTGGTTTTTATTTAATACATTCTCATATAATCTTCAACCCCATAGTAGTATAGCATAAATATCCAGATAGTCTTGAGTACACTTCATGCACATCTAATTTATTCCAAGCCATTGAAGTGTAAATTTTGGATATAAGAGATGAAATTATTAGGTAATGTGGTGTCTCAAATATATATATCCATAAACCTAGAGAAATTGGAGGCATTGATGTCATGGAAACATCCCTAGAGTGTGTTTTAGATTATAATATTTATGGGTTTTGTAGGATACTGCCAATTCTTTATCCTAGAATTCCATCGTTTATCAATACTCATGACTTAGAGGATGAAGAAGGGAGTGATGTTCTATTGGTTAGACCAGTGTGAAGAGTTATTTCTTGAGATAAAGAGGAGGTTGAATGTAGCTCTAGTTCCAATATTTCCTTAGCTAGGGACTAGTTATACAATTTACTATGATGCATCTAGAATTGGTTTGAGAACAATACTGATGTAGATAAAGAGGGTAGTATCTTAGGGTCATGTTAGATGCGACCACATGAGTGGATCTATCCTCCCAATGAATTATATATGGTATACATGGTAAACAATTTGAATTATTAGTGACACTATCACTTTGGTGTGAGGTTTGTTGTCTATATGGACCACAAGATACTTAGCTATATCTTCACACAATGGGACCTGAATCTATGTTAAAGTTTATGTGTAGAGTATCTATAGGAATTTATCTTTGAGATGTACTATGAAATAGAAAAAGATGCCGTTTTTGTGGATGATCTTAGTTGTAATACTCAGACAACATAAGAGATTAGTAAATGTACTTCAAATGAATAATGGTGCCTGATGAGTTTTTTGGTCAACTAAAGGATGGATGATTATGAGGACCAGGGATCAATGATGTGTTCTCCATTGGTGGAAACATCCTATTTAGTGGGATAGGTAAAGTCTAGATTGAATTCAGGCCCAGAGTGTGTTGTGGTGTGGGGATAACTAGCTGGAGGTGACCCAATACTCAGGTGGTTGTTGGATGAGGATGATTTGATCGTTATCATTGGAGATTTGTAATCCATGATTCCAATAGGGAGGGGCTAATGAGGGACTTACATACCTTTAAGTGGATGGTTTATCTTGTTGTGATGAATATGTACTATAACTTCAAGTGGTAGTTTAGTGTCCATGGATAAAGAGAGACATTTCAATATTTGTTTCATGATACCTTACGTACCAGAGGATAAAAATTGAGTACCAATATCCCGGTGGTTTACTCTACACACTTTCTATTCCCTTATGGAAGAGGGAGGATTTCATGATATTTTTTTTATGGAGTTTCCCAAGACCCTGGGGATCCATGATTCTATCTAGGTTATTTTGGACATGTTAATAAAATTTTATCATTTCTTACCGATCTGTGAGACTCACTCAGTAGATAAGCTCATAAAAATGCATGTTCATGAAATAGTTTTATTTTATGGAGTTCCCTTAAGAATATTTTTGATAGATACACATATATTAAATCATTTTGTGTTAGTAATTATAGAAGTTTTTAGGGACTCAGCTAATATTGAACACATTGTACCATCCCTAGATAGATAGAAAATTGTAGTGGATGATTCATATACTAAAGGATATACATTAGTCTTACATCCTATACTTTAGTAGAGAATTGGATGATCACCTAGCCCAGGTATAATTTTCATAAAATGTTATTTATCAGGATTCAATTCATATTGAACCTTATGAGGATATATATGTGAGGCCATGTCATTCACCACTTTATTTCGGTTTGGTTTAATAGACCTCTAATAGAGTAAATCTAATTTATAAGAGGTTCATCACAACACAAAGTAGGATTAGATCTAATGCAGACTGCAGGAGAATACCTATATATTTTTCAGTAGGAAATATAGTTTTTCTAAGAGTGAATCCTTAATCAAGATACCTATATTTAAGGAAGAAAGGGAATATGGCCCTATGTTTTTTTGGAACCTTAGAGATCATTGAGGGGGTTGGGGCAATGCCATACTTTCTGGACATTCCTTATCATTAAAAATTTATTTCTGATTTATTTCATGCGTGTCAGCTCTGGAGGTATATACCCAATTCCATGAATGTTATTTACTATAAGGATGTTAATATAGAGCTTGATTCATCATAAGTGGATCACCTGATGCAGATTTTAGACCAAATCAAGAAAATCCTTTGAGGGAATAAGGTGTTGATTTTCTGAAAACTATGGCATCATAGACATATCCAAGATGAGACTTGGGAGTGGGAGGCTAATGTTTCTACTAAATGTCCTGAATAATTTGAGTAAGACAATTAAGGGAACAACTTAGGGATGAGAAGTATTTATAGGGGGATACTTATAACATTCTCATTTTTATAATAAATAATGACTAATTTTTGTTAAATTTATAAACCCTTTTATAATTTTTTTAATAATTTTTCAATGAAATATTTACCCTTATCAAGGAATGACGGTTTGAATAAGGGTAACTAATGATTTAAAAAGGATATATATGGGTAAGTGAAGTTTTTACTTAGTTTCATAATGAGATGTGATCTATGTCATATACTATGTAAGGGTTTTCCCAGCTTCAAATAAGGGAAAATTCTTATTTATCAAGGATTCATAAGTATAAATCCATCTATATATAAAAGAAAATACTTGTTTTTAAGGTTGCATAAGGGTAACATACCACTACATTAGGGTATTATTAAGGTTGTAACCTGGTAAGGGTAAAACATAGTTACCCTTACAAAGTTATTTTTTTTGTATAAGGGTAGTCTTTTTTCCTAGTTTTTGTGTTTTCTTATTTTATCTCATTTCAGTAATGTACTTTATTTAATTTAAAAGCCAAAAATAATGAGAAATAATTTCTTATGGCTTATTAAGATTTTTAAAACTTATTTTAAATATTTTAAACACTATTCTTTCAAGATCCACATAAAGAATGAATTAAATGGTAATGTAATCATGGAGTTTCCAAATGTCATGAACTAGAATCATCAGGTATTTTCTTAAAATACACAAACCTTTTCTGCCTTCAACTTTTGGTATCCTCTTGAATCTAGATAGTCCAGAAACTCTTAAACCAAGATTTGTAAGTCTTCTTATAATAATCTCATGTTAATCTTCTGATTTCCGAGCATGGAATAACTCTATCTATCGCCTATATTCTTGAGTATAATTTTAAGGGATAAATTCCAGGTATCATTTTATTGTTCAATTTAAAAAAGGATCTCTTCTATGAATTTGAAAAAATGATAAAGAATTATTAAATGATAATAGCTCATATTTGTAAAAGAATAATAATAAATAATTGGCACATTCTTATCTTAGATTATTCTAGAGTGATAGAATATTATTTCAGATAGATTTATAATTATTCTTTGGGGAAGAAATTGTTAGATAATACTATGTATTAAATTATAATTGGTAATTATGAAGGAGAGAGAAATTTTTATCGCAATCCTTGGAGATTGGTTTGAACTGACTAATATGCAGATGTGATTCAGGTGACTATTACTTGAAAAACCATGATTATAACATCAATAATATTGAGGTATGAAGTTCCTTACCTTTTGTAGCTCTCTTATACCCTTGTTTCCTTGGTATAATTCATGTTTTGGAATAAATTGGTGTTCTTATTTGATTATGAATGCTTGTGGGTGTGTGATTTACCATGATACCCATATATGATTCTTATTTCTATGATAATTTCTTAAGTAGCTTGTTTCTATGCCTAATGTTGATAAAATAATTTTTATAATGTTAATATAGTTCTCATGATGCCATTTTATGCTTTTCTTATCATTATTTTCCTTGTGCATTATCTTACCTTTAGAAGTGGGTTATTAATATCCGTGATAGGTGGAATATCATGGTATGTTCACCATTAGAGGGGGATTTTTCATGATGTTCAATGATGATGATGATGGATACATGCACAACGTAGGATAATCATATCCTTGTGTCTTTATGCCTTGAGGATACCAATTAACATTCCAAAACCTGATGCCGTGAGGATACCGACTGGCATGATCATTTCGAGGCCTTGAGAATACTAAGGGTCATGTCACCAGACTTGTGGCTAGTGCTCGGTTATTTCTAACATCTTTGATCATCCTTCTAGAATAAATTTGAAGAAGGTATGACTGTGGCTCATGGTGTCTTAGTTAACACATGAGTGATCAATATATGAATGTTTATTCTTTCTTGAAAATATATTATTATCATGAAATATAGATGTTATATATGTAAAAATATGTTAAGGATGCATTGGTAGTTTCCTACTATGATTTATTACTCAAACACTTCATATAAATATCAATTCATGTGAAAAATTCATGTATAGGTATTCAAGCAATGAAAAGGGTCCCATGGGAGGTGGTTGATCTAAGGATCATAGAGCTAAGAGCGGTACTGATACGTACTCTAGAGGTTACCATAGTTTTATTTATTTATTTTATTATAATATATATACTTTTTTTTTTCATTTCAACATCGGGAGCTTGTTTGTGTATTTTTTATATAACATGTATTCCATTTGATATTATTTTCTTCCATATTATTAATTTGAGATATTATATTTTTATTTGTTAATATTTATACAAGGACATTATACTGAGGATATAATCTCCCCACCAATGATGTTTATACCCTCACTACTAGTTAGAAACCTCTTATGTATGGGGAGGCACACATGAGTTCATGTGACTCTCTTACTCATACTTAGTGGTTCAGGTCAGGGTGTTACATTTATAGTTATTCTAGTAGGTATGATATTTTTAAGAAACTAAGAACCACTAATTTTCTACCTTTTATACATGATATTTTTTTTATTGTCTATTATTATTTTTTATAATTATGGTGAATATATAACTTTTAGTTTTTTTATTATTATAATGAAATAATATAACAATGTTTTTTTTAGTATTTTGGTTCTTATAATGCGTCAAAAAATATTATATTATTTAATTATGAATAAAAGATTAGATTGTTATAAATAATAATAAGAAAATTCTCTAAAAATGATTTAGTATTAATACACCAATAGAGAGAAAACCATATTATTAATAAGCCTAGTATTATCATAAAAAATCCATTTTATAATATTAATTTAAAATATGGTTTGAAAAAATTTACCTAGCCTATCTTTTGAAATCACGCTTTGAATTCCATTTAACCTTTCCCTTTTATTTTAGAAGAGTTTTATATTTATCCAATTTGATTTTAAATATTACTTGGAAATAATGATATCATTATAAATACCATATGAATAACTTAAAACTAAATAATATTCCAAATAAAAATTGTAACTAAAAAAATAAGTAATAAACACATTAAGTTCAACAAAATAATGTTTAATAAATCTATATAAATCCTTGAAAAAATTCTATGGAATACTATAAACATTATTAATTGGGTGACAAAAAACATAGAAATACAAAAAAACCTGATAAAAATATTCATAAAAAATTTATATTTTGAAAAACATAAATGTATTAATACCCATTTATCTATTTTTAGCACTCAATAATAGAGGGATATGGAAACTTTAAATCTTAGGGATTTAACTCTTAAAAATAAAAAGAAACAATACTGGGCAGTTGAGGTGATATAATTATCTATCTATGCTAGTACAAAAAATATTGGATCAAACTAATTTATAAAACAATTACACCAACTACCAATTAATATTTCGTAAATATGATCTCCATCAAAAATAAATTAATCATATTTTAGAATAAAAAAATTCCCAAGATGTATCATACCAAATTTTCCTCAACTTAATACAACACATTAAAATAATATATCACTAACATAATAAAGGGACAATATTTTTAAAATTTCCACCAAATAACTCAATTATCTAACTTTAAACTACTTAAATTGACTAAATAATTACAAAGAGAAAAATAAGGATTGAAAAATGAAATAAAACATTAAATAAAAATTCCCAACTCTCATATTTTAAAGAATTACTACATTAAAAAATATAGAAGATATTTTCTAGGAGAATTAATTTTGAATATTATATTTATAGTAAAAATAAAATATCATGGTTTATAAGGGAATTTCATTGAGTTGAAAAGGTTTTCATAAAAAATACACATATCAAATAATGAGAAACTATCAGAGATAAATCAAGAAAAAAAAAATAAGATGATATATTTTTCATAAAATGATTCTAATTTTATTCTTTAATGGAGAAGGACTAAAGATCATATTGGTTAATATATTATCATTTTGATCAATAATTTATACAGGAATCTCTAATTGTATTTGGTGATTAAACCAATAAAGATATTTTTAGTAGTTTTCTCATGAATTTATTTGAATAACACATTTTTATTTATTGTATTATATGGGAAAATAAAGTTAAAATATTCTAATATATTTTGTTTTTAGAAGTATTAATAATAAGATAACTTTATAACAAGTTATACTATAAATAAAGAGGGTTTAAAATTAATCCTTGAATAACAGAGGGGATGCCCTTACAATGATTGACAAAGCGAGTGATTATCATTGCGTTTTGTCATTTAATAATTATATTCCTCACATTAAGTGTAAACTATATGAAAATATTTGTTCCCTCATGTGGTTGAATAAATATTTACTTCATGTTACATATTTCATAAGGGGGAGTTTAATAAAAAATTAATTAAAAAACTAAATAACCATATAGGTTAAAAAAAATTAATGACTAGTTCAGTGAAAATATTAAAAATGTGGAAAGATTTTTTATACACTACTTCATCACCTCTCAGTGTATCAACCAAACCTTATTTGGTCCCTTCATAAAATATTATATTTTAAAGTTTCTAAACTATAATTTTTCATATAAAAAAAATTTAAATAAGATATTATGCTTACATTTATAACTATTATACCTAATTTGTTTTACATAATTTTTTTTTTCATTATATACCAAATTATTGAAAGAGTGAACCATCATATAATAATAATAAATTATAAAAATTAAAATTAAAAAATAATTTATATGTAAATAGTATTATTGAAATAATTTTTTTAAAATATTTATTGGCATTTATCTCCTATAAGAATAAGACTACTTAATTTTTATTATAAAACTTGGTGTTTTTTTACTTCCCCCTTTACAAAAGTGTAATTGGTAAAACAATTATATATTCATATATTAACTAAAGGTATTTTTAATTAATTTAGGATAAATATATTAATATCATATAAAAATTGATTAAAAAGTGATTATTATGATTTGAATAAATTTATTCACATCATGGACATAACTGTAACATTAAGAGTTAATTGTGTAATTTTTTATTTTTTATACTTGTGATTATTTGTTCTCTAAAAATTCTATGAATAAATTATTATAATTTTTCCCTGATCAAAATATGTTACATAAATTTCATCTAAAAATATTTTTAATTTTTTTCTAATGTTGAATAAACATGTCACTATTAAGAATAATAGATAACTTATGCCTATTTAGAAACTTTGGAAATATATTATTTAGGAAATTAATTTCGAATATTTTCTAATAAATTTAAACCACTTAATAGTTTCTACATTTACTCTGAACTAATTTATAATATTAAAAAATTTATCAAATAAAACCTCAATTGTTTCATTTTTTTAGTATGAGAACTTTAAACTTGTTTGTAAACTCATGAATTTTTATTTTTATCTTTTTATCATTATCATGAAATTTTTTCATCATATTTAATATTTCATTATAGGTTTTACAATACATTACCTTAATATATTTATTATCTAGTAGAGAATAAAATTTAATATATTTAATATTTCCTCATGATTAATGTTCTTCTTATCAATTTTTTTTCTTTCTAAATCATTGATAACAAGAATAAAACCATGTTATATAATAGTGAAAAAATCATGAATAATAGATAGTAATTTTTTTTTCATCAAAATCTTCCATTATTTATTACTATATCCATAAAATATGGGTACACCCCTGTATTATGAATTAAAAATATATAATAATAAAAAATTCTATAAATAAAAGAAAAAAATGAAAAAAATGGTAAGAATAAAACGTAGAGATTTATATGGTTTGGGAGGAATCCCTATAACTAAATGGTGTTATAATTATTTTAATATATAGGGGATAAAAATTATATAAAATATGATCTAATACTGAAAAGCTTTTTGAAAATGATTTCATAAAGAAAAATATAGTACTACAATACACCCACATTGTTATAATGATTAGATTTTCATTATGGTACAAGATAATATTGTAACCATTGTTTGTGTGTTAGGTTAAATTTACTACAATGGTTAGACAAGCTACAATGACCTATTAAATTTGGTTCAAGGGTTATTAAACCTTATAACCCTTGAGTAAGAGTTTTCTCTCCCCTATGACCCTTAGCAACCACACCATAGTGGTTAAACCTTGTAAGGTGTTAGAACAATGTTTACTAATAGACCTCTAAATGTTGGACCAACTCCATCCTATTGATCAAACATCACAATTACAACACCAAGATAATTTCATTATTTAAAATTTACGTTGAGAAAAATAAAATCATAGAGATATATCAAGAGTTAACAAATATCTAAAACATTTGAAGAAAAATAATGAGTAAATCCTAGAAATTTATATAACTAAAATAGTACATGAGAAAAATGAATGGCCCTAATATCAATTGATTCCCCCTTTATATCTTTAATATGTTATAATAAAATGAAAATGGTTGAATAAATTTATAGTTTTTATTGTTTACTTATATCTCTTATGCTCTTAAATAAATTAATAGTAAAAATTTCTCTTCATTATGAAATTATAAACATTATAAACCCATTTATGTGTGATTATATACATATTTACCAGGACATGACACCCACAATTACACAAGAAGGTAATTATTTTACTTATTATTTATTTCATTTAGTTTCATTGAGTTTGTATAAAAATTTGGTGACTTTTGAAACTTTTACCATGAAGTACAATTTGGCTTCATATTCCAGTGAACCATTTGATGGGAACATATATCTAAAATGAGGGACTCTAAGGAGGAATGAATAGTTGGACACATGACATAATATACTATAATGTCCTGGCCTAGGTTCCATTACACCAGTGCCTTGATCAAGTTCATCATGAGACCTTAGGTGTGCCTCCTCGTATGCCAGAGGATTCTGACTAGCAGTGACAGTCTATTAGATCGCATGGGGAGACTATACCCTCTTTACCTGAGTGAAAAAAGAATAGAAATTATAATTATAAATAATATTAAATAATAATACATAACTAATAATCTCATAACAACTCCCATAACTAGGTAATTACAACAATCCAATATAAGAAATATTCCATGCCACGAGAGTCAAATATGCCAAAGGAAAACTGAAATAAGACACTAATGGCCACCCCCAAAATGGTTCCTGAGAACATGTCCAGTCCCTCATCAATTATCCAACTCGTTTCAACCATCTATCATAGGGTCCTTGACCTTATCATAACATTCAACCATATAGTATGCTTGGGTACCCAATGGGATCCTGAGCAAGGTGCGAGTAAAACTTAGTAGGACACCACCAATAGAGTCTAAATAAATATCCATTCCAAATAAATAGTGTATGTATGAGTACTAAAAAATATATTAAAATAATATATATACAAAGTTTCATTATTTAAAAATATTTAAATTAACCAAATTTTTTCTTAGTTCCAAGTAATACTTGAACCCATCAATCCTACTTTATCCCATGTCAGCCATTTGAACCATATGTTATAGGGGACACATGTAAACATACAAGGAGAAACTATCCAAGTATTTAAAATGAGATTTAGAATGGCATGTGCAACCACCCTAACCTTAATATGTAATTCCATGTCTATATCCCTAGAGTTTGGAGTATCCGTCCATCCTCTAAATGATGCATGCATTAAGAGCCTGAAGTATAATTCTAGCCCACCCAAGGATGAGGATACACTATCTAATATTACACTATACCATTAATCACCTTTATAAAGGTTAGAATCAGTTACCTATTATCTAACAATAATAACAAGGTCACACCTTTTCACCTTTTTCAACCTTACTATGGCTCATTACATTTAATACAATAACTTAATTTCACATCATTCCCATTTTAGCATTTGTTCATAATCAAAACCATTTAGCATACCATTAAACCATTTTAGAAACATGAATATTCCCCTTTAACCATTTATCAACTTTAACCATAATCATATCTTATCCCAAATAACATTTATGAGTTATTCCAATAAATTATTTATACCAATAAAACATTCAAAATATAAACACACGTGGTTAAAACTCATAAACTCTATAATTTTCTATTTTATAACTCAATTACCATTCTCAAGGGAGTGAAACACCCCATGGGTATCCTTAGACTCAGTCTACTCATCATAAATGGACCTAATGGGGTTCGTGAAAGGTCTAATACCACATTTCATCACCCAATTTTTCATTTCCTATTAAGGAACAAAATGTGAAACATAAAAAAACAAAATAAAAACCAAATAAATAGTAAATAAACATCAAGATCATGGGAAATAACTTGTAGACCATCTACCTTAATATCATAAAAAAATGATCACCTAATCTTGTCCCTTGATTCAAGATCAAACAACTATCGATGATGAATATAATATTTTTCTAGAAAATAAGGGTTTAGGGATTCAAAAGGAGAGAAAAAAATTCAACCATGCTTCTTTTAGAAAATAGAAGGAGGGGAGTGATAGACTCACATGGGGATTAAATTTGAAACCAATGGAACATCAAACAACCAAAGATCAAAGTATAATCACCCTTGAAGGTATAGGGATGCAAAGGTTCATAAGCCTTGATGTTGGAGGTGGAAATGAGAAGAAAATTAGGTAAGAACCCTTAATTCCCAAAGAAAAAAAATGGTAAAATCCCCGTATTTTAAGAGGCACACAGTTTGGACGCATGGTTGGAAAAACTTTCTACAACAATAAGACACCCTCTATCCAAGAGGGGGATAAAATTCATAGTTTTAATATTTCACCTACACGATTTGAAAAACTGTGGGGTGGCCATGCACCCACCTTTCTATCCAAGGGGGCTAAGTCCTACCATCTCCTAGGATATTGTACATGATTAACCCTAACCAGTTATAATTGTGTGTTATGCACTGGATGCACAATTTTCCTCCCTTTTCATGTCTCAAAACCTGATACACCCTTAATACATTCCTAACCCCCAAGAGGTATTCCAATGACCGATTTAAAGAGAGTTAAATCAAAATTTAAATAAGAACACATCTCATCAAAAGGTTGGGATCTTACAACCTCTCACCTTACAATAGTCCATCCTTGATATGATCTCCCATGATTCAATAAGCCTAAAAAGTAAAAATATTAGGATAATGATACTACATATATGCTGTCCACTCCCAAGTTTTCTCTTTAAAATTACTATGCTTACACAACACTCAGAATAAGGGAACAATTTTACCCTAGAAAACTTTCTCACTGTGATCCACCACACAAATCAAATGATACTCAAAGGATGAATCAACCTCAAGCTCAACATAATCATAATAAATCACATGAGAAGGGTTGGGGTGATATTTATAAAGATGTGACACATGAAGGAAATCATTTATAACACTATACAACCATGGTAGAGCTAATCTGAATGCCACCAGTCCAATTCTCTCCAAAATATCAAATGACCCAACATACCTTGGTATCAACTTACCCTAATTTTGAAATTAATGATGAACCAATCTTAGTGACACCCAAAGAAAGACAAGGTCTCCAAATAAAAACTCATGGGGTTAATGATGTCAATCAATATAAGACTTCTATCTACTTTGTGTTGTATCCACATGATTTTAGATCAATTGAACCTGCTTTGGTGTCTCATGCACAAGACTTTGTCCCAACAACTTTGATTCTCTCACTTCTATCCAACATAAAGTTGATCTACATGGACTACCATAGAGAAACTCATATGGTTACATCAGAATAGTCTCTTAATAACTATTTTTATAGGCAGACTCAATAATTACTAAGTTTTTCACCCAAGTCCCACTAAAATATAGGATGCTTTTCCTTAGTATATACTATTTCACTTGGATAGTATATTCTGATTTTCTATCCATTTTTCGGTGAAAAGTCATACATAGAAGAACATGAGTATCAAAAACCTTATAAAACACTTTCTAGAAGCATGAAGTAAGGCAAGAGTCATGGTCTGAAACTACAGTCTATGTAACCCCATGAAAACATACAATCTCTCAAACATACAAGTCACCCAATTGGTTAATGTTAAAAGTTTCCCTAATCAGCAAAAAGATTGTTACCTTTTCAATTGATCCATAATAACCCAAACTATGCCATTCTACCGAGTTTTCCTCAGAAGACCAACCAAAAAATCCATGGTAACAACATCCAACTTCCACTCGAGAATGGTCAATGATTGTAACAACCCCACAAGCCATTGATGCTCCACCTTCGCTTTCTCACAGGTGTAATATTATGTCATAATAATTGTGATCTCATTTTTCATTCCGACCCACCAATATTTTTCGTAAATATCACATTACATTTTGGACAAACCGGGGTACACCACCCACTTTGAGGCATGAAAATAAAACATCATCTCTTCCCACATACAAGTAAGAAAAAACATGACCGTAAATGTGAATAATTTCATCCTCATCAATAGTCCAATCAGACGGTGTCTCCCCACCATCAAAACTATCCATCAAAGATAGGAATTTTGAATCCATATACCAAATTCTCATTAACTAGTTCATAATAAGGGATCAAATGATAAGGACATGAGTGTCATCATCCCATGATCCTCCTAAACACCTATATGCATGTTGGTGAACAAAACCGTCATCTCCCACTTGGAACTGGGCTTTTAAACCACTTGAGTCCTTGTTTTCTGACTCAACACATCTACACAACTATTTACCTTCCCCTACATGTAATCTATCTCAAAATTAAAGGATTGAATATACTCAACCCATCTCCATCGTTGGAGGTTTAAATCACACTGGTAAAATATGTACTTAAGGCTATTATAATTAGTATAAATGATAATTTTATTACCCAAAATATAATTTTTACAACACATTAATAAAAATACCACTAAATATAACTTGCGATCATGCATAAGATAGTTTTTTTCATGCGTCCTCAACTATTATAATTCAAATTCCATGACTCAATACCCATTCATCAACACTACTGCAAGACAAATTCCATATTCATTGCAATATAGAGTAAAATACACACCTGGGTTCAGAAAAATTATACAGTTCTATTTTCAAACAACTATTAATTTCTAATAAGTCATTATCACATGATCTATACCACTGAAACATGACACCCTTCTTGGTAAATCTTGAGAGAAGCACTTCCAATCGGTAAAATTATTTAATGAACTTTGGTAATAACCCACCAAACCAAAATACATTTGAATATAAAAAACATTATTGGGTTGCTTCCAAAAAACAATGGATCAAAGCTTCTCAGATTCCATTAACACACCTTCATTAGAGATTATGGGACATAGGAAATATACTATTTCAATCCAGAAATGACACTTAGATATCTTGGAATAATACTGATGCTCTATTATTTTACTTAAGGAAATGTCAATATTTTTTTCATGATCATCATGTTTCGGGGATTACTATAAGATGTCATGAAAAAATACACAACAAACTGGTTCAAATATGGGTGAAATATTTAGTTCAGAAAATCTATAAACATAATAGGAGCATTCATTATCCCAAATCACTTCACAAAAAAATCATACAAACCATACCTACTTCTAAATGTAGTTTGTGTTATATCTAAAAGTCTCACACTCAACTGATGATACCCCAATCTCAAATCAATTTTGGAGAAGACACAAGAACCCTTGAGATTTCCAAAAAGATCATTGATATGAAAAACTGGATACAAGTTCTTAATTGTCATCAAGTTCAAATTTTGGGAATATACACATAAAAGAAAGGTTCCATATGACTCTTTAGAAAACAAAACTAGAGATCCCAAAGGTTACATACTCGAAAGAATAAACCATCTATCCTCTAACTCCTCCAATTGAGACTTGAGATCTAAAATCTTAACTAGTTCCATTCTATAAGACATGATAGAAACTGACTCATCTCCTAGAATCAACTCAATTATAAACTCAACCTCTCTCTTGAGTGGTGGTACCGAGAACTCTTTAGGAAACACATAATAGAACTAATCAACCATAATAGGAAATATGTGCTAATCCACCCCCATTATTCAGTAAAAGGCTCACCACCTAGTTTATATTCTCACCCAACCACTAACAAACTATCCCTACACAAGCTTCCTAGATATCCCATTCTCCATAGTGAACATAAAAATCACCCTCAAGAGATATGAAGGTCACGTGGGATTGATATGAAACTAACTAGTCCATTCACAATTTAATTTAAAAACCTAAAATATAAATAAAATAAAAATCCTAAAAGATATGGTACCCATCAAACTTAAGGGAACACTCTTTACAATGTCAGATACCTTATAACTGCACACCTAACAACATGTTGATCAAAATATCCCCAAACATATACTCCATTGATAGAACCAACCATTCACAAAACCAATAGATATAAATGGAAGAGAATACAATTTATCAAATAAAGGACTAGCAAGTATATTGGCTACAAGAATCATACCTCAGAAAATAGATAGACCCACTTCACTACCAATGGGTATAAAATGAACTACATGAAAATGACCTATCTCTATACCCTATGTTCTAATAGGCGTCCCATGTGTTGTACTACTCTACTGATAAGGATGATATTGTCTTGAATAAACTCCTATGAAACCTCTCCTAGCATGAATAGTGGAACTCCAACTTTTACCCTAATATAGGGTAGAATACCCCCTTTCAGTGATCTGTATTTTCCTAGATCCTCCATCACTACCCATCTTCTGAGGGTTCCTATAGAACATTTGCATAAGCACCATCCTGTTGAAATCTCGAAACTCAAATGATAGTCAAAGACACTAACCATGCATGTGACCTGACCTACAACATTGATAGAAGACCACTTGGACTATACCTTGATGGGATGATCCACTCCCCTAGTTTTCTTTTCCACCACCACCTTGGTGAAAGTTCTCATAATGAATATTCCTACTATTAAAAGTCATATGACCAGACTACCCCATTGAATCATTTTTCCACCAGCATGATCCTCTTTCAGGATCCCCTCATAAATGAGATCCTGATCCACCACCTCAACAAACCTATTGAAATAGAATATATTTACTTGTGAATTAATCTCACACATGAGTTCATCATAAAATCATGTCACCATTACTACCTCTTCCTCTACATATTTTCGAATAAATTTCTCAAAATTGGTGAAGCGACCATCATAATCTATAACTAACATATAACCATGGTTCAGCCACATAAACTTAGTAGATCTCTCTATTTTTAGGGGATCTGGATAGAAATACTCTAAGAAATTACCTTATAATTCCTTCTAATACACTCCCTCTATTTTCTTATTTTGGACCTGAATATTACACCAACTTTTTTCCAGTCCATATAACATATAAGATGCCAATTTTACCCTTTTTTCTAGAGGGTTCTCTAAATAGTCTAGTATAGTTTGTATTGAATCAATCCATAACTCTTCTTCCTTAGGTCCCCCTATTTATAGAACGTATAAGGGTGATGTAGTTGAAACTCTATCATCAGATCAATCATACTCAGTACTACCTACCCTGGGTCTCTCTATATAAACTGCATAAAACAAGTTAATTTCTCATATAACATCTATAACCACTATTACTCGACACCAATGAGGGTTCTTGTCCCACTACTGGAGGATCATTCTTGGTGATGTCCTACTATCACCCAACCGATAAATGCTGTCATGGAGGCATATCTATAAAATTTCAATCATACTTCTCAAAACACATAATATATCACTTTTAAAATTATAAAAAAGAGGGGTTTCATAAATAGTCTCAACCTAGTTACCATGAATACAATAACCCAATAGATACAACTAAAACACTATCACTACCATTTACTATCCCTATCTTGGGATATGGCTAACTTAGGGTCAACTAGACTTTTGAAATTTAAGCTTTACATTAGATACCATTTGAACACCTTTAAATTTTCAAAACAGGTTCACTTCTCTACAAGGAACCATTTTAACCATTTCATTTCAACATATTTTAATTTGAAACAATTTCCCCATCTTTACTAGACATCATTTCCTTAAAATCACAGTAGGGACTAAAATAAATTTTCAAATCCCATAACCAAATCATATCCAACTTCTCCATATGTGCCTAACATGATGCGTATCACCAAATCCCCAAGTGCATAAAATTATTTATGCATACAAAATCCTCATTCCATAATGGACCATATGTGAAATCTCAAAATAATAATAATATAACACCACATGTGTATCACCCAAGGTGAAATAACATCCTATTGAAACAATATAACACAAGGAATAACAATACCAACCAAGGAAATTGGGGTTCCCGCATGCATGGGTAAACTACCCCCATGTCCGAGATCATTACCAAGACTCAAAACATATTATTCTCCTATATATCTTTCCATAATAATAATTAAACATAAAATAAAATGTCTCTTACACTAGTTTGTAATGTCCTAGCCCATGTGCCACTATACTAGTTCCCCAATCCAGTTCATTATAAGACCTCATGTGCATCTCCAAATTTTCTAGAGGCTTTCGACTAGAAACGAGGGTCTAATGGAACATGTTGGGAGAATATAACCTATTTACTAGAGGTTAAAAATAATATACATCATATTAAAAAACAATAAGAAATAATAATACATAACCAAGCATCACATAATAAACTCTGATAACCAAGTAAGTACAATAATCTAATATGAGAAATATTCCATTTCATGAGAGTCTAATGTGTTAAAGGAAAACTGAAATAAAGAATTAATGAAAATCCCCACAACTGGTCCTGATAACACATTCGGTCCCCTCATCAATGGTTCAACCCATGCCAACCATCTATTATAGGGCCCTTTCCCTTATCCAATCTTACAACAATATAGTTTTCTTGAGTACCCAACGAAAGCCTAAGAAGGGTGCGGGTACAACTCATTAGGCCAACAAAAATGGTGTGTAGATAAATATCAAGTCCAAAAAATTAGTATATGTAGGATTATAGTAAATAATATACAAGAACTACATAAATAAGGTTTTCTTATTTAAAAATATTTATATTAACCACATTGTTTCGTGATTCCTAGTAATACTTGAACCCATTAAACCAACTTTGGCCTATGCCAGACATCTGAACCATATATTGCAGGGGTCACAAGTCAAAATACAATGATTATCAATAAAAATATTCAAATTAGGATTCATAATTACATTTCTGACCATCCCAACCATGATATGGAATTTATGGTCCATACCCTTGGAGTCTGGAGCATCGGTCTATACACCGAACCATTCATACATCAGGTTCTTAGATCATCATTCTTTCCCAACAAATGGAAAGGATTCTTAGTATATCATCCCACCATACCATCAATCACATTTAAAAGGGTGAATTTAAGTGACCTCTTATCAAACAATAATAAAATGGTATCACCTTTTCACTATTTTCAACGTTACTATGGCTCATTTCATTCAATATATTAACTCTATTTCACATCATGACCATTTTACCATTTTTTCATAATCATAACCATTTAGACTACCATTAAACCATTCTATAAACATGGATATTCCCCTTTAACTATTTATCATCCTCAACCCTAATCATATCTTAACCCAAATAACATTTCTAAGTTAATCTAATCAACTCTTTATACCAAGAAAACATTCAAAATACAAACACATGTGGTTAAAACTCATAAACCCTATAATTTTCCATTTTACAACTCAATTACCATTCTAAAGGGAGTGGAACACCCCATGGGTGGCCTTAAGAATGGTTTACTCATCATCAAAAAACATAATGGGGTTTAGGGAAGGTCTAACACCACATTTCATCACCTAATTAATCATTTCCTATCAAGGAAATAAATGCGCAACATAACTATATAGAAGCAAAAACACATACACATGAAATAAAAATCAAGAATATGGGAAATAACATTTATAACACCTACTTAAAGCTCATAGAAAATCTCTTTCCTAACCTGTGACCTTGATTCATGCCCAAAACAACCCTCAATATATAATCTAATAATCTTAAAGAAAAAAAGGGTTTAGGGATTCAGAAGGAGAGAAAACAGTATTCCAAAATTATTTTAGAAAATAAGAGGGGGACTCATAGACTCACCAAGAGATAAGATTTGAAACCAATGATGCTTTAAATGTCCAATGATAGAAGGAGAATCAAACTTGAAGGAGAAGGAAAAATTTTGTAACCCTTACTGCTGGAGGTGGAAATGAGAGGAAAAATAGGTAAAAACCCTTAAAGACTAAGGCGAGAAAAATGGTAAAATCCACCCATTTTAAAAGGTGTACGGTTTGGACACAAGTTTGGAAAAACCATTAACCAGTCATGCAACACCCTCTTAACAAGAGGTATCCAGTTTGTATAGTTTGGTTGGGCCACCCACACGGTATGAAAAACCATGTTGTGGGTGTGCACCGCCTCTATCCAAGGGGCCCATGCCACATGATGTTCTTGGCCATTACACATGGTTAAACCTAACCATGCATCAACCATGTTCCATGTATTGAATGGACACTTTTCACCCTTTTTCATTTCCAAAATCCCTAGGACACCCTAATACCTTTCCGACTCGAGGATGAATTCCATTTACCAATTTAAAAGGAGTTATATCAAAATTAAAATAAAAACATACCTCATTAAAAGGTTAGGATCTTACATATACCATGTAGTTAGACCGTGAAACTATATAATAACCCTTATATTTAAATCCTAATTTTTGATGATACAACCATATATTTATTCCTAGGGGATTTTAAATTCCTCTAAAATAATCTCACATTCAATTACTATCCCTCTCCTTACTCCCTTAAATGATTCCTTCTTAAATATTTGTTATTTTTAAAGTGACTATTTATTCCTTCATCACCTTTTATCATTCATTATTTCCCCCTATCTTCTCTAATCTAACCACATTGGTTAATAATTTTGGTTTGGATCAAAACATTTTTTGGATTATTTTGGATTTTAGGGCCTACAAATCACTTATAAGTCCACAATCTAAATTGTTTTGGTAGAATGACACCATTTTATTCCTTTATGGTTGGAAATTAAATTCCCTCTCCAATATTTATCATAATACTTTATAATAACTTATATTTAATTGTGTTATTGAATGATTTAAAGTCTCATTGATTTTTTATGCATTTTTAGAGAAAATTTAGGTATTGTATTTAAAATTAATGTATATTTATGTTGAACACACACACACACATGCATGTTTTATAAAAACCACTAATGGAAGTTTTTTTCTTAAATATCTAAAATAAAATCATTTAATGCTAATTATTCCTTGATTGGATTTTCATAAGAGATAAATTGATTTCAAAATAAATCTAAATAGATAACGACTTATGTTTAAAATTTTACATTTTATTTAAAGCCTTGTTTATCTTTTTATAAATGTGTTTTACTTAAATTCAATGTTAAATGATTTCCTATTGTTTATATTTGAATTTTATATGTGTTTGTCCATTATTATTAGCTTGAGTTGTTTTGTTTATCAATTAAAAGAGTCCAATTCTGTAAAGGGAAATTGGGATTCTGATATGTTTTGTTTTATTTAGATACTCATGATGTTCTCTTTATTTTGAAACTTTATGGGATGGTTAGGCTCATAGGGAACCAAAAATATAATTTCTCAATTTCTTAGGCCTAAATTGGGAATTTTAGGTGGTTTCCCCCAATCATACCTAGATCATGAAATTTTGGTGAGTAGGTAGGATTGGATCTCTACTGGAATGATATTTTCCATTAAAAGATGTATATTTTTTTCCTTAGAGTAAATTATTCCTCAAAACAATTATACATTAATATTTATTCTAAAATTGTGTATATATGTTTTATATTTTCTCATAACATGGTTTTAAAAAGGGGTTTTGACCATTAAAATATTAAAATGTGTTTTTTAAGATAACCCTTTATTTTATATAATGATATTTAAAGTTATAAAATGATACATATGTATCCTTACCTATCATTTAAAAAATATCATGTTGGTTTTGAAATTTTATTTGGGGTTGATATAATCTTTGGAAACATTATATTAGGTTTTATACTCACTCTCTATATACAAACTTTGGTGTGTTTGTTGAATTGGTTTTTCATGATACTAGTAAAGTTAGAGATCTACTTTGATTCTCCACAAGACCATAAAAATTATCTTATTACAAAAGAGGTGAAAAGTGAGGTATTATCACATGTCACATGGATTTAGGTGATTTTTTATTTATTTATTGTTATATATTTTTTTTGTACTCAAACTTTCCATACATCCATATATTTTGTTTCCTTTTGACTATTTTTTATAGATGGATTAAATTTTATATATATTGGGAAATTTATTTTTTTGTTGATATTGAGGTTTTTTATTATTTGTGTTTTATTATTCATTTTATATGAGACTTGGATGATATGATCTATTTAATAATTATTTATTTTAGGAATGATTATACAAATATCTGATTAGTCTAATGTATGGATTATTCATATTGGATTTATGGTGGGAATATATCTATTTTTTATCATTTTAAATAGGATGAAATAATCCCCAATAGATTCATTTGATTCCCTTGGAACTTTTTCCAGCCTATGAAAATCATGAATTCTCTATAGGCCTTATGATGGGCCAAATAGAGTATCAGGATAGGATGAACCAATTTAGTTCATTACAAATTAAAAAAAGAGAATCTTGTTTAAATATATTATTTAGGAATTTTAAGGAAAATATAATATAATAATATTATAATTCAAGGGGAAGGTTTTTGAAAAGTGTTTGGACGACACTTTTAATAAAGAACCATAAGTTAATATGGAATTTCAGGAAATTTAATCTTAGTTTGAGCTTTGTTTTACCTTTTGTTCTTGTGTTTAATTAATTTAAAACATTGTCACTAGGGAAAACAATATTTAACACCTTGGAATTTTTCACGTTGGTTCTATATAACCGACGTGAAAAGCTGGAAGAATTGGTTTATCATGTCGGTTATAAAATAACCAATGTGATAAATTAGCGAGAATCGATTTTTTAAGTCGGTTATAAAATAACTGATATAACAAATACCGATATTAGATTTATCACATTGGTTATTTTATAACCGACGTGACAGATCGAATCTGGGTTCTTTATCACGTCAATTATAAAATAACCGACATGATAAATCAAATCTTGGTGATTTATCAAGTTGGTTATAAAATAACCGACGTGATAAATTCCATATATCACATCAATTATTTTATAACTAATGTGATAGATAGAATTTTATCAGGTCAATTATTAAATAACTAACATTATAAACATAAAAAAATAATTTATCACATCAGTTATTAAATAACCAGTGTGATAAATCTTTTAAATGATTTTTTTCACCTCGTATTTTTTCATTATGTTTTCTTCGATCATGCGACCTGTGACTCATCTATCTCACACAAAAAACCTAGAAATGATTCTTTGAATTCATTCCCTCCAGCCTTGTTTTTTCAACATCATTCATAATCTTTATTATCACCAGATCTATCAGGTTGACTTGCAACACTTAAGTAAGCCTCACACGCCTCAGTTTCATTTTTTATTTTTCGTGATGACCAAACCTTATGTTTTGAGATGTTATTTTTCAATATTTTTTCTTTCTATCATGTTAAGTGCCATAGTGTTCTTTTATACCATGATAAATTCTTTTCTAGTAAAATAAACCATGGGAGTGATATCATGCAAGTTCTACGATTTATGTTGTTACCATATGTGTTTTATCATGTGTGTATGCATGTACTTTCATGTGTGTGTGTGGGGGTGGGGTGTCTAGGGGGTGGGGGGGAGTGTCCAGGGGGTGGGGGGGGGGGGGCAGTCCAAGGGGGTAGGGGGTGTCTAGGGGGGTGGGGGTGTTCGAGGGGTGGGGGCTGTACATAGGGGTGGGGAATGTCTAGGGGGTGGGTGAGGGGGGTCCAGGGGGTGGGGTGGGGTGTGTGGGGGTGGGGGATGTCCTAGGGGGTGGGGGTGTCTAAGGGGGTGGGGGGTGGTGTCGAGGGGGTGAGGGTGTTGTCTAAGGGGGTAGGGGTGTCGGGGGGGGGGGTGTTTTTAGGGGGTGAGGGGGATTTCCAAGGGGGTAGGGGGTGTCCATGGGGGTTGGGGGTGAGGGTGGTGTCCAGGTGGTTAGGGGGCTATCCAAGTGGGTTAGGGGTGTCTAGGGGGGTGGGGTGTCCAGGGGGTGGGGGCTGTCCAGGGGGTTGAGGGGGTTGTACATTGGGGTGGGGGGTGTCCAGGGGGGGTGGGGTGTTTAGGGGGATGGGGGAGGGGAGGGATGTCCAGGGGGAGGGGGTGTCTGGGGGGGGATATCCAAGGGTGTTGGGGGTGTTTAGGGGTGTCCATGGGGGGTGGGGGGATTGTCCAAGGGGGTATGGGTGTGCAGGGGGTGGGGGTGGTGTCTAGGGGTGAGGGGGCTGTTCAAGGGGGTAGGGGTGGGGGGTGTCCAGGGGTGGGGGTGTCCGGGGGGGGGGGGGGCTGTCTAGGGGGGTGGTGGTGTCCAGGGGTGTCCAAGGTGGGGGAGGGGGGTGTCCAAGGGGTGAGGGATCTTTCCAAGAGGGTAGGGGGTGTCCAGGGGGTGGGGGGGGGGGTGATGGGGGTGATGGGGCTGTCCAAGGGGGTAAGAGTTTATTGGGGGTTGTGGGTGGGGGATATCCAGGGGGTTGGGGGGATTTCCATGGGGGTGGGGGTGTCCAGGGGGGTGGGGGGTGTCCAGAGGGTGGGGTGGGGTGTGGGGGGCTATCCAGGGGGCGGGGGTTTCTAAAGGGGTGGGGGCTGTCCAAGGGGGTGGGGGTGTCCAGGGGCTGGAAGAGTGTCCAGGGGTGAGAGTGTGTGCGTGTGTGGGGATATAAAGGGGGTGGGGGGCTGTCCACGGTGGTGGGGGTGTCTATGGGGTGTCCAACGGGGTGGAGGGTGGTGTCCAGGGGGTGAGGGGGATTTCCAAGGGGGTATGGAGTGTCCAGGGGGGGTGTCCAGGGGGTGAGGGGGCTGTCCAAGGGGGTTGGGGGTGTCCAGGGGGTGGGGGGTATCTGGGGGGGGGGTATCTAGGGGGTTGGGGGGATGTCCATGGGGGTGGAGGTGTCAAAGGGTGTGGGGGTGTCCAGGGGGTGTGTGTGTGTGTGTGGGGGGGGGGGGGTCATTCCAAGGGGTGGAGGTGTCTAGGGGGTGGGGGGATGTCGAATTGGGTGGGGGTGTCTAGGGGGTGTCCAAGGGGGTAGGGGTGGTGTTTAGGGGGGTGAGGGGATGTTCAAGGGGGTAGGGGGTGTCTAGGGGGTGGGGGTGTCCAGGGGGTGAGGGGGCTATTCAAGGGGGTAGGGGTGTCCAAGGGGGTTGGGGGTGGTGTCCATGGGGGTGAGGGGGCTATCAAAGGGGGTAGGGGGTGTCCGGGGGGGGTGTCTAGGGGGGTTGTCTAGGGGGTTGGGGGATGTCCATGGGGGTGGGGGTGTCTAGTGGGGTGGGGGTGTTTAGGGGGGTGGGTGGGCTGTCCAGGGGGTGGGGGTGTCATGGGGTGTGTGTGTGTGTGGGTGGGGGGGGGGGGTCCCGGGGGGTGAGGGGCCTATCCAAGGGGGTGGGGGGGGGTGTCCGGGGGTGGGGGGTGTTCAGGTGGTTGGCGGGGCTATCCATGGGGGTGGGGGTGTCCATGGGGAGTGGGGGTGTCCAGGGGGTGGGTGGGGGGCCTTCCAAGGGGTAGGGGGTTGGACAACCCCTGCACCCCTAGACAGAACCCCCACCCCCTTGTTCAGGCAGTCCATACCAACGGTTCCTATAGAACGTTTGGTATAGGGCTATTGTAATGACCATCATGCCTACAGTTTTAGGGGCTATCCCAATGGTTTCAAATCTTTGGGATAGGTGTAATTTTCAGTAGTGAATTTATACATATTTTAATATTTATACTTCATATTTCTTGTTTATATAAGGGTGAATTTGGTATATAGTTTCGCTGGGATGTATTCTTTGTGTACCTTAAGAAGAAAGGATCCAAGATGAATTTATACTGTTATATCATGATCCTTATGAGAGAGATGTAATCCTAAAATTATTTTTATATAAATATAAAATTGTTATATCTAACTATATTTTCTTTTTAAAATCATTTTCATGCATATCTTTTTCCAATAAACATATTTTGTTTTATATTTCAAAATTGGTTTACATTAAAATTATGATATTTTTCATTTAAATATAAAATTGGATTATCTTAACAAGATGTATAATTTTTATATTTTGTTATAGGTAATAATTAGTAGAATTTGGATTATTGAACATCGAATGAGTAATGAATATGAAGAAGGTGTTGAGGCCTTTTTGGAATTTTCTAAATGAAATGTTCCAAATAGTGACATTTTTTTCTATCCATGTCTGAAATGTTTGAATATGAAGAAGTTGAAAAGTAGAGATATCAAAGATCATATGATTTGTCATGGTTTTAATCGAATTTACAACCCTTATATTTGGGATGGTGAAACTAGACAGAATGTCAGATCTACTAATGATGATGATTTGCATGATTGTAACTCCAATGGAATTGAAGAAATGATTCATGATATTGTAGCAGAACAAATTGAGATAGAACCGGTAGTTTCACGTCTATATGGAGATGCTAAAAAACCACTTTATCTGGATTGTATGGATTTTACAGTTTTGTTTGCGGTGTTAAGATTGATTAACCTGAAGAAAAAACATGGATGGAGTGACATAAGTTTTATAGAGCTGCTATAATTGTTGAAATACATTATTTCAAAATACAATGATCTTCCATATTCACATTATTAGGCCAAGAAAATATTATGTTACATGGGATTGGGATACAAGAAAATACATGCTTGTCTGAATGACTCTATGATATATTGGAAGGAATATGAATTTCTATCAGAGTGTCCTAAATGTGTGACATCATGGTATAAATTGAAAGAAAAATCACAGGCTGATGTAGAGATTATAGAGATCCCTACCAAGGTATTTTGGTATTTTACTATAATTCTTCATTTTAAATGTTTATTTGCTAATTACTATGATGAAAAAAGGTTTAGATGGCATGCTGATGAGTAGATATGTGATGGAAAAATATGTCATCTAGATGATGGTATACAATGGAAGAAAATTGATGAGAAGTATCCTACATTTGGAAATGAAATTAGAAATCTCAGACTTGGGTTGTTCACAGATGGAATGAATCCATACCAAACCCTCAGAAGCACAGATAGTTCAGGTTCCGTATTATTGGTAATTTACAAACTCTCTCCTAAAGTTTGTATGAAGCGAAAATATTTCATGTTGAGTATAATGATCTCTGGTCCGAAGCAACCCTAAAATAATATTGATTTTTTCTTGTCACCATTGATTGATGATTTGAAACTTTTATGGGATGATGGTATTAGGGTGTATGATTCTTATAAAATGGAATATTTTCAACTGCATACAGTGCTTATGTTCACTATAAATGACTTCCCAATGTATGGAAATTTGTTTGGATATAGTGTTAAGGGGCATAAAGTTTGTCCAATTTGAGAATAACAGACTTCATATTGTCAATTTCATCATGGGAGGAAAATAGTATATATGGGTAATTAAAAGTTTTTGATTATGGATTACTCTTATAGAAGAATAAAAAAGGAATTCAAAGGATCAAAAGAATTTAATATTGCTCCAAAACCTTTGTCCCCTGATGTGTATTTTGAGAGGGTGAAAAATCTTGACGTGACATTGGGAAAGACACATAAATTTGGTAATTATAGACATATTTGGAAGAAAAGGTCAATATTTTTTATATGTTTGATTGGATTTTTTTTGTAGTGTAAAATGTAATTTCTAATGTTGTAATTATAATTGTGTATTTAGTAGTTGTTTTGGTTGTATTTAGGTTTTTTAGTTGAAATTGTAAGTTTTGAATGCTATACATGTGAATATTTAATTTTCTCTAGTTCTTATTGTTTTGGTCTAGTTCTAATGTTTTTATGGTATGGATTAGGGTATGGTTTTGGTCTAATTTTGGTCTGGTTTCTGCTTGTTTCATACTTGGTCAGATCATATTAATGGTTTCATGGGGGGTGTCCGGGGGGGGGTGTACAAGGGGTAGGGGGTGTCCAGGGGGGTGGGTGGGGGATGTCCAGGGGGTGGGGGGGGGGGGTGTCGAGGGGGTGGGAGGGTGTTCAATGGTGTAGGGGGTGGGAGGGTGTCCAGGGGGTGGGGTGGGGGGGGGGGGTGTCCAGTGGGGTGGGGGTGGTGTCTAGGGGGTGGGGGGATGTCTAGGGGGTGGGGTGGGGTATGTCTAAATGGTAGGGGGTGTTCGAGGGGGGTGTCCAGGGGGTGGGGGGCTATCCATGTGGAGTGGGGTGGTGTCTAGGGGAGGAAGGGTGTCAAAGGGGGTAGGGGTGGGAGGGCGTCAAGGGGGGTGGGGGGATGTCCAGTGGGGTGGGGTGGTGTCTAGGGGGTGGGTGATGTCTAGGGGATGGGGGCTATCTAGGGGGTGTCCAGGGGGTAGTGTCCAGGGGGTGGGGGCTGTCCAGGGGGTGGGGGTGTCCAAGGGGTGGGTGGGTGTCTAGTGGGATGGTGTGGTGTCTAGGGGGTGGTCCGGGGGGGGGGGGGCTATCCAGTGGGGTGGGGTGGTATCTAGGGGGGGCTATCTAATGGGGGTGGGGTGTCCAGGGGGTGGGGGGGGGGGGGGTTCCAGGGGGTGAGGGGCTATCAAGGGGGGTGGGGGTGTCCTGGGGGTGGGGGGGGGGGGGGTGTCCAAGGGTGGGGGTGGGGGCTGTCCAGGGGGTAGGGGGTGCCCGGGGGTGGGAAGGAGGTGTCTAGGGGGTGTGGAGGTGTCTAGGGGGGTGGGGGTGTCTAGGGGGGTAGGAGGGTGTCCAGGGGTGGGTGGGCTATCCAGGGGGTGGGGGGCTGTCCAATGGGTGGGTGGGTGGGGGTGTCTAGGGGGTGGGGGGTGTCCAATGGGGTGGAGTCCAGTGGGCGGGAGGGTGTATAGGGGGTGGGTGGGGGGTGTATAGGGGGTGGGGGTGTCTAGTGGGGTGGGGTGGTGTTCAGTGGGCGGGAGGGTGTCTAGGGGGTGGGTGTGTGTGGGGGGGGGGGCTACCAGGGATTGGGAGGGTGTCTAGGGGGTAGGGGGTGTCTGGGGGGGGGTGTCCAAGGGAGAGGGGGTGTCTAGGAGGTGGGAGGGTGTCCAGGGGGTTGGGGGGGGGGGCTGTCCGGGGGGTTGGGGTGTCCAGGGGTGGGGGTGTCTTGGGGGTGGGGGGGGGGCACTGTCTAGTGGGGTGGGGGATTGTCCATGGGGGTAGGGGATGTCCAAGGGGTTTTAGGGTTTTTTAGTTGACATTATAAGTTTTGAATGTTATGTATGTGAACGTTTAGTTTTTCTTTGGTTCTTCTTGTTTTGGTCTAGTTATGATGTTTTTATGGTATGTATTATAGTCTGATTTTGGTTGGTTTTTGGTCTATTTTCTACTTGTTTCAGGTCTTCTTTGGTAGAGCATAATAATGGTTGAATAGTTTTATTAAAAAAATTTGTTTTTACGTCGGTTATTTTATAACTAATGTAATAAATGCTTGGGAATGGGGTTTTACGTCATTTATTTAATAAATGATGTAATATATATGTTTTTATGTCAGTTAAAAAATAAAAGACATGAAAAAACACTTCTTACACTGGTTTATCATGTCAGTTATGAAAATAACCAACATGATAAACTTTTTTTTTTCACATCGGTTTTTTAATAATCGATGAGAAAAATCCATCAAAGGTGCAGTTTATTAAGTCAGTTATGTAATAAATGACATAATAAAGTATATACCACATCGGTTATTTAAAAACCGATATAATAAATCATGACTCTGAAGCATTTTCCACGTCATTTTTTATAAATTGACGTGAAAAATGCTTCAGATTTATGTTTTTTACGTCAGTTTTAAAATAATCAACGTAAAAAATGATATTTATGAAGTCTCCTATAATAATGTCGACCAAAAACCATTGTAAAAAATAAAAAATAACTGAAGTAAAAAATATTTTCTATACTAGTGTGTTCTTATGATTTATATTAAATTCATATGGACTATTTTATAAAATTGTTAGTTTTGAAGAAAAAATAGAAGGGGAATCTAGGGTATATAGCCTAAATGAATAGATTGTAGACTATACAAGTAAACCATACAATCCACCTTTAGGTTTCTAGTGGGTTCCACAAGGTTGGATGCATGATCTAGTATACCATTTAACAAGACCATTCTCAGTATGAAAATATTATTTTTCTTTTTTATTCTTCTCTTAATGTTTTTTATGTTACCTTTATGAGTATTTATAACTTGTCTAATGTTATTTAATGAGACTTATATTATGTTTTTCTTTTTCTTATTGATTATGAATTTATTTTTGTTATTTAATCAAACTTTTGTTTTGTATTTTATAACATTTTGATAATTTTTTTTATTTTTTTTTGAAATATATGAGTTATGACTTCGAAAAGAGTACCAATAAAAACTAAGGAGGGAGACATATATAATTTTCATTTTTTAAATCATCTATTTATCAAAGTTTACTATAGATGGTATTATTATCTATCCAAGATATAGAAATAAAAGCTTATCCTAGCCCAAACAAGGTTATAGATCATTCTTAGAAGTTCTATAGGCATAAACCTCCAACATTTTGTGGTGATAAAAATATTCATGAGGTAGTGGAATAAATGGAGAATATTGAGAGGATATTTTATTTTCTAGAAATAAATTTGACTTCTAAGTTAAATTTCTATTTTTATTCTTGATGGTTTGAGTTTTAAATATTGGGAATTGGGTATACAGGCTATGATTCACAAGGACCCATCTTGAAAATATTTATAAAACATGTTAAATCAATAGTAAAATCATAAGACCTTCAATATGGTGAAGTAGGGGGAGTTTCTAAATCATTAATAAGATAATTAACTAGTGATGAAATATATTATCTACTTTTATGAACTAGTGTAATTTTTATGAAAACATTTCACAAATGACACTCTACAAACTTGAAATTTTGAAATGGATCTTAAAATTATCAAAAAATGAAATTTTATTCATATTATTTCTGACATATTATGTGTAATTAGTGAATAATCATGTGATGGTTAAGACATACCAAAACAACTCTCTAGAATGGGCTGTGTTTCCTTTACATATAAAGATAGTAAAAGTGGATTCGCTGGAAAGAAGAGGAAGAAAGATGATACTATAAAGGAAATTAGTGGTAGTTTTAGGAGACTATCTCATTCTTCTTCTTTATATAATGTATAAAATAGACTCGTTATACATTCTCAGTGTATAAATTATGCTCCCTATTTTCAGGAAGCTCAAAAATCTTATCATTCATGCGTCTTTATGGGCTTTATTCAATGTTTTTTCATGATAGATTATAATTATAAGTTTTTTTGTGGTTATAAGGTTATAAATATATCCTATTTGTAATATGATTATTTTAAAGTAGTGAAAATTGATTTGAAAAAATGTAGAGTAAGAATTGAACCCTTTTTTTAGTAGAAACATATATATACTAAGCATTAGTTTAGTGGGAAGACTCAAATGTAGTTCAAATATGGGTGATATTTCCAATAGATCATGGAATTACTGATTTTGAAGATAGACATACCATAATATAAGGTGATATTATTATTTAAACGTTTATGGTTGTTTCATTATTTGATACAAGCGTCTTATATGCTTATATTTTTTCAAGAGTAGTGGATCTTAATAAATCTCTCATAGGAGAATATACCTCATGTTATGGATATCTCTAATCCTTTAAAAAAAAGAATAAACATGGGTTTAAATGTCCATAATGTCTATTATGATAATTTATGTTTAAATTTCATGATATTTATAGCATCCCGCCTTTTTATCACATAAACTTTCATTTCATTATACAAAACCAAGGATCTTTAAGGTTTAGTGTCTTGGAAACCAGGAAATCAATACATGAAAACATAAAACATTCTTATTAAACACTTTAAAGGCTTCTTCATTTGTTCATCCTAAGTTCATTACAACATCTCATAACCTAGGAGCATAAATAGAAGGAAAGGGTGAGCAGAAGGCCTAGTAAGGGAAACAAGGGAAACATTTTACATGCGAACTTGAGATACATCAAAAGTCATGAAAAATAACTTTAAGGCATAAGAAAGAGATCATGAGGCATATCATAATAAAAATAACGTGTTTCATAACTTGAAGATGTGGCTACAACATTTAACTTAGAAAATTATGAACATATCACCATGGTCCATCCCCAAGGTGTCATTTGAAATTATCAAGGTTATTCACCAAGGTATCATTAAAATTGTAATCTCTAGTGGTTACATCATTACCCAATGCATTGGAGCGCTATCAGGGAACACCCTTAATTTGTATTTATTATCATGTTATCGACATATATAATCATCAAAATTTCATAAATAACCCATATAGCATAAAATAAATGGGTTTTATTTCATAATCATAACATTTTAAAAACTGCTTTTAAGACATGATCTTTATGTCACTTTAAACAAATGGAAAAAGGAAATCTAGTCTCATCTATGTAAATCCCAAAATTTAAAATAGAAAATATTTATATATATGTGAATACCCATGTAGAAGAAAGATATTTGAGTATTCACATAATAAAATAAAATAATTTGAAAAAAATAGAGAGACATTTTGAGACGAAAATTCTGCAGCATAACGGCTATGTTACAGGGTTTTAGAAAACATTGAAAAGAGAGGGGAAATGGGTCACACACTAATAAATAATCCAAAAAACAGTAGTGGGAAATAATATAATGGATATAAGAACATGGTAATGAAATTTTAAAGACATACCATATGAAATGAAAAACATGGAAGGAAGACAAAAATAAGATTTCTCTTATGAAAATTCGGCAGCCTAACGACGTCACTTAAAACTTCAAAAAATGAATTGATGAGATCAAATAGGGTATCTAATCATATGAACATAAAAAATCAGTATGATATATATATATATATATATCATACCCCAACACAATAAAAAGGAACTTGAAAGACTTGACATGAAAGTAGAACTTTGAAAAATGAGAAGGGTGAAAGAATCCCTTAAAAATTCGGCAGCCTAACAGCGCCACTTAAACATTCATAAAATGAAATGATGAGAGAACGAGGGGGTCTCTAATCATATTAAAATTAAAAGTAAATTAGGATGAATATAAAAGAATATCCTCCAACATAATAACATGAAGCATAAAATAAATTACATAAAATAGAGAACTTGGAAAGAAAGAGAGAGGTAGGATCCCTTACCTTGAAGAGTAACTTCGAAATCTTGAAGTTTGGGACCTTGGGAGGCTTTAGGGCACCATGGGAGGACTCCTTGGGAGGTAATGAGACCATAACTTCATTGAGGCGGATTTTGGATTGGAAAGGATGAGAGAATGGCTTGGTATTTTTAGGGGAATTGAGGGGACAAGGCATTAATTGCCAAGGGACACCTCATCGGTGGTATTAGAAAAACCATGGGCTTTCACATGGTATTTGCCCATGGTATTGGACACTTGGGGCACCTCATACCTTATCATACTATTCATAAGTCGACCATATTGATTACATACTTAATACATGATTTAATGATGTCATTAAACACCCGTAACTTAAAAACTGTATTCACACTATTCACTGAAAATTCAACTTTCTCAGAAAAATCCCAAAATTTCACCTTAACCAAATATTGATGCTGTGATTTCAAAAATGAAATCCATTTTATAAAAATAATTTCTAAATATTTTTATTTTAATTTTTAAATAAATACACTATTCACCAAAAATTCATTTTTTTCAGAAAAATCCCCAAAAATTACCTTAACATAATATCGATGCTCGGAGTTCAAAAATGAACTCCATTTTATAAAAATAATTTTCTAAATACTTTTAATTAAATTTTTAATTAAAAAACACTATTCACCCGAAAAACTAAGACTTGACTAAAAATTTATGAAACCGTTATTTACCTATTTTATTGAATCACATTACTTAATCAAGGTGCCTATATTATATTAATACTTTCTTTAAGTGATATTACAAATCCATTTGGTCACATTACTAATACTAAGTGTAAAATCACTATTCATAAATTAATATTCATAAAAATTTAATTTGATCTTATTAGACTCTAAATTTATTACTGAACATAACTGTAGAAGACTATTTTTTGAAAATCATTACACATTATTAATTATTTAAGGTTTAGATAAATATTTATTAAAAAATATCCTTCTAAAATTCATCAATAATATGCATACTATATTTATCCGGACATTTGAAAATTCACATACCTCACCATAAGAGGAAATCAGAATTTTTATTTAAATGAAAGGATTACACAAGGAAGTTATGGTCTCGTTACATAACCCCTTATAACACCAGCATAAGACTTAAGAGTAAGGTGTGCTAGGGTGATAGAATCTTGGGGCGGCTCGGACAACATTGCCCAGTAGTGATTTCTATCAGCTTGAACTTCTCACGTAGGTGATTCTGTTCCCGCTTTACATGATGAAGTTCGGCTTGGGTTTGGTCCAGAGCAAAGCCCAAAGGTGCTACCTCCTTCCCGAGTTCCATCAGATGGGCTTCGATCGGCCTGAGACTACTGGATGGGGCCATCGAATCTTTTTTCTATATTAATTAATCAAGATCACTTGTATTTATAGAAAAATAATCATAACATTTAGTTTCTAACGGTCATATTGACCAATGGTTATATAATAGTTGAAACCCAACAGTCTCATTTTAATTATACTCATTTTATTAAATAAAATAGTTTTTTTGATTATAAAATTAAATAACACACAATGTTAGGAAACAAAATTTATTCAAATTTCGGGTCGTTACAATCTTCCCCCCTTAAGAAATTGCATCCTCGCAATTTTAAAATTGTACTTGGATATTTCATTGAAAGTCCCACATCGGAAAAATAGTCCGTAACACTATTACTTTAAAAGAAAGAAAGGGAAGTACAAAGGTCACCTGAGTTAACCCATACTAGGATTCCATGTAGGGAAACATGGATATGGAAGAGAAAAAAGGGTCATGTTCTGATGGAGAGTGATAGAAAACATGATTAGGAGAAAGTTAACCACAAGAAAATCATAAACTTATGATGTGTGTAAACGTTCTTTGATTACCCAGTAGGAAACGTAGACCAACCACGTTTTTTTTACATTCCTTTTCATAATTTTTAGGAATTCATTTACTACATAGAATAACAACATAAGGAAATATACCTACCTTCAAGTATAGTTTCATCCTTTAATAAGTTTCTACCAAAAACTAATCTTTTCTCCAAACTATGAGCATTCAAAAACACTTGGTCTCATCAAAAGCACAAGAATCATATTTTAGAGAATCACAGAATCCACAAAAGATTAACTATCTATTGCTTTTATCTTTAAACATTATCCCAAAAACAGAAAGGGTAAGATAAAACAACTCTTCAAAAATAAAGAACCCCATAGGAAGGGAAACTTCTTTAAATCTTCAAAGTTCCATGGTACTACCCAAAGTTCTTCATAGACCATTCCATAAATAAATGTCCTTAAAATTCCTCAAAATTAACCAAACTAAGATTAAAACCCAAATATAAGAAAGATTTGATAACATAGTATTCCAATATAAACTTTATTGTTCATCTCCAAACAACATCAACCACTCCTAACATCTTATAACAAAAGTAACTAACCTAAACATTTTTTCCCTAAGATAGGTTAATAATTTCCCTAAGTAATCTAAATTAATATAAATTTACCTTAAATTCATAGATTCTTAAAAATATAAGCCAAACTTTACTCCTCAAAGAAAACACCATAGTAATCTATTTAACTCAATCATATAGGGTTCCCAAAATAGTGAACGTCTTCCAAAATAATAATCTTCTTTTAATCCCTTAATCATTTTTTTTCAAGAAGAATAGATTCACAACATCAAAATGTGGTACATAACAATAGATGTTTTCCTTAATGATATAAAACCATCTTAGGTAGTGACTCTATGTTCTTAGAAAACATTAAATATATGCTCATAGGGCACGAACTAAAATACAACATGACATAGAAAATTATTGCGAAGAAGTTACATGTACTTTAGTCATCATGATCCATCTCAGCATAAGACTTGCATTGTTCCCTTGTCCTTGAGGATTGTTGATGCTCATCATGCTTCTCATCCATTCCAAGAGAGAATTTCCTTGGATAATGTCAAACTTATCCACATTTATGACATTGAAAAGTATAAGGTACATTAGATCGAACCTTATCTCTATTCATCACATTATCCATTTTTTAAAGCAATTGGCTACTTTATGCCCTATCACCCCACACTTAAAACATCTCCCGGTTCCTTTGTGACATTCTCCTTGGTGCCCCTTTCCACACTTTTTGCACAAAGGAAATTGGGTCTTCTTTCCCTTATAAACTTTATCAGATGAACATCCTTGAGACTTCGTCTTCTTCTTCCTTGATGAATTTGGGAATTAAACTAGGTACCAATTATTAATTGTGATTTTTGATAGCTGGTTTGGCATAATCACAATATGTTCAACTTGATCTCTCGTCATATATGTCATATTAATAGGGAAATCATCACATTTCCTATCATATTGGTTGTTGGGACATGTTCTTCTATTTCCCACCATTAACTAAGAAAAGAAAGTATAATTTGGGGGCTTAAATGCTTAGCCAATAATCATGAAAAGGAAACTTAAAGCATATAAGGATAAACTTGTAGAAGAAAATTATACCCTAACTTGTGATCCCCTAGGTTCCAATCTAGGTTATCCATGATCATATATTCTTATGTGAATCTTTATTTTATTTTATCTTTGTCCCTTTAATAATGGTTCATACAAATCTTATGAATTTACCAAAGAATATCCCCCAGGAGTGTCAAACCAAGAGTGAAGAAAGACCCATTGTCGTGCACCAGGTTACCCCAGACAAGCCTGAAACACCTTGTCAGAGTTTTCACTCCTAGGAACATCTGTGATAGAGCCACCTCAACCTGTTTGTATCCAGACATGGATTTATTTGTTTGGAACCAACTTACTCAGTACTCACCAAAATACCAGGAATATTTCCTATATTTAAACTTTACTATAGGGTTATTTCTAAAGTTTTCATATCCTAATTTCTAGAAATAACTAAACCATCCTTTGATACCAACTATAGCATCCTGCCTTTTTATCACATAAACTTTCATTACATTATACAAAACTGAGGATCTTTAAGGTTTAGTGTCTTGGAAACCAGGAACTTAATACATGACAACATAAAACATTCTTCTTAAACACTTTAAAGGCTTATTCATTTGTTAATCCTAAGTTCATTGAAACATCTCATAACCTGGGAGCATACATCAAAGGAAAGGGTGAGTAGAAGGCCCAGTAAGGGAAACAAGGGAAGCATTCTACATGTGAACTTGAGATACATCAAAAGTCATGAAAAATAACTTTAAGGCATGAGAAAGAGACCATGAGGCATATCATAATAAAAATAACGTGTTTCATAACTTGAAGATGTGGCTAAAAAATTTAACTTATACAATCATGAACATATCACCAAGGTCCATCCCCAAGGTGTCATTTGAAATTACCAAGGTTATTCACCAAGGTATCCTTAAAATTTTAATCTCTAGTGGTTACATCATTACCCAATGCATTAAAGTGATATCAGGGCGCACCCTTAATTTGTCTTTATTATCATGTTCGACACATATATCATCATCAAAATTTCATAAATAACCCATATAGCATAAAATAAATGGGTTTCATTTCATAATCATAAAATTTTAAAAACTGCTTTTAAGACATGATCTTTATGTCACTTTAAACCCACGGAAAAAGGAAAGAGGGTATCATGTATATAAATACAAGAATTTAAAATAGAACATCTTGATATATATTTGAATACCCCTATAGAATGAACAAATTTTAGTATTCACTTAATAAAATAAAATAATTTGAGAAAAAGAGAGAGACATTTTTAGACGAAAATTCTGCAGCATAACAGCTATGTTACAAGGTTTTAGAAAACATTGAAAAGAGATGGTACATGGGTCACACACTCATAAATGATACAAAAAAACAGTATAGGGATAGAATATAATGGATATAAGAACATGGTAATGAAATTTGAAAGACATACCATATGAAATGAAAAACATGGAAGGAAGACAAAGATAAGATTTCTCTTATGAAAATTCGGCAACCTAACGACGTCACTTAAAACTTTAAAAAAATGAATTGATGAGATCAAATAGGGTCTCTAATCATATGAATGTAAAATATCATTATGATAGTTATAGATATCATAACCCAACATAATAAAAAGTAACTTTAAAGACTTGACATGAAAGTAGAACTTTGAAAAATGAGAAGGGTGAAAGAATCCCTTAAAAATTCGGCAGCCTAACGACGCCACTTAAACATTCATAAAATGAAATGATGAGAGAAAGAGGGGGTATATCATCATATGAACATGAAAAGAACATTATTATGAATATAAAAGAACATCCTCCAACATAATAACATGGAGCATAAAAGAAATGACATAAAAGAGAGTACTTGGAAAGAAAGAGAGAGGTAAGATCCCTTACCTTGAAGAGTAACTTCAAAATCTTGAAGTTTGGAACCTTGGGAGGTTTGAGGGAACCTTGGGAGAACTCCTTGGGAGGTAAGGAGACCAGAAATTTGTTTAGGGGGATTTTGGAATGGAAAGGATGAGATAATGGATTGGTATTTATAGGGGAAGTGAGGGGACAAAGCATTAATTTCCAAGGGACACCTCATCGGTGGTATTGGCAATACCATGGGCTTGCCCATGGTATTTGCCCATGGTATTGGCCACTTGGGACACCTAATACATTATCATACTATTCATAAGTCGACCATATTGATTACATACTTAATACATCATTTAATTATGCCATTAAACACCCGTAACTTAAAAACTGTATTTTCACTATTCACAGAAAATTCAACTTTCTCAGAAAAACCCAAAATTTCACCTTAACCAAATATCTATGCTCTGATTTCAAAAATGAACTCCATTTTATAAAAATAATTTCTAAATATTTTTAATTTAATTTTTCAATAAATACACTATTCACCGAAAATTCATTTTTTTCAGAAAAATCCCCAAAAATTACCTTAACATAATATCGATGCTATGAGTTCAAAAATGAACTACATTTTATAAAAATAATTTTCTAAATATTTTTAATTAAATTTTTAATTAAAAAATACTATTCACCTGAAAAAACTAATACTTGACTAAAAATTACTGAAACCATTATTTACCTATTTTATTGAATCACATTACTTAATCAAGGTACCTATATTATATTAATACTTTATTTAAGTGATATTACTAATCTATTTGGTCACATTAATAATACTAAGCGTAAAATCATTATTCATAAATTACTATTCATCAAAAATTAAGTTGATCTTATTAGACTCTAAATTTCTCACTGAACATAACTTTAGAAGACCATTTTTTGAAAATCATTACACATTATTAATTATTTAAGGTTTAGATAAATATTTTTTAAAAAATATCCTTCTAAAATTAATCAATAATATGCATACTATATTTATCCAGACATTTGAAAATTCACAAACTTCACTATAAGAAGAAATCAGAATTTTTAATTAAATGAAAGGATTATACAAGGCAGTTATGGTCTCGTTACATAACCCCTTATAACACCAGCATATGATCTAAGAGTAAGGTGTGCTAGGGTGATAGAATCTTGGGGCGGCTCGGCCAACATTGCCCGAGTAGTGATTTCTATCATCTTGAACTTCTCACGAAGGCAGTTCCGTTCCAGCTTTACATGATGAAGTTCAGCTTGGGTTTGGTCCAGAGCAAAGCCCAAAGGTGCTACCTCCTTCCCGAGTTCCATGAGATGGGCTTCAATCGGCCTGAGACTACTGGATGGGGCCATCGAATCTTCTTAATATGTTAATTAATCAAGATCACTTGTATTTATAGAAAAATAATCATAACATTTAGTTTTCAAAGGTCATATTGACCAATGTTCATATAATAGTTGAAACCCAACAGTATCATTTTAATTATACTCATTTTATTAAATGAAATAGTTTTTTTGAGTATAAAATAAAATAACACACAATGTTAGGAAACTAAATTTATTCAAATTTTTGGTCGTTAAAATATTTTCTAATCCTTGATATATAAATATTTGAATTGTTTCTAGGTATAGAACGCATGAACAATTTGAAAGCCTATATTTATTTTTATAATTAAAGGGTGACTTTGTTTTCATATAACGGAAGTACCTATCTATTTCATGGTAAATGGGATCATTTTATGGATCAAATTAGACATACTCTTATAAAGTATGGATATTTTTTTATAAGTTTCTAACTCCTCTAATGGAATATTTTAAAAAAAATTAGGATTGAAATTCCACTTATAGTGATAGAATTTCCAAATATCTTACCTAATGGTTTCTTTGGATTTTCATTGGAAAAAATAGTGAAATTATTGATTGATCTTATTTTAGGGATGGGTTTGATATCTTTACCTTCATATCATATGGTTCCTTTAGAATTTATGGAGTTTTAGATTTGGTTAGAGGATATTGAGGATAAAATTGTAGTGACATAGATTTTTGTGATCCATACCTTTAAAAAATATTTTTAATAGTATTTTTTAGATTTTTGATTATCCAATTTGGAGTTTTAATAATTTTGGTGCCTCAATAATAATATATTAAAGATAATATAATATTTTTAGTCTACACTCATGCATTCATGGGAATAATTATTTTCCTTCAAAACGATGCCTCATATGGAAAATCCAAGACCAGAGTTATATCTGTAATAGAGGTTTTACCCCAGGAGGGGTCTAAAATTCATTCACACCAAGTTTTTTGAGGTCGATCCATCAGAGTGTATTAATTAATTAATTTAATTAATTAATTAATTAATTGGTTAATTAGACCTATGACTCAGGATCTCACCAATTTAATCAAATTTCTCTAATTCTAGGTTTATCCTCCAAAAACCTTATAATTATGGGGAGATATATCTAGAGATGATTTTGGAAATCTAGGTAATCCCAAAAATTTTGTAATGAAACTCTTCTTTGGAATCACCAATAACAACTGCTGCAAATATGATCTTCATTAATGAAGGATCCAAACATGAGGCAAAACTTTATTATTTTATGTTAATATATTATTCATTAATTATGGGATACATTTATTAATTAAAACATCCATCCTTCATGATTAAATTAGGGTGAATTATTTTTTTAATTTTCTCTAACCCCTGTTAGGTTTATTGGATCCCCTTTCTTGTATTAGTAATCATTATGTTATGAAATTTATATGGTAGAAAAAAAATTACCCTACATTGTTCTTTGTGATCTAATGAATTTAATGGAGGATAAATAGTGAATGAGGGTTCTAGTATCCCCCTTTATATCCCCTTCCACATAATTTATTTATATCCTCTTTTCTAATGTGAATGAATGGAGACCATTGGCCCTAGGGTTGAAATAAGATGGTTTCACGGGGTGGTATGGAATATCAAGTGAAAGAAGGAAGCTAAATAATTGTAGAATGAGTTAGGGAATGGGAAATGGGGGAAAATAATGAGAAGGTAATGTTGTGGCATGAAATAAAGAGGAAAAACAAAAGAAGGCAATAGTTTAACATGAAGTAGGGTGGTGAATAATAAGGAGGAAAAACAACATGAGGTAGATATGGAAAGGGATAGATTAGTGGTTGGGATGAGGATAAGGTGATATGGTATCACATAATGATGCAGGCTAGTCGTACTGACTATTGGTATTATAGGGATGTAGTGGTCGTGTGAGACACCATGATTCTAGATAAAGGGATAGGGGGAGACATATAGGTAACCCCACCAGTACAGTTGCCTAATCCTCCCAGGATGAGATGATATCTCACCAACCATATGGATGGTGAGAGGGATAATCCAGACTAACCCCACTAGTTCGGATGATTAATAGCCTAGGTGACCTAACCACATGGGTATGCAATTGATCAAATAGGGTTGGGTTCGCCTGACTTGACCTGGGGATGGAGGTAGGGTGCACAGTGCATGAGGGTACCATGAACCCATATGTTTCCCTCCACATGGGGTACCATTTTCCCAGGGAGGTGCACTACCCCCCACCCAACGCACCATGTGGGACATCTAGGGGACTCCATGTGTCCCACTTTCACTAGTTTGGGTTGTTTTTCATAACGTTTCCATTGTGTTTTTTTAGGTAAATAAATAGCCTATCATAAGGATTTTACATTTATATTATAATGAAGTGGTATTTTTGGCCATCCAAGGCCATTATTGAGGTAATATAACCAAATTTAATATTTATCTATATGGGGTGGATAACAGGGTCTGAACTTGATGGATAGTGTGTTCTCAAGGTTAGTAGTCACTTGGCAGTGTGTTTGTGTTAGGGCATGGGTCCCCCACATCTCATATTTGATTTGTTAATCCCTCAATTACAAGGACCATGGATCCTCTATATATGGAGTTTCTACTAACCCTTTTATGATCTTAAGTGGGGAAAAAGAAATCTAATGTGACCAATACTCTCTCAACCAAGACTTATCCTTCAAAGTGGCATAAATCCCCCACTATAGTTCCTGACAGGTGACATGATTTTGCTCATATTTGGGTAGTTATTATAGTTTTGGGTTAATAATCCCCTAGTCAAAATCTATCCATTATCAAGGTATAGGTTCCTTTATAATATTCTAGGAAAAATATATAGAAATTATGGGAAGTAAGGTGAGGTACTCCCTTGACCACCAAACATGTTTCAATGAGGAGAGAGTCTTACTTTATGGTATATAGTGGTTATGAAGAAGTTATAAAGGTTAATTATATTAGATTATTTGAGAATTGTGACTCATCTGGAAATTTAGGGTTGCATATGATATGTGTAATGTAAATGGGCTATCAACTTTATAATTTTTGGGATTTTTGGAACTTTTATCATCCCTAGTTTCTCATGAGATAAAAACTTTAAGGACAGAAGTTGAGATGATTTTGACTTATTTGCATCCTTGAGACTTCTACCTGTAGAGAATATCTATATCTCTTCACATATTCTTCCTAGTTACTACTACACACTAATAATTCGAGATGTATTTATAATTTAAATGAATATTATGTTTTATATCTTGTGATACATTCAACATCAAACTAAAATTCACCATGATACTTTTATTGAAACGAAATATTATAATAAACAATAAAACATTATGAGGTTTAAATATGAAACAACATGAAGAAAATTACAAGTAGAATAAATGAACACACATATAAAAATATCAAAAACATAAAATCTTTATCCTAATGGTTATCTATAAATATGTTAACCCCAATTTCAACTGTAGAAACAAGGCAAAGAATTAGGAATGCAGTAGACATGATGAGAGAGAAGTAAATTAATAAATGTTAAAGAAGCATGTAAGGATATATATAGGAATTTAATGTGGTTTATATATATATAGATATTTGAAACATATCCATTGTATATATATAATCATTATATATATAGTTGTTAGTTATATTTAAATTCAATTAGTTTGAAATTAATATAAAATCATTTGAAGGTAAAAGAGATAGTTTTCATAATTGTTTATGTATGCAATGTATTTTTATTTTAATATATTAAATTATCCACTATTGATAAATTATTCTAATTAAATAATTATATTATATATTCAATTTAATTAATTAATATTAATTTAATTATGTTTATTTTTAAAGGAAGGATAATAAATTCATTTTATGCTTCAAGAATTCATTTTTTTTAAAAATGGTTTTATTGAATTTTGGGCACAGATAATATAATTAATTTATGAAAATTTTATAAATTTCATTTAAAAAAATGGATATAATTTTTGAAATTATAATTTCAAAATTATCAAATGGTGAAATTTTGAGTTTTTTCTCAAAAGATTGAATTTTCAGTGAATAACGAAAAACATCAATTTTATAGAAAATTGGCCTCTTTTCAAGTATTTGAAAAGTAACATTTTGTTTGAAAATATTTTAAAATATAATTAGTTACTTTTGATTAAAATATTAAAATTAATGTCATTGGAATTTACATAATGCTTAATTTTGGTATAAAAATATTTTTTATACATAAAAATGCTTTTTTATGGAAAACCATTTTTCATCGCTTTTTACGGGTTTATTTTTAAAGTAATTTCTTCCAACTATTGGATTGAATTTGATAAAATGGATTTAATATCTTTAATCATCATTTCTAAATTTCATAAATATTTTGAATTTATTTTTTGTCATAATGAATAGTGACATTGGTAAAAATGTTGTCACTACAGTAAGGGTAAAACAGGTAGAATAAGGTTAAAATTATAAAATAAGGCTTAAAAATCATCCATAAATTGCCTATATTTCATTTAGTGGGTTTAATTAAACCACACCCATCCAATATTTTTATAATATGTCATTTTGGTTCCATTTTTCCATGATAAATAACTTTATCTTATTTTAACTAAATAATAATTCCAAAATGTCACCTTCTTGATTTTAATATCTCTAATATGTATTCACAAGGATAAAAATAATTTATGAAAAATTATAAAATATTATTTTGAATATGAATATTTTTTTTGTGATGGAATTTTTTTATAATTTTTAGCTGTGAAATAATTATCTTAAATTCTTATGCAACACTGACACCGTACCTGTGCAAGTAATATAAATATCAAGGAAATGATTTTTAAAAAATCAAAAGTAACATTTTTTGGGTGAATTATGGTTTTCAATGAAATTTTTAGATAAATATAATGTATTAGTGATGTTTTGAAAATTTATATTTGGACTACATTACTATATTGAAATTGTTTTAAGTCATCTATGTGAATCGTCTTGAAAATTACTTTAAAGACACTTTCTGTTAAATAATATTTTACCAAATGATTTAAAATAAATAAAAAAAATTATATTTGGAAAATTTAATTAGATATGGTATATAATATAAACCATTTTACACTTATGAGACACTTTTTATTTTATAGTAACTTTCATTACCCTTAAAGGGTGAAAATATTGTTATCACGACAATCATTAAATAGGGTTTAAGAGGGGTTAAAACTAAGATATAAGTGTTAAAACATCATATAAACATGTATAAATTTAATTTTATGAGATTATTTATAATTATATTCATCATATATTAAAAATATATCAATTTTTTTCACTTCAACCTTAAAATTAATTTATATTAATTTAACACTTTAAGGAATTCCAAGGGCACCCCTGCCATAACTTATAAAAGGACATCGCCCCTCCTTTCTTCCTCACACTTATTGAGCCACTTAGATCAACAAAAAAAATACTCTTATAAATTTATTAATATAAATAATATAGGTTTTTTTATTTTTAAAATACCATTTTTATGATTCTTAAGGAGATATCTATAGGAGGTTCTTCAAAGAAGAAGTAATATTCTTAATTGAGTTTTTTCAGTTTTCTTCTTCTTATACCTCATTAAATCATATAATAACCATTATAATATAATAAAATTGGTATATAAAATATAATTATATGTTATTAAGTTAATTAAATAACATTATTAATCTTCATTTACATCCTATGGGGAACGAAAATATCGTTCGTGCGTACGTATGGACTACCACCTTTATGAAGCGATGTGTTTCATTTTTCGTCACCACCTCATAAGGATGGTTATTATAATGTATTTAAGAAATATATATTATATTCATGAAATAATTACTATTATATAAATATAATATATTATTTAACTTATTTTCTATCTATCATTTGGAAAATGATAATGTCGATCATACGTACATTTGGACTACCACCTCCAGAAAGCGATGTGATTCATTTTTCATGTTTGACTTTCATGGATTTTTATAAAATTTTATTTAAGGTATAAAAATGATAATTATGACATGGTTATTATTCAGTATATTATGAGACAATGTTCCCTTTTACCTTGGTCAACCTACCAACATTTTTTGGGGATTATAAATCGAACACCCTCAAAACACCCGCCCTAGACTTAATCGATTATGTAATTAAATATGTCATTAAAATAAATGAAATAAATGGTTTAATTGTAAGGGAATAAAAATAAAAGGTTATTAAAAAATTAAATAAATAATATAATTTTATTTTATAGGAGTTTAAGGACATACATAGAATGTTAGGACTTGAGGTAAGGGGTTTCTTAACTAAATTTCCTTTCATTGGGTTATAATGCATCTTCATTGACTTTGTTATGACATGATTATGTGTAAATTAATTTCTAAATTGTTTTATACCATATTTAAATTTTTTTTATTTTAATTTACATATTTTAACATAATAAATTCATGGATTAATTATCACTTCAAGTGTTATGATCTTTTCCAGGGTTTTCATTTCCTCAATCTCATTTTCTTGAGACATGTTTCATGTCATTCGCCATGATTTCTTTGTATGGTGTAATTAAGAGTGCATGAATTAAATTTTAAATATTAATTCATTAAATTCATGGTATTTATATATCCATATCAAATTATTCATTCCAATATATTTTGAGTTGAAATTTACCAAATCTGTAAAGGTTTTAGGTTAGTATCTAATTTTATTTCAGGATTGTTTACGTTGGGAGTTCCTTTAAAAGAAATTATGTGATAATTTTTTATAGAACCCCATATCTATTATTCTCTTCTAATTATTTTTAATTTTTAAATTATTTCCATTTATTTCCTCTCTTTGATACTTAAGAATATTTAAATAATGTTTTAAAGAAAAACCGGCCATATTGTCAGGAATATTTTATATTCCATATATATATTTTCAAAAACGTTTTATATAATTTTTTCACTATACTCCAATTATTGTTTAAAAATCATTTTTAAAAAAATATGATTTTTTATAAAAGTTTTTAAAAAGTAGTATTTCATAAATTTCCCATACAACTCTTGACTTTTTTTTAATAAAGTGTGAAAGGAATGTTTGTTAACATATATGTATTGATCACATTTTTATACCATTATAAATATTATTTTCTTTTTATAATTATTTACAAGTTTCTATGGTTATTTTCAAATAAAATCATTTCCCAATATTTTTTAGAATTTTTAGTTACTAAATGTACCAATAGAAAATGGTATTTTACCCCATTTTTAAATAAATGTTTTACATTTTATTTTAATGATATTTTCATATGTTTCAAGATTATTTAATTATTTTTCTATATAACTAGGAATATGATATTATAATACCATCCATCTTATTTATCTATATTTCTTATGATGATATTTTTATTGAGATTATATTGATACCCATTTATTTTATATGATTAAATCCATATATAAAGGAGTTAAAGTTGTTTTTATAAGTTTTTTTGAGGAAAATGAAATATTACATGTATTGTATTCATGTACTATACTTATAAATTATTGATGATGATAGGTGATTCCAATATAGCTGATATTGATGGGTGAACTCGATATATCTTATATGACGGATGGGCCTGATATATCACTCCAATGCACTGGGTAATATTCCTTGTATCTAAAAGAAATAATGAATGAGTTATTTGGGGTGGGGGGAGGTTATTCTATGTAATTAACTAGGCTCTAGTTATTTATTTCATGAGTGAATATGGGTAATGAAGATTGTAGCATGCATATATTTTGCGTATTTTTTCAAATAAATTTAATTTCTTATATATTTTTCATTACATGACATATTTTGTTTAGTTTACATTACAAAAAATACTAATTTTGGATTTCAATACACATAACACTAATTTTATCTTACATTACTTTAAATACTAAGTTAAAATGAAACGTGTCATTTAAAATACTATTATATAATATGATGGTTATCACTTAGCTACTAGAATAGAGGGTATGAATAGTATTAAATAAATTATTAAAATAAATGGTTTAAAAATTCATATAAAATGAATTATTTGGTGACCGATTAATTAAAAATAAAAATAATAACCATTTGAAAGTAAAGGAAATCTTTTTTTTTGAAAAACTACTTTCATAGAAAAAACACATTTTCCCTCAATAAATTTAAAAACAATTTAGTGAATTATTTTAATGAAATTTATATAAAATATATTCAATAAACTATTTAAAATTAATTATATATGACTTTTAGATAAGATATAAGAATAAATCAATTTTATGCTTAAAAACTGTATTTTTCTAAAAGTAGTTTTGTTGCCTTTTTTGGAGTAATTATTATAAAAACAATTTTTTAAAATTTTATAATATTTATTTGAAAAATTAAACTTTATTTTTGAAAAAATAATATCTAAAATATCTTATGGTTATTTTTTGATATTTTTATGAAAATATTATTTTATTGATGAATAGTGAAAAATACTGAATTTTAATTGAAAAATACATTTTTATTTAAAATATTTATAAAGATAAATTATATTTTAAATTGGGATTAAAGTAAAATTTGATTAATTATATATCTATTAATCCAATTTAGGTAATTAGAATCAATTTTATATTCAATATATATATAAAAACCTTGTAAACTTTTGAACATTTTGTCTTGGAAAATCCTCTTTCTCATCACGTCTACAAGATTAATTTTAAATTAAATTTTAAAGATTATGTGAATTAAATTTGGTAAAATGGATTTAATATTTGGAATAATAATAAATTATTTTATCTAATGAGTTTAAATTAAATTTTTACCAAAATTAATAGTAAAAAACAGTAATTTTTTTACCACGGTTAAGGTAAAAATGAGTTTATCAAGGGGTTAAACTAAAAGGATAAGGATTAAAAACAACCCAAAATTGTAAAAAAAAAATTATTAATATTTTTAGACCTTATAAATTCAATGATTTAGATACACCTAAATCCTTTCAAAACATTACAAGTGTGCCAGTCACCTCACTTATAAAAGGCCACCTCCTCTCCTCTCTTCATCACGCATTAAAATTATTTTGGTTCAACCAATACATTCCCTTATTACTTCCTAAAATACCTAATATCATCCTAAAATCCTTTCTTTGTAATTAAATACATCCTAGGATGTATTTTGGTACAAACCTAAGGAGGATAATTAGAGAAGAGGTAATATTCATCAACGAGCATTTTTGTTTTATTTCTTCCTCCACCTCTATAAATTCATATTATACCATGGTAAAATAATAAAATATGTATATTAAATATAATAATATGTTTTTATATTAATTTAATGACTTAAAAAATCTCTACTTCCATCAAATGGGTTATGAAATCATCATTCGTGTGTACAGTAGACTACCGCCTCATGAACTGATAACATTTTTTTTACATTAACACCTCTCAAGGTTGGAAATAATGATGGATTTATTATTGATATATAATATTTATCATATTATTATTATTATATAATTATTATATCATACATACCTTCATTCTTTCTATTTTGTGGGAATACAATAACGTCGCTCATGTGTAAGGCAGACTGCCACCTCGTGAAGCAATGTGATTCGTTCATGATTTACATAGAAGGTAATAAAGATGGTTTTAATGAAAATATGTTTATATATAATACATAAAAATGATTATTAAAATATAATATATAATTTACCTTTATTTATTTAAATATGTTGAGGAAATGGAAAAAACGTTCATCTGTACGTACGACCAACTATCTCCATGAATGATGCATTTCTTTTTCTGAATCCATATTTTATATATTAATATAAATATATATTTAATGAATATATATGATATTTATATCATGGTTAAAATTATTTATATTATGAAACCATGATAAAAGTAAGAGGAACAAAAATAAAAAATCAAAACATATATGAAAACAAAACAGTTATTGCCTGAAGCATGACTTTAACATAGAATTGTTAATAAAAAGGTAATAAAATGTCATAAGTAAATAATATATGGTACAATATTTTTAATTATTTTCCTATAATATATTTAAAATAAAACTATATTTTTTATATAGGATTTTAAAATGTGTTTGATGGAATTAGAGACTTAAGGTAATAGATTTCCAATCTCTTTTATTTCTGGAAGACTTATGAAAATTCAACAATTGTTCCTTTTATATGGTGTATATACTAACTATTTTATATTTTATATTATTAATATACTTATTTTAATAAAATTTAACATTTCAATTGATGTTATTATTTATTGGGGATTATTATTATAGAGATTAGTAAAGCAGTAAGGGATTTCTGTCTTACTTTTTTACTTCTATGAGGCACAAGTCATATTCAACCCATATTTATTTTATGTGATGTATCTAATTTCCATGAATGTATTTTATTATTATTATAATCATAATTATGTAAATTTATATATCCATAATATGATATCTCTTTTATGGGGTTTACATTTAAAAAGTTAACAAATCGTATTTTTCCTCAATTTCCCTTATTTGGGACATAAGTTATGTTATGAACCCATATTATTCTATGATGTGTATATACTTACCCTTTGATATGTTATATCATAAATATACTTATTTTTATGATATTTAAAGTTTTATTTAAATTCATCCTTTCATGGGTCTTATGATTCAAAGTTACCAAAGTGGTAAGAGTTTAATGTTACAATCACATCGTTAATCGAGATTATTTATGATTATGATTCCAATGATGAAATATTATGATCTATCTCTCAAGAAAATCATAAATTTTCTTCTAATTTTTTTATTTAATGAGAATAAATTTTTTAAATTAATTTTACTTTCTTCATATACTCAATAGTTTAAAATAATGTTTTTAAGAAAAATTATCTTTTTGGTCAAAAATCCTTTTTCTTCCATAACCATGTTTTATAAAAATGTTTTCAAATTTTTTTTAAGAAGTATTTTTAAAAGTGAAAATGATAATTTCCTCATAAAATGTTTTAACTAATTTTTTAAACTTCTTTTATAAATGTTCACGGTTATTCCTAAATAATTGGATTTTTAAAAAGGTTTTATGTTTTAAAAAAATATTTTCTAAGAAAAGTTATTCTCCTTAAGAAATGCTTTAAATGATATTTCAAATTATTTTTCAATATAAGATAAAATAAATTGATGCTACCTATACTTTAATGGGTATATGAACTAAATATTATATTCTTATTCTTTCTATGAATTGTTTATTATGATAATATTTCACTGCTAGAAAGGAAGGATATACCGACAAACCTATACCAATTGTTTTCAGGAACCATTGGTATACGTGGTACTATCCGAACGGTTCAGAGAAACCATTGGGATATATATTGTATGTTAAGTCTATCCCAATTATTTTTAAAAACATATGTTATAGATATCTATATACCAACAATTTTTTAAAACCATTGGTATAGAGCTGGCTATACCAATGGTTTTAAAAAACTATTGATATTGGAATTCCACACGTACCAACCCATGTGGGATCCCCTCCTCCCATAAAATTTATATCCAAAACCCTAGTAGTATTTTTTTTCTGGTTTTTCCCCACATACAAATATCTCTTCTCTCCCATTGTCTTAATTCCACTCTTCTTCAATATTAAATCTTTGACTACCAAATAATTTAGGTATTATATCAACCATCAATTTAATTTTTATTTAAGGTATAAAACACCATGGTATATTTAGTTTTTGTCTGTATTTAATTTATTTTGATATGTTTAAATCTACTTGTGGCAGTTGAAACAATTATTTTCCAAACTTATATTGAAATAGAATATGTTAATTTTCAGTTTGTTCATTCTTTATTTTTATTTTTTTTCTACATAGAATACTACCATATATATAATTTTAGTTTTTCAGTGGATTATTTTCTTATATCAATCCTTGTAGGGGAATTATTTAGTGATGGGTTTTGTTGGATCGAATTATACCAAATATACACAAGAGGGGGGGGGGTAAATTGCATCTTCTACAAATTTTTTGTAAGATCATGTTCTGCCCTTTAACTTTAATCAGATGAATTAATACAGCATAAATTTAAATAGAAGAGACACTCGATGTATAGTGGTTCAGGGAACAGAAGGCCCCTAGTACACTCCACCATCGCTCTACTCCACGAGCTTTGTGATTTTCACTATCTTTTCCTCTTGTCAATAGACCGTTTCAAAACCGAGTACAGGCAGTTGACACCTTTACAATCTAGGGCAGAACAAATCCTTCTAGTTCAATCACAGAACCTACACAGCTTAGTACGAGAATCCTATCACTCAAGAATAGAAAAGAAAGGTATTTTTACTTTGAAAATACTTTCCAGTTGTTCTTCACAATTGCAACATAATGAAATTGACAGTAGATGAATCATCGCCTTCAGAAATAATGATCTTCAAATAAGATTTATTCTGAGTCGATCCTGTTGTAGTAGATATAGAAATACAATTCACAACTTCAGTAGTAGCAGATTCACAGTAGATCTTTGATGTAGAATGAGTGAATCTTCTATCGTGATTCTTCTTCTTCAATAAATAGAGCTTTGTCGCTCTTTTGAATCAGCAGATCTGTGTTCTCGATAGTCTTTATTTCCCTTCTTTTTATGAATTATTTAATGTTTCTATTTGAAAAACTCATATATATTTTTTTTGTATAAAAAATATCACATTTATATAATAACGATGAGAACTTCTCCTACAAATTTAGATCCAAAAAAGTTGCCTTTTGAATCGCTATAATCAAAATTTTAAATAACAGAGAAGTCATAACTTACCTGAAGATTCGACATAAAAATATCCTTTTAAATTGATCCTTTAAATCATTGATAAAATGGCTTTGAATCAGTCAAATACGCTCTTTAAAATCAGCTTTAAATCTGGCTTGAAATTAGCCTAACAAACCACTTTTAGACCATTGCATAATAGTATCGTCTTTAATTCTCCGACGACAAATGTAAGGATGAACTGTATAACATGCATCTTTCAAATGTAAGGTTGAACACAGACGTAGAGTTAATGTCACATCCTTCAAATGTAAGGTTTATTAAAAACATAGGGTTGATTAACCATACTTTTCTTTTCACTAACCAAATGTATGATAAATGATCCATACTTTTATAAGCTTCCAAACATGAGGTACATGATCCATACTTTTTATGAAACGTAAGATTATTTACAAAATTAAGGTTGATGAACCATACTTTTTGAGAAACAAACGTAACATTTAAAACTTACATATGGTTCTTCTTCCATACTTGTTCAATAACCCAAATACAGGTTTCCTTCCTAACATAGGGTTCCTCTTCCATACTCTTCTGATAACATATGGTTGATTAACCATAATTTGCTGATATCTTATAAAGTATACACCTCATTCCATCCTTACACTACATTTCTCTAAGTAGGGTGTGAACAGTGATTCCAGAACACACTTAAGCAATTCCTGAATATGTAGATCATGAACAATATTTCCAGAACATGCTAATGTGAATACTTTAGAAATTAAATCTCATTTTTCAAGAACTTAAATATTTCTTCTAGAAATAAAAAATAAAAAATAAAATCCTTAAATATACTTAAAAAATAAAATCATTAGAAAACAATTAAGGGTATTTGTGAGCATCAAAATCATCATAGAGAAAGAGTATTGTTCTCAATAATATCCCCATTTTTAACAAAAATATTATGTATTGTTGAAAACAACACTTTCTCAACAATCTCCCCCTTTTTGATGATCACAAAACCCATAAAATAACCAATAAAACTAACTTACAAAATTAATTACATATAGTTTTGAATTTTTCAAAGATAAATACAATATTAGAATTAACTCAATTTCTCCCCCTTTAAAGGATTAAGATAACACTTAATATTTGAAAAGGTTAAAATATAAAATGTTGTGTTTATCCAATTTCTCCCCATTTTTTTGATATCAAAAATAATTATAGAATATGTAATAGAACACATTTAATGTAGCACTGAACTTAAGTAAATTCCATTATGAACTGTTTGCAATAATTAAATCTAGATTATCGGCATATCGAAACAAAGACAGTAAAACAAATAAAAAACACACAAATATAGAATGAATCAAAATTTTCATTGATAACATGGAATATGTACAATCATTATGACCACAGGAATCAAGGTATGATAAGATTATAAAATAGGGTCTATCTCCTCTGAACTACTAACTTGATTTCTATTAACTACTCCCTTAGCCTTGTCATCATTCCATCTCCCAATTTGATAGTAATATCACAACTCTCCTGAGTCATATGAAAATATTCTATCAAGTTTACTCTGAAAAACTCATGAAGTCTCTCTTCCTTCTCCATAAACAGAGTTAAATTCTCTGTGAACTGAGTCAGCACAATTTTAATACTTGGTTCACTTGAGGTCAACTGGTCAACCAAAAAATTCATATTATCTAACAAAATTGATAGTGGAGCACTATTTCATTGCAAATCATGCAATATTTCATTCATATTTCTCATTACTGTTGTGATAGCCTGAAATTTTATGATTAAATCAGGTGAAGTACCTAATCCACTAGCTTCACTAGATCTGATAGATGAAAACTATGTCTCCATACAGGTTTTGAATTCTGACAGATCTGACCTCATCACCCTTTCGGATTTCATCTTGTAAAACTCTATCAACATCTCTCTCTTAAAATCTTTAACTTCATATATTGAAACTGTACTTTCTTTATGTTTCTGAAATTTTAACTGTTCTTATTCTAAGTCTCTCCACATAGAAACATTTTTAGATTCGAAACTGGACAGCTTCCTATACACTTCTTCTACTTCCTTATTCATTGAATCAGAGGCACCCTGTGCTTGATTCTCATTTTCAGCTTGTGCTTGATGCAGGAGTACTAATGGAAAAGAGTTTGCATCAGATTTTTCTTTTTCATTCTCATAAGCTGGCTAGTCTATAGAATTTTCCTTAGAGTCTTTTCTAGACTCTTCCACAGAAAAAATCCTCATGAATTACCTCTGTTTGAACTTCAGAAACATTCTCATCGCAAACACCAACAATCATTTCTTCTATTGGATTTTCTAAAATAATATATTCTTGATTTTCTTGAGGACTAGCCACTTCCTCACCAGGATCTACCTCCTTTTCCTTTTCAATTGTAACATCAGCTGTAGTTACAATTTGAGGTTCAACTTCAATTTTTTTTTGTGAGGATTCTCTGTAATTTGAGCAGTATTATTTTCTCATGGCTTCTCAACAGTTGCTTCTCAGAAAAAGCTGTAAGAGAGTAAATCCCTTTTTTTCAAAACAGGTGAAACAAGTTCCTCATTATCAGTTATTTTTCTTTGAATCTGAATTCCCTCCTAACTTCCTTCTTCTTGAGTTTCATCAGTTTCAAATATTATTCTTCTTACAGTAGTGCTCACTCTTGATTCAGCCTGTCCCTCCTTGGACTTTGCAGACTTAGCTTGAGCACTCTATTCTTCATCCTCAGCCCCTAATGGAAATATTTTTCCTTTTAATGTGCTCCAGAAATAACCAATTTTTCTCAGGGTCCCAACACTAAAAGTGTTACTATTATGGAATCTAACTATGGCTTCCACCAGCCTCACCATATCCTTTTTGAACAAATTTTTTGAGATGAATCTACCAAACGGATAAAAATTCATGCAGGCTTCTGATTGACTACAATAATGAAGATAACTTACCATGTACCTTGGAAAGTTAAGACTTATATCACTCATTAATAGAATCATTATATACATGTATGGATACAAGATTTTCTCCAACTCAAACATCCTCGGTGCAATCCCTGTTTGCAAAAATTTCACTAGAATTTTCTGATCTGGCTCTAGGTCCTTTATGAATATATTCTTTATATGAGTATAACCAAAAAGAAATTACATGATATCTTTAGACTTATGCACTGAATCTCCTATATTTTTCAAATGAAAATGAAAAACTCCCTCATGAGGGAAGTTCAGAATCTGACCAATCTCTACAGAGGATATCGAAACATCTCAATCTTCTATCTTAGCTACCATAGTATTGTCATCGTCTCCCAGACTAAATTGTACAGACTTAAAGAAATATCGTAGCTCTATCTCATAAAAAAACTCAGACTTATCACCATTGAAGTTCTGCTTAAGATTTTGAAAAGCGAGAGCCTGTTTCAGCAGAATATTTGTCTGAAATAGCCATTATAGTTCTATTACCTTTCCTTGCAAAATTTTTATTCATTCAGAGTTCTGTTTCTTTGTTGTGCTGGTCTCATCTTCATCGGTTCTCTTGGTCTTTCCCATTTCTATCAAAAAAATTTATAAAGGTTCGAAAGAGGATTAGGGTTCAGAAGATTCAGGTTTGAATAGACAAAGAGCGGTAAAGTGCCACAGGTTTGAAGGGGTTTTTGGTAAAAAATAAAACGATTCAGAATTCGAAAGGTTTCTGACAGCCTTGATTCCCGTGTCATCAGTAATTATTACATAGATTTTTAAAACGAATAAAATTTATTGTGAGAAAAAAAACTTATTCTGTTTGAAAAAAAATAACTAATTTATTTTAAATAGTATTACAATTAAGAAACATCATAATAAAATAAAACTTTATTTAAAATTAAATAAACCTAGCTCCCCCTTAATAAAATCAAACCTTGCAGTAGGAAGTGGTTTAGTAAAAATATATGCTAATTGAATTTCAGTACTTTCAAATTCCAAATATATATCCTTTTTCAAAACATGATCTCTTAGAAAAAGATGTCTGATAACAATATGATTAGTCCTATAATGATTAATATGATTTTTTTGAAATATTTATAGTAATAGTATTATAACATAAAATAGGCGTACTATTAAAATTTAGTCCAAAATCCCTAAGAGTTTTTTTCATCCACAAAACTTGTGCACAAAAACTACCAGTAGATACATATTCTACCTCGGTCATTGACAGGGAAACTGAGTGTTGTTTCTTACTTGAACATGACACTAAGGATTTTCCTAAAAAGTGAAAAGTACCTGAAGTGCTTTTACTATCTAATCTAAAACTCCCAAAGTCTGCATCTGAATATGAAATTAAATTAAAATCAGACGTTTTAAGATAAAGAAGAGATTGAAAAACAGTTCCTTTTAAATATCTAAAAATTCTTTTAATGACAGTTAAATGAGAATCTTTAGGATTTGATTGAAATCTTGAACAAAGACATACTGAATACATTATATCTGGCCTAATAGCAGTAAGATATAATAATATACCAATCATACCTCTATATAAATTGTTTTCAACTGATTTTCCAGTTTTATCCAAATCAAGTTTTATATTATTACACATAAGAGTTGTATATGTCTTGCTATATTCAAGTCCAAATCTCTTTAGTAAATCAGTAATGTATTTTCTTTGATTTAAAAAATTTCCAAAATCTTTTTGATAAATTTGAATTCCTAAAAAGAAATTTAATTCTCACATCATGCTCATTTCAAATTCTTTTTTCATTATATTTCCAAACTCATGACAAAAGGATTTATTAGTTGATCCAGAAATTAAATCATCAACATAAATTTGAACTAATAAAATATTATAATGTAAAATTTTCTTAAATAGTTTTGGATCTTCTATTCTAATAGTAAAATAATTTTTCAAAATAAAAGAGATTAATCTTTCATACCAAGATCTAGGTGCTTGTTTAAGACCATAAAGAGATTTAGTAAGTTTAAAAACAGAATTTGGTTTTTGTGAGTTTTCAAAACCAGGAGGTTCCTCAACATAAACTTCTTCCATTAAATAACCATTTAAAAAGGCAGACTTAACATCCATCTAAAATAATTTAAAATTCATATGAGATTCATATTCTAAGAGAATTATAATGGATTATAATTAAGCTATAGGTGCAAAGGTGTCATCATAATCTATACCTTCTTCTTGATTATATCCTTTAGCTACTAGTCTCGCTTTATTTCTAGTTATTATTCCTTGATCATCTTGTTTATTTCTAAAAACCCATTTGGTTCCAATAACCGAATAATTCTATGGTCTTTCAATTAATTTCTTGACTTCATTTATTTTTAACTGGTTTAGTTCTTCTTGCATTGCTATCATCTAGCTTTCATCATCTAGAGATTCTTCTATTGACTTTGGTTCTAATTGGGATAGAAAGGTAGAAAACTCAACAAGATTTCCTATGTTCCTTATAGTTTTATTCCTACTTATAAGTCTCCAATTACAATTTCTAAAGGGTGATTCTTTAGGGTCCTTGACTATCTAGGTAGTACACTTATAGGTTCTTCAATGTCAAGTTCTTCTAGACTGGACTGAATTTAATTTATATCTTTTTCAAAATCATCTTTCAGGTTATCAATTCTCATGTTATCATTAGAGTAAAGCTCATCCATTTGATCTTTCCTTTTCTCAAAGGGATAAGATTCATAAAATTTCACATGAACTGATTCTTCAACAATCCTTGACTTTTTATTAAAAATTATATATGCTTTGGAAGTATCAAAATATCATAAGAAAATTCCTTCATCAGATTTTGGATCAAACTTACCAAGATTATATTTGGTGTTTAAGCTGTAAACCATGCATCCAAAAAATTTAATGTAATTTACTTTAGGTTTTATTTTATTCCAGAGTTCATAGGGTGTCTTTTTGAAAATTGGTCTAATTAAAACTATATTCCTTATAAAGAAGGCTGTGCGTACAACTTCTACTAAAAAATAGGTAGGATGACTGTATTCATTTAGCATAGTCATAGCCATTTCCTAAATAGCCCTATTTATTTTTTCAACAATTCCATTTTATTAAGGAATTCTTGGTGCAGAGAAGGTGTGTTTAATAAACATATTTAAGAAAAAGGAATTGAATTACAGATTCTCAAATTCTCCACCATGATCACTTCTTAATGAAATTATTCTAAAAACTTTTTCATTTTGAATAGATTTACAAAAACTTTCAAATAAAGTAAAAGCTTAATTTTTAAATTTTAAAAAGAAAATCCATGTAAATCTAGAATAGTCATCAACCAAAACATATACATATAATTTACCAGCCAAGATTTCTACTCTTGAAGGTCCAAACAAATCCATATGGATAAGTTCTAGAGGTTTAGATGTAGAAATTTTGTTAATAGATTTAAAGGATTATTTGTGATTCTTTCCAAGTTGACATGCATTATAGATTCTATCACTTTCAAACTTGAGACTAGGAAAATCAGAAACTAATTGTTTCTTGGATAATTTATGTAAATCATATTTATTAAAATGTCCAAGTCTTCTATGCAAGATCTAGGATTCATTTATCTTAGTAGTTAAGAAGTTTACTTGTTGTTTACACAAAGAATTTAAATCCAGGGTATACACATTGTCTGTTCTAGGTGCTCTAAATTTAAGTTGTTTATTTTTGAAAACAGAACAACAATTGTTAGAAAAATAAATAGTATAACCATCATCAAATAATTGAGAGATACTTATCATATTGTGTTTCAATAATTGTACATAAAGTACTTTGTTGATTGAGACATCTTCTGGATCTCCAACTGTTCCAATACTAATGATTTTACCTTTAGCACTGTCACAAAAAGTGACAAGTCCACCATCTTTTTGAGCGAGTGTAGAGAAATTCAATTTGTTTTCACTCATATTCCTTGAGCAGCCACTGTCCATATACTATATGGTCTTTTTTCTTCTCTGACCTGCTTCCTCATCTGTTTCTGCCATAAAACACATGTTGGATTTCAGATTTAATTCTTCCTTATCTGAATCTGATTCTGAAGAGCTGTTGGAGTCTTTAAACACACTCATTGTAGATTTCATTTCTTTCTTGTCTTTTTTATCATAATAACTACTTTTTAATAACTTCTTCTTCTTGTCTTATTTTAACTATGGACAGTCAGGTCTGATATGACCCATCTTCTTGCACTCATAACATCTGACTTCCTTTTCATCCTTTTGGAATGTTTTTCTAAAACCTTTCTTATTTATGTAGAATTTACTAAACTTTCTGGCTAGTTGAGCCAATTCTATATCAGAACTTGATGAACCAGAACTTTCTGATTTCACCTTTACTTCTTTTTTCTTTATCTTTTTGCTTTTCCTTTGAGATGACGCTTTAAAGGCAGTGTCTTATATCTTGATCAAAACCTTATGCTCATTTTCTTCATCTTCCATCTTATCTTCATACATCATAAGTGTTCTAATCATCTCTCTCATGGTTAAGTCTTTGACACGTGTTAATTCTCTAATTGCAGCGGAGATTCCATTCCATTTAGTAGTTTGTACTCTTAGTACTTTTAAAGCTTGATCAACTTGTTTGATTGGGTCTCCCAAAGATATTATATTATTGAAAATCTCTATCAACCTTACATTCATTTGAGTAATGCTTTCACCTTCAACCATTATGAATGTATAAAATTTATGCTTAGAAGTAGCATATCTCATTTCCCTGATATTGTTAGTTCCTTCATAACCAACAAAAATAGTTTTCCACATCTCATATGCTGTCAGGAATTGAGATACTTTGTTAAATTAATCAGGTCCTAGACCACATATAATTGCATTAATTTCCTTCGAGTTCATATCATATTCTTCTACAGTGGCTGCAATCCATGTTTCAGGTTTTTCTGGTATTTCATATGGAGTCAAAATCTTATAGTATACTCTGTATCCAAGGTTTTTCAGATATATAATCATTCTTGATTTCTAGAATCCATAATTTTCTTCATTAAAGTATGGTGCTCTGACCATAGACATTCCCTCTCTTGTATCAGTCATCTTATTCTGTGTATAATCACTTTCTACTTGTTAAGGCTTTATCAGAAAGCTCAACCTCTGATACCAATTGCTGGATCGGATTATACCAAATATACACAAGAGGGGGGGGGGGGTGAATTGTGTCTTTTAAAAATTCTTTGAAAGATCTTGTTCTACCCTTTAACTTTATTCAGATGAATTAATGCAACATAAATTTAATTAGCAGAGACACACAATGTATTGTGGTTTGGGGAATAAAAGGCTCCTAGTCCACTCCACCAATGCTCTACTCCACGAGCTTAGTGATTTTCACTATATGTTCCTCTTGTCATTAGACTGTTTCAAAACTGAGTACAGGCAGTTGACACCTTTACAATCTAAGACAGAACAAATCCTTTTGGTTCAATCACAAAACCTACACAACACAGTACGAGTAGCCGGTCACTCAAGAATAGAAAAGAATGATATTTTTAATTTGAAAATACTTATCATTTGTTCTTCACAATTGTAACAAAATTAAATTGATAGTAGATGGATCATCACCTTCAGAAATAATGATAATCAAATAAGAGTCGTTCTGAGTCGATCCTGTTGCAGTAGATATAGAAATATAATTCACAACTTTAACAGTAACAGATTCAGAGTAGATCTTCGATGTAGAATGAGTGAATCATCTATCACCATTCTTCTTCTTCAATAAACAGAGCTTTGTTTCTCTTTTGAATCAGCAGATCTGTGTTCTCGATAGTCTCTGTTTTCCTTCTTTTTATGAATGATCGAATGTTACTGTTCGAAAAAACTAGTATACATTTTTTTTGTAAAAAAAATATCACATATATATAACAATGAGGAGCACTTTTTCTGAAAATTTAGATCCACAAAATTCACCTTCTGACTCTCTATAATAAAAAATTCAAAATAACAGAGAAGTCGTAACTTTACTGAAGATTCAGCATAAAAACCTATTTTTAAATTGATACTTTAAATCATTGATAAAACAAATTTAAATCAGTCAAAGATGCAATTTTAAATCAGCTTTAAATCATGCTTGAAATAAGCCTAATAAACTACTTGCAGACCATTGCATAATAATATCGTCTTTAATTCTCCAACGCCAAACGTAAGGTTGAACTGTATAGAAAGCATCTTTCAAACGTAAGGTTGAACACAAACGTAGGGTTGATGTCACATCCCTCAAATGTAAGGTTGATTCCAAATGTAGGGTTGATGAACCATACATTTATTTTCAATAAGAAAACATATGATAAATGATCCATACTTTATAAGCTTCCAAACATGAGGTACATGATCCATACTTTTGATGAAACATAAGATTGTTTACAAAAGTAAGTTTGATGAACCATAATTTTGAGAAATAAAAGTAACATTTAAAACTTACGTACGGTTCTTGTTCCATACCTATTTAATAACCCAAATGTAGGGTTCCTTACTAACGTAGGGCTCCTCTTCTATACTTTTCCAATAACATATGGTTGATTAACCATATATTTCTGATATCTCATAAAGTATACACCGCATTCCATCCTTACTCTACGTTTCTCCATGTAGGGTATGAACAATGATTCCAGAACACGCTTAAGAAATTCCCAAATATGTAGAGCATGAACAATGTTTTCAGAACATGCTAATGCGAATACTTTAGCAATTAAATCTCAATTTTCAAGAACTTAAATATTTATTCTAGAAATAAAAAATAAATAAAAAATTTCTAAAATATATTTAAAAATAAAATCATTAGAAAACAATTAATGGTATTTGTGAGCATCAAAATCATCCTAGAGATAGATTTTTGTTCTCAACAATCTCCCCCTTTTTAATAAAAATATCATGTATTGTTGAAAACAACACTTGCTCAACAAGTTTCTCATTATAACTATCAGCCTTGTGGTTTTGATACATGGAACCTGTAACACCCAAGATTTTTATGAGAAATATTTTGTTTTTATGTTATATACATCATCAAAGGAATCTTTCACTACACAAAACACTAGCTTGGCTTGCTTTACATGCAATCACGACCTTTCTCGATAGCTTGGATCGTACGCAATACCAAGTTTCACTAAACAACGATATGCTATTAAAATATTATTAAAAATAGCCGTTATGAATAGTAATACCCACTTTTTAAATTTTTTTAAATTTTATCTTTCAAAATGGACTTCATTTTTGGATTCAGAATATTGAAATTATCCTAGGGTGAAATTTTGGTATTTTTCTGAAAACTTTCAATTTTTGATGAATAGTAAAAACACTGGGTTACTATTTAAAAACCGAATTTTTATTTAAATAATTATATATTTTATTTAAATTTATTTTAGGTAAAAATTGATACATAATACCTATATAAGTTTAAAGTAATTCATTGGAGTCATTTTATAATAATTTTAAATATATAAAAAGTTTATTGAACTTTTCACCGTCTTTTACTCACCTCCTAGGAGAATTTGAAAATTCACATAAAACTTAATTTTACTGCTTCTGTGAGTGAAATTTAAAAAATCCAAGAGACATAGTTAATATCAAGGAGTAAAATTTGGTTCAATGAGATGAAAATAATTTTTCATGAATAGTAACTTTTTACTTTTTTTTACCACGGTTAAAAGTAAATAGGGTAATTAAGGGTAAAAATGATATTATTATTATCCTAACACATGTTTTAATTCTATTGGATAAGTTTAATTCGACCAAAAAAAACCTTAGGAATAAAATATGACCATTTAGGCCCACTTGGATTAGATTAGGACATTTAATATTATTTTATTTAAAGAATAGTTAAAATAGTTAAAATCAAAGTTTAATAACTAAAACATTTTCAATATAGGGTTATACATAAGATAAATTAGACTATAAATATTCATTAGAAATATAAATAGATTTACTACATAATGGTATTTTATTTATAATTTTTAGACATTAAATGATTTAATTTATTTATGACACAATGATGATGCAGTAATTATCTTATTAATGAAATATTGACATAATTGATGTTATAAATACCCAAATAAATGTAATTTGAGACTTTTTATGAATTAAAATAATTTTATAGGTTAATATGACATGTTAGTATTGATTTAATTAACTTTTTTCTAACTAATAATTCTGTTATGAGTTTCACAAAAATCAATTACCAAATAGTGTCAAAATTGACATAAAATAGTTTTTAAAACAAATATTATATTATTATTTGTTATTTTATTCCTAAAAATATACGGTTCTTCCAAATAACTTAGATAATGTTATATATATTAATAATAAACAACTTGGGGTTCTTTTGGCTTGTTATAGTATGTTTATTAACCATATAGTGTAAGAAAACAAGAAGACATGGTAAAAGTTAAATTATTTAACTTAGAGTTAAATCAAAATGATAAGGTTAAAATACTAAACTAAACTTGTATAAAATCTATTGGTTGAGAGGATTTAGACCCATACCCACCTTATCTTCGAAATATATCAATTTGGAGCTATTAAAAACCGAATATTACTTTATAATAAAATAATATTTTAAGTTTTTCCTAAGGTGCCTCTCTCCTCCCTTATAAAATGGAACCTCCTCCCTCTCTTCCTTACACCACTTTGAGCCTTCAATATCGGCCAAAACCTGAAAATTTATATTTTAAACTTCCCTAGAAACATCCTAGAGGTCCTGGTCTTCTTCAAAGGCCATCTTTAGTGCCCTAAGAGGAGGTTAAGAAGAGGCGCTTCAAAGAATAGGTAATGTCTGTTACCGATTCTTTCAACTTAATTTATTCTTATACTTCTTCTTATTTAGTTGTTTAATTATGAAGTAATAACATAAGTATCACTAATATACTGATATGTTTTTAAAAGTATGAAACAACCCTATTTCACCATCTATCCATCCTACGGAAAACGAAATCACCGCGCGCGTGTACATACGGAATACCGTCTCCACGCCGTGGTGTAATCTATTTTCCACCACCACCTTACTTGGATGGGTATAATGGTGTAAATAATAACTATATATGAATATTTTAAAGTTATATTGATTCTTAAATAGTATAAATACACTCCAATACAATTCCACGATAATGGGAATGATATCATCGCTCGTACGTACGTACGGAATACTGTCTCCACGATGTGATGCGACTCGTTATACATGATCTTCATTGCATAATGATAATATAAATGAATTTAATGAATAAATATGATATATATTACACTAATACCATTCTGTAAATGAGGTATCTATAACCTAAAAAGAAGAATAAGAATTTATTCTACAAAACACGCATAAGAACAAAAATCAATAAACACCCGAATAACAAGTAGCAATGAAATATTACTAATAAAAATCTAAGAATCTAAGAATATGACCATATATGATATAATAACAATGGTAATGATTCTGGAATAAGTCAATGACATTATTTAAATCATTATACAGGAGGTTTGAACACGTACGAAGCAAATCAGACCTAAGGTAAGGGAAAATCTCACAATCTCAATTTTTATCCGAGATTGTTTTTACTTCAGAATTTACTGGCAAATATTTATCATCCAAATCCATGTTTCGTCAATATGTAATATTATTTATATCCTACTACAGTTTTTTAAATCCAATTTTACCCTTCGGTGAGTTTTTAGTAAAAGATATGAAAGGAATCTATTGTCGTTTTTCGTACGAGGTACTTTTTGACTTTTCCGGCCAAAGTAAGAGAAGAATGTTTTTTTAACTTATACGGAATTAATGGATTTTTAGAACACTATTTCCATTATGCTTCCTTTACAAGTTTTAAATTTTATTTTTAATCGACTTCTTTTAGTTTAAAATTATATGACATGTTAAGAAAGGAAAATGTTTCTGAAGTAGAAAGGATATTTTCCTCAAGAATGGAGTTCAAGGGTTTTATCAAAATTATCTTCCATCTAAGATAATATAGGGTTTTTTTTATATCCCTATTTTTACATTGTTTTGATTATGTTATGATGGAATTATTTTTATGATGTACTTTTATCTTATATGGATTGTGTTATGATGGAATGATGATTAAGAATCCCATTTTTATTACATGGGTTATGCTATGATGTATGATTTATGATTTTGTAGAACACATAAGAATGGTTTCATTATGAGATGGGTGAGACCTATATCTCCCTCAAATGCATTGGGTAAAGATTTATATCTCATGATATAGACATGGCTGGAACGACATGTTAATCCGGTTCAGTGAAACAGGACTGAAACAAGGAGTGAACTCGGTTCAGAAATGGACTTTGTCCGCTAAGATAGTATTGGCTAGGAATCTTGACTACTAATAAATGATTCTATATGATTATGTCTGTATTTCACAAAGTTTCATGTTTTAAGTTATGATTATTTGGATTACATTTCACTACTATGATTTATCCCATGTTATGAAATTATGATCTCTTTTACAGGTTAAGATTTCCAAAATGTTATGTTCTTATGAATATGATGTGATTGATATTTCTTTTGTTTACCCTTACTAAGCATTTGAGCCCACCCTTTTGTATGTTTTCGTTCCCTAGGCCAGGAAGAAGGTTATTAAGTAAGATATGCCAAAAGGGACTCTAGATATGATTAAATTAAAGGTAGACAGTGTAGATGATTTATGAACCAGTTGTTTATGTTTCCCAGTTTCTAAAGACACTATACCTATACGGTCCTTTCATGATTTTGTTATATGTTGTAATAAGTGTAATTCAATTTTAAAGTATTAACAATGTATGTAAAGTTTGGGTCGTTATAGAACCTAATTTAATTCTCTTTGTAATTTTTTTCAATTATCATTTTTTTTATTTTCAGTTTTTCATTGACATGTGAAAAAAGGTTCACTTTAAAATCCCGCAATATGAGATGGGTTATGCACTATAATTACCCCCCATGATTATATTTCTTCACTTATATCTAGTTTGTGACTATTACCTATTGAAGGGGAGAGTCTCTAAGGAACCTATCTATATTTCCTTTATGCCCCATCAATTTATTAACTCAATTAAACCTCATTTAAATAACACCCCTAGGTATTTATATTTCATAAGGCACATTATATTAATTAAATCCTTAACCCTCGATAGATGAGTAATCAAGATAATTATCACATTACACCATGTATTTGACACAATATTCAATTAAAATCCATATATATCATCATAAAATATGTAATTCATCAATTTTTTAAATGGGTGAATTGCACAATATAGAGATATCACACATATCACAATCAGTATAAAAACATGTATAATACTAGGGGTAGGTTTAAAGGACCACTTATATTATAAGCAAAGGCACCACATGTTGATCGATTTGTGGTCCTGTCTAAGTGTATTGGTTATTTATCCCAGACATGGGGCCCTATCTCATACCAAGAACTTCTAAAAAACTAATTAGAATATATATAATGACTAATAAATTTATTTTAAATTGTCGTAAATACTAATTAAGTCATTGAGAGACCATACTACATATAAATTGTGACTAACCACCTACGGATGATCTATAACATACCATATTAACTATCATAAGAAAAATACCTATAACTCAAAAAAAACCATAATCAATTTAATTCAATTTAATTTAAAACCCAAGGAAAAAAAATGGTCCGTATACCAAAAATGGATGCTCACTATTCCATAACAGAACAAATGCCTCATGTACAAAACCCATGTAACCTCAATATCATTTAAACATTATTGGTTTACACTCCCATACTACCCAATAGATATTCCATATGGAACAATGAATTTGATGTGTTTGATTTCCACATATATTACATAAAAACTCAATATTTTCACGCTTCCATGTAACTGGATTTCGAATCTAGTACGACCCTCTAAGTTTCACATGAAACTGAACCTAGGATAACTCTATTAAACTAATAACCATGATTTCCATTCATGTCAGTACCATCTAAACAAAAATAAATCATCACCCCTATTTAAAATTGAATCTCTCACTCATAACAAATTCTACCACATGAACACCCACCAACCTAGAAATGTTCAATAATCCACAACATCAACCCACAATTTCTCCATCTAAGATCTACTAATTTTGATTCATCATCAACCATCCCATTGAAAAAAAGTATAAAGGGTTAGGCATCCAAATTATCCATCCCTAAAAAACATCATTGATACCAAGGCACTTAAAATAAAGGTGTATTCCTCATATAATACAAGAAATAATAATTCCTACAACATATATAGAAACTCCTTTTTTTAATTGATCTCTATGTGATGAAGGATTCAATTTAACATCCCTCAATATAAAACGCCACTAATTATGGATTTATCTAACCTAAATTCATAATTTATGTGTTCTATAGAAGATGCTTACCTAGAAATAGTAATATTTTATGCATGAATTTATTGAATAAGAATAACATTAGTTAAAATGATAATAGAATAAGATAAAAAATAAAAATAGTAATTATAAACACAATTTTTTATAGTATTATGTATAGTGATTACTCATTGATATAATTGAATTTAATATCACAGTTTTATATTTATATTATTTTGTTATATATATAGTATTTTATTCTTTTATATAATGATTCTTATACAGACTAGTGTGTGAGTTATGGTTTCATATAAGGTGAAAAATTCTCATTTCGTTAAATATATTTTTGATTTAAATTAAATATTATTTAATTTATTTTATGACATGACACTTAATTTTTTTTAAAGAATCGATATAAGTTGTATGTATGAAACTGATCAGATCATATGTGATTTTCAAATCAAGTTAAAGAGATTTTTAGATTTTGAATTTAACAGTACTTCAGATAGTGGTCATATACACTACCCATGTTATAATTGTATTAGAATCCTCCATTTAAGTCATAAGTCATATACCATATAAACAAACATTGTTTAAAAAAACTACTATATCTAGTATCCAAATGGGGAAATTTTTTATCTCAAAATGTTTATGACCCGAATGATAGGACTGGATTGGAGAATTTATTAGATGAATCGTTTCTATTTATTATTCATCATAAGAAATAAAGGATTCCAACCCAATAAGACCTTGATAGGAGTAAAAATCATGCATGTAATGAAAATGATGATGTTGAAAGTTTGAAAAAAAGTGAATAATGTTTTCATGACCCTAGTATATCATCAATGTGGTAAAATGAAAAATCTATATTTTTTAATCTGACTATTTCATGGGAAAACTGTGTATGATATTTTTAATACTTCTATTGATTATATTCTAACCTTTTTGAAGGCCTTACTTCTAGATGATTCATATATTCCCTCAAAAAATTATATAGAATAGAAATTAGTTTATGAATTTAGATTTTCTAAAAACAAAATTCATGCTTTCATGAAATATTACATCTTATTCTTGGAGGAAAATTCCAATTGAAATGATTTTATAAAATTAAAAAAATCCTGATGGAAGAAAAATACTGATGGAACACCATCCCGTGTACCACATAAAGTAATATAAACTTTCCATCGATTCCCGTACTTCAGGATATTTTCATGTTTGATGAAATATCATTAAATATGTAATGGCATGATATTAATAGAAATACGGATAATGATGAGTTCATTCAACATGTAGATAGATTTTCATGGTGGAAATTTGATTCTTTATATCTTGATGTTTCAACTGATATGTGTAATGTGAGTTTGGGTCTATCATGTGATAGTTTTAATTTATTTGGTTAGATTATTACTTCATACAACACTTAGAAAATTTTCATACACATTTATAGACTTCATTCATTTATGTGTATGAAAAAACCTTTCTTTTTCATGAGTATACTCATATATGGACCTTATGATCCTAGAAATGATATATATGTATATATAAAAACTTTAATAAAAAGGGTTAAAACATCTTTATAATTTGGGTGTGAACACATAATATGAATATTATAAAGAAATATTTTAGATTCATGTTTCACTTATGTGGATAATAAATGATTTTCCTACTTACTAAATGTTGTATAGATGAAGAATGAAGGAAAATCTATCATGTCCCATCTGTATAAATAATACATGATATAGAATAATTAAATATCTCTTTTGTTTTAATTTTATGGGACATTGATGATTCTTTCCAACAAATAATTCATATAGGAATAATATTTTATGGTTTGAAAATACCATGGAGATTGAAAATACACCTCAGTATATGTTTGGATCTAATGAACTTAAGGAATTGAAATATGTCAGTTTTTATTCAGTAAGGGTCTGATGAAATCTAAAAAGAGGAAGAATGTTTCCATTGGAACCAATTATAATTGGTAGAAGAAAATTGTCTTCCTTGAGTTGGATTATTGGCCAACCAATTTGTTACATCATTGATTAAACATAATGCACATTTAAAAAAATATATGTGAAATGTTTCTTTAAATTATTATTAATTTCAATGGAAAGAAAAAATATGATTTATGATCTCAAAGTGACTTGGTGGATTGGGGTATCATACAAGAATTTCATTTAGTGTGTATCAGTGAAAATAAATGGAATGTTTTGTGTGCTTCTTATGTGATGAAACCTTTAGAAATAATTAATTTATAAAATTACTATAGAACATTAATGTTCCTAATGGATATTCAAGAAACATATCCAAACAAGTCAATAAAAGAGATATGAAGTGAAAATATTTGAGGAAAAATGATTATCAAATCATTCTTCTTGAGTTGATTCCAATAGAAATCCATCATCTACTTTCCAATAATTTAAGAGTGAAAGTTATTTGTTTGTTCCAATTTTATAGAGATTATTGTTCTAAGAAGTTATCCAATTATTTCTTTCAAAGAGTATTGGAAGAGGTACCATTAATTTTGTGTCAGATAGAAAAAATATTTCCTCAATAATTTTTCATATTCATGTTTCATATAGCTATTCATCTTACAACCAAAATAATTCTTATATGACCTATTTATTTTTATTGGATCTATCCAACTAAAATAAATACGTACACATTAAAGTCTTATGTCTGGAATATGAATCATATAAAAGGTTCTTCAGGAAGGGTTACTTGGATCAAGAATGTATGGATTAAGTTCAATGTATTTTTCTAATGTGACTATGATATGGAATAGACCAATGAGGAATGAACAAGAGAAGTATGAGAAAATTGACCCGGGTTTTCCATCACTTCCTCAAATAGGGAGAATTGTTGGATCATATACATTGGACAAATTTATCAATGAAGAGCGGGAGATATCACATCACACAGTTTTTTAACTGTAATTTGTTAGATGACTACATAAAATAGGTAAATTGAACATATATATGTTATATCATCTCATGTAATTATAAATATATATTAAACTATTTCTATTTTTTGTAAGGAAACACAAAAAAATTATAAATAGAAAATATAATTCTTTATCTCTTAGAAGGAGAGAGAGTTTTCATAGAAAATAGTTTTCTGCTTGGTTGAAATTGAAGGTATAAGTATTAATGTTATAGATTAATAGAACTAATACTTTTTTTTTAATTTTAATATTCATTTATATTTCTATTATTGATTTTTTCTTGCTAACTATACCTTTTAGAAAATAATAGCTTTGGATTTTGATCATAATTCTGTGGTTTGTGAATGAAAATCAATTATGATCAATGGGTAAAAATTTATTATCACATAATTAGAAATAAACATGAGAACACAACATGATGGTGTTATGGTAACTACAACAATAGATTATTATGACAGTGCATCAAATATTATAACTAAATTTTGAAAATGCATCTTATTATGGAGTTATTGATAAAATACTAATATTTGATTATTACTCTCATGGTTGAGTCACTATGAATAAATGAAAGTGGTTTGATTCGATAATGAGGCATGAAGAATTTATTGATGATTGTGGATTTTGATTTATTAACATGACTCACACTCTTACTAATGATGATCCATACATATTAGAATTGATGGAGAAATAAGTTTTCAATGTGAATGATCATATAAGACATAAATTTGGTGTCATTATTGAATTAATCTCAAGATATATTTTTTATTATAGTGATGATGAAATTAACAATATCACTTCTCCCATTATCCCCAATCAATTTATTACCTATGATGACTCCAATAGTTCAATTATCAGAGTTGATTGTGAACCTAATGTTGTGGTGGAAAATATATAGATTCATCCATATGTTTTCTTAGTTCTTTTGGTTTATCTAAACTTGGGTTGTTCAGGTTAGTACAATTAATATTGATTTAATATTGATTACAAATAATTTTTATCCAACTTGAACTTCAGGTGAATTTTCAATATATACTAGTTGCGGTTTTATATGAGTTTCATTTTCTAATTTTAAATTGAAATGTATTAGAACCTACCAAACTAAACAAAACTAAAATAAATAAATTGGAATATAAAACAAGATAAACTTAATTGAAACATGTTAAAATAATTAAACTAAAAATAAAAACTAATGAAAAGAATGACCTAACCAAAAAAATGTAAATGACATAACCCAAAATATAAACCAAACTCCCTAACCCAAAAAAATAGACAAATAACCTAATAAGTTGACCAAAAGAAACCAAATGAAAAAATTTTAATTGGATCAAATTGAAAATAGAATAAAACTATATCACACCCATATTAAACATGATAATTTGAATGTATTGATTTTTATATGACACCTATTTTATGTTTTAATATTCTTCCCACTAAATATACAATGATTTTGTTATATCACTACATATCCTTCATTTCTTTAACAGTTGTAATTCCTTAATTAAGTCATATCCCATATTATTTCTTGTTTGGATTAAATATTAGTTATGATTTTATAATTAATTATTTTTTTTTCAAATGTAGGAAATGGAAAACATTGAAGTGCTATAAAGGAAAAGGATGCTAGACAATAATCACCATATGATAGAAATGGGAGTCCCACCTATAGTTCCTTTTGTAAGTATTTTATTTAATATATATATATTTATATAAATAACATATAATTTCATGTGATTAATTTTGTGTTTAACTTTTAACCAAGATTCACCACCCAAGAGATAGTTATTATACGATGAGCCTAGTGGTAGTAATGCTTATCCAAATGATGAGAGGGGGTGGTACTAAAGCTAAATGCACCACTCTGTATACCCAATCACACCCTATCCATTCCTCTAACATACCATAAAGAACACCTTCTTATCCCAAAATGTTGTTAAAGGCACCCATGATATTTATGATTCATACGTTTTCACAACCTTTTTCATTTAATCCTCCTCACCTTTATTTTCCTAATCTGATGATGGATCCTACTCTCCATCCATATTATACATTTCCAAAAATGTATATTCTATCTTATTTTATTTCCCCTTCCTTATCTCTGAGATTATATATTCACGATCCTTTGACTTCTACTTTGATACATTCTAAGCCTCTAGAGTAGACATTAGGTCCCACTCCTACTGTACAGGTTGATGATCCTTCAGAGCCTTGGAATCCAACATCACCCACTAATTAGACAAGGTCAGTTATATTTATATAACCCTAGTAAATTTATTTCTATAATTTATTTTCATTATAAGATGTATTTATATAATATTTTTTCCTTAAAACCTAGATATAACACTATGTTACATGGATGTATACACACGCGGGATGGGTGGAATTGCCGAACATGGATGATAGTTGAGTACAATGAGGAGAATAAAATGATTTTAAAAATAGGATGGGAATGTAGGAGTTTTATGGTGGTGATTTCCAAATACTTTGAAATCATTCCCATCTAGTCACTCTCCTAGAGACACCTTCAAAATAAAGGATAATTCTTGGGCACAAATATGGGTAAGAAAATTCATTGTATTTAATGTTATATTATTATTGTATTTATATGAATTAATATTTTGGTGATAGATTTAATATAATTTTCCAAATGGTGAGGCTTCGATGAAAACATGACTATGGAATTAGGTGAGTTGTGGAGAGCATATAAGATTGAGTTGTATCGGGGCAGGCATGCTAGAGATGGTATATATTTAGAGGCCACACCTATCATGAATGAGTATCCTGTAAAAAATTCTCAAAAAATTATTGTTTATTGGAAGAGTATTGATATTAAGTTATTAATTTTTTTGGATTTGAATGAAAATTACCATGATTTTCATTAATACATTATTTTTTATTATATTTTTTTAAATAACTATAAGAAATAAATTAAAAAATAAGGATGATATGAAATACCTTCACACTATAGGGTAGACTGTGATCCTAAAACATGAGAGAAAGCAGGTATGAAACTCATTTATAATTTTTCTATTTAAATAAATTATAGATTTTTTTTATTAAATTGTAAATTATATAGATTCATTATAATTTTTTCAAAATAACTATATTGAATAATTGGATAATTTATGATATTTTAAAGATATCTTTATTATAAAGAAGTGTAAAATGGGGTTAAATATTAAATATTTTCTTTTGAAATCCTATATAACCTCTTAATAATTCCATGAGGGGAGATATTTTTTTACCATAGATAAGAAGAGTGATTTATATACTAAAAAACATGTATTTAATTATTTAATTAAAATAATTTTTAAGAAATTATTAGAGAAAAGAATTCTATATATCCTTGGGAAATCATTGGATTAACATCCCAAGAGGTAAAATTAGCTAAATTTGTAACAATGTTATTTCTAGGTAGGAATCATGTGTGAATGTAATATGTATTAGTTAGATACACTAAGAAAAGAGAGTGGGGTTAATCTTATGAGGTAATTAGAAAGTGGTTGGTGGAGAACAATTATGATAGATTTCAATGATATAAAACATATCCAATCATTTTAGAAACATAAAACCAATTAGAAATATAATTTTTTTATAAGAATATAAAATAAACATGATGAACATAAATAAAACATACCTTCTATCCATTAATCATTAACTTAGAAGATTGATGATAATTAGTTAAAAGTAACCAATAAGTTCTTGATTCGTAAGGTAATACACGAAATTTGAAATATGGAAATTAAATTAGAAGTATCTTATTTATCTCTAATATTATTCTAGTGCCAAACATGATTCAAATGTAAATCCCAAAAAACATTATATAAACAAAACAACTAAAAAGTCAAATAAAACCAAGTATGTAAAGCCCCCTCTATATGACTCTAAAATACATGAAATCAACTATGATTTTTCTACTATAAATATATCCTAGATATATAGACCTTTAACTATTATTGGAATAATCATGAATACAATTTTCATATACATGAGTTGTGTACATATAGAGAGTGTGAATAAAATCCCTAGTTGAAACCACTAAAACTCGTATTATCTAATAGAGTTAACTGTGATCATATATAATCAGTGTAAATTATAAAATGATTTAATAATATTACTTTTAGAATAAAATTTAAATATAACATGATAAACCAATTCACTCAAATAAACTCATACCTACTTAATCCAATGTATATACTTATACAAAAATGTATAAAAACACATTTCTCTTCATCATCTCTTATTTAAAACTCATAGAATCACAACATATCATTTTCCAAACACATAGAATCGCATATTTAATGGAAATTACTCAAGTGTAATCCAAAAAAATTGATCTTGTGTAAATATCTCATGTATCCATATAACCAATGGAATTATGAAAGTGTTCAACTTCCAGACACCTTCAACAGTCCCAAAGAGTAACTTGAAATCATTAAAACATGAATTTAATTTCTACAAAAACATATATAATTCAGATAATTGTATTATACATGAATAAATCAAACACTTTTTTAGATAATGAAAAATTTAATAATTTCAAATTATATTTTTAGCATCAAACACACATATTAAGTAAGTGTTTCACACCAAAATTCCCTTTTTTAGTATCTTTATCACACTTTTCTATATATTAAATATTTGAAATCCCTTTACACTTTTTATATTCAATTTAACCTATTTAATTATAAATTACATAAAAACACACATCATTGAATTTCACAAAAAACACATGGAATCACATATTTCTTGGGCCTAACTCATGGCCAAGCTAAACACATAACTCTCATGTTAATATCTCACATCACTACATAACCCAGGGAAGGATAAAAGTGATTAAATTTAGGGAAATTTTCCTAATAAAAAAGATTTACTAGAAAACATTTAAATATTAATTTAATTTTTAAAGTTGCTTATAATAGCCATCCCAATTTATTCCACTTGAATAATGAAAACACTTTAAAAAATACAAGAAAATTCAAGACTTCCTAATTATATTTTTTGAATCAAACAAAAAAACTCAATAATATTTTTCACAATAAATACCTTTTTTATATATTTATCACATTTTTCTTATATTAAATATTATTCATCTATTTTCCCTTATTATATTCATGTTACCCTATTTAATCACAAATTCAAACAAAACACACATCATAGAAAGTCACAAAAAACTCACAACACACATTACACAAACACATGATTAAATCCTATAGATAATTAAGTTTTTTACTATTAAACCATTATTTTCATATAATAATATACTAATTTCAATGGAAATCATTTATTTTAAGCATAAAAAATTTAACAAACTCATCCCAATAATAAAATAAAATCCACACATATATAATATTAATTTGTATCATAATTATTAACACTTAACACACATAATTTTTCATTTAAAAATCAATCATAGCCCTCATTATTCACCTTAATAATCTAATCATTGATTACCTCATTTACACATTTCATTCTATGATTCTTATCTTTAATTCATCACTTTAAACATGATTATCCATAATTATAGCACTCAGAAACAACATTAGAATTTGAATGTCACGTAATTTTTTTAGAATATTAATATTTAACACAAGAACTAGTTTTCCATACAAAATAATTCACATGAAATTATTTAATCATTAAATTTTTCCCATATAATATATAATAAAAATTTCAACACTAAATAAAATAAATAATTTACCAATATCAAACAATAAAAAAACTACATTGGTAATGAGGTTGTAGTTAATTTAAGAACACAATGAATTAATAATCCACTAAACAAGAATTAAAATAGATAATATTTGAATTTAAAAGAGACTAGATGTCATCACATTCTTAGAAAATTGTAGTTTTATTGAATTTATCATTGAGATAAAACTAATGTTACTAAAAAATTGAAAATTTTATTTGAAATAGTAGTGAATTCAATAAATGAATTTTATGAGATAAATAGAGAGTTTATGATACTCATAGTTCATAAAAAATAATCACAATAAGAAAAATCATGAGTTAATTTCCAAAATCCATGATATAAATCACATCATGTACATAAGTTATTCAACCCAAACAAGAAAGTACATCATGTGAATTACCTTTTATAAGTCAACATTCCTCACAATGATTTGAAAAAATCATTATAGATTATTAATGATCACACACCAAACAAACAACACCATTAAAACAAAAAATTACAACACATCAATATGATTTAGGGTTATTAATTCAACAATTGAAACCTTTATCACCTTCAAACACTATTATATAAATTTAACCCTTTAAATAACCTGGTATGATTATTAAATACTAGATAATTAAATTTTAACAGCATAAATTTAATAAAATAAAACATCATAACACATTTTATTCCACTTAAGGACTCTATTAAATCATACAACTCATTTTATTCCACAACATACTTAATTCCCTATAATATTCTAAATTAAACATAATATAATTTCACATGTTTTATCATTATTTATCTATAAAAAATCATGTTATCATATACCTATTTTAATAATTATCTAATTTCATATCAAACAATCAGAAAAAAACTAATTTCAATTATCAGATTAACCATAATACACCAGAGTAGTTAATTATATGCTCAAATAAGTTCACAACCACTTACCTCATCGTATGTTACCATTACTCACAATGATTAGAATCCTAATTCCAAATTTAGTTACAAAATATCAATAATCTACTAAGAATTGAAAGAAAAAATAGAATTTTAATGTAAAAGAAACTAATTTTTTTCCTTTTACCTAATCCATCAGGAAAACAATATACACACCATTTCAACACAAAAATAGATTATTCATATTCATAGAACATAAAATTTTAATTTTACATAATCTCATGCTAACTAAACATTAACATTATTTAACCAAATAAACAATAAATACGATTCTTTCATGTTTATTTTTAACAAAAAGAAACACCAATATTGACTATGCGCTTTCATTAATATCATCAATGACAAGTTTACCTTTCTTTTCCCTATTTTAACCCTGTTCAAATTAAATCATAGAAACATAGAATCAAACATGTAGGAACACATATTTAATACATTTCACCTTTCCATTTTACCATATTACACATATATTTAATATTTATTAGTTTTTTAAATAAAGACATTCCATTTCAATTAATCTGTAATTACATTTCCCTTATATTTCTAAAAATAATATATAAAAACAATAATACATAAATTATCCTTTAATTAAATTTATAAAATCATTATTTAATCATATTCTCAATTATATAGATTTATTATATAAAATTTCTTTTATTAAGAAAATCATATCGTACTATCATAATGTAATCAATCATTATATAAAATCATATTGCATCATCGAGTATATACATTTGATTTTAGTTATGAAATTAATTATTAATAAACTATTTTAAATTATGGTATCCTACATTCAATGTCATTATAGAGGGAGGTTTTTAATAATGAAGGACCAATGCCCTGAGGAAAAACATTTTTCTCGAGCAGAAAGAAGAAAGATGGAAGCATGGTCAATGAACAAACACGATAAAAGATTGTAAGTTTTAAATTTATGTTTGTAACTAAATAGTTCATTTATTTTTTCAACAGTATTATTTTGAGGCCCTTGTTGAGAAATAAGTTGAAAACTTTACGCAAAATGGTCATTTACATCAGGTTTTGGGGGATAAGCCCCATGACATAGTACCCTTTTAACCATAGAAGAGTATTTAACCACAATATATTGTACCACTTAATGTATGATTTTTGGTAGCATCAATTTGTAAATAGATCATGTAAAGGAATCATAGGCTTAAGATGAGGTAGAAGTGGCCAAAAAAAATTATCATACAGAAGTATGAATATAGTCAAAATGCTAATGATGAATTTATGGAATTTGTGGCAGTATTATGTATATCACTTCAACCAGATACCACTGTGTATTATGATACATATATGTCGATGATGAATATTTTATATAGTGCACCAGGTGATGCTTATAGTGGTAGTCGAGATGATTTCATTCTTAGAGATGGTGATTCTAATGACAATGTTGATGGTGATGGTGAGGATGAAAGTAAGGATGATGGTGAGGATGAAGGTGAGGATGACAGTGAGGATAACAGTGATGATATTTATAGTGATGGAGATAGTGATAAGATAGAGATTGATCATTTACATTTTGTACTTTTATTTATCACATTTGATGTTTGATGATTATTTTTGAATGAATATATGTAATTTTTTAAATGTGTGTTATCATTGGTTGAATGCCTAAATTAGTTTCTTATGTTATTGTTGTCTAGATACTAGTTAGTAATGTTTGGTGAAACTGTTTGGTGATTTATATTTTTAACTGGACAGGGTGGGGGAAACCTTTGGTGACTTATACTTGCTATTTGTGTAAGGTGGGGGTGCCGCTAGCATGGAATTTAAAAGAGGTCTAAACCAATAGTTTAAAAATCATTGGTATAGAGTTATACAAATGGTTTCATACAACCATTAGTATATATTGAAGCATAGTAATCCTATTACAATGGTTTATAAACCATTAGTATATGGATGTAGAAATGTTTTTTTAACCATTAGAAAATATATATACCATAGGTTCTGATAAAACTCTTATAACCTGAAATTTTAGAAGGACAATACCAACAGTTCACTAAAAACCTTTAGTATAGGACTATAATAAAAAAAACTTATCCATAGGTTTGGATAACCATTAGTATAGACTATACCAATTTCTCCCCAGCTGATACGAATGGGTTTAAAAATTTGGTATAACCTAAATATCCAGTAACGTGTTTATAAAACCCATTTCTTTTCAATAGGTTACACCATGATAGAATTGTTATGAAACCTACTATTTTTTTCATGGGTTATGATATGAAAAAATGATGAAATGATTTTGAAAATTCTCTCTTTTACACCAGTTATGATATGATGAAATATTTATGAAACCCATTCCCTTTCATGGGCTATGATATGATGAATGATTTAGGATCTTGTGGAACACCTATGTTTTATTTTCATTATGTGAAAGGTAGAACCAATATCTCCCACCAATGAATTGGGTAATTATAAAATTTATAAGAGCTAAAAAAGGTACATGGGTGGTTATCCGATTCCCAAAAAGGAGAGTACATAGGTGGTTATCCCAAGAATGAATAATAAGGTTCATGGGGAGTTAACTTAATCCCAAAGAAGGTATAATGGTGGTTAGCCCAACCCCAACAAGTTATGAATGTATTTGTACCATCATATTACTATTATCAAGTACTCAAAGAATATATTTTTAATAAATCCTTGGTTTGGTTTCATTTTGGGGTGATTTGGGTGGAAATTTAGAATTTTTTGAAAGTTTCTAGGATGTGAACGGTTGGTGACTATTTTCCCAAACCTTAAACCCACCCAGTGGAAATTAGGAAAAACCAAATATCGGGGGTTTGTATGGTTGGAAAATGGTTTGGAAAACTATGTGCCAACCTAGTAGAAACTTTTCACCCCATTAGCAGTGAACACAATTAGGGTGCACAGTTTGACAAATCGTGTAGCCCTGCCCAGCTAACCATGTGAGTTGTGATTTTAATTCTGAAAAAATATATTAAAATTTATCAAACTCAATTTTGGAACCCCTATTGACCTGAACTTGAAATATATTATATTCTAAGGTTAATAGGGATCTCATGGACCCATTTTTGATCCTCTAATACCTTTTCAAAGTATATTGAAGCATGGATAATGTTGATGAATTTCTCTCTGGTATGATATCTTCTCTCTTCCTTCCCCTCAAACTCTCTTATTCTTTCCTATATATGTTTTTAGATCATATTTTTGTTAACGAATCTAAAATCATTTTTTTCAGTTCTTGAATCTAGTTTTTATTTCCTGATCTCCATTCCAGATGTTTTTGTTGGTTTTTCCCGTTACAGGTGTTGTGATATGTGATCTCAGTGATAAAGGTTGGTGGTTCCATATAAGTTTGGAAGATTTATGTAAATAAATTTCATGATTTAAATTAAATTTATATCAATTTTTTATTTGAGCACATGAAAACCTGGGTAGTTAATGAATATTTGGGAAAACATTGTAGTATGGGAATTCCCTATAAACTGATTGAAACTTTACAACTCTAAAAAATACATATATTGAAATATCATATCCCCAGTGAGATGTTGATGAGACATCTATAACTAGTGTTTGAGGGACATGTGTGAACATTTCTATTATCATTATATGAGTGTGTGAGGATCCCATAACCTAGAACTATCATACCAATTAGTAGATAAACATGTTTCTCTTTTGTGAATTACTTATACATATATATTACATTATTTTTTAAAACTATATTACATTTGACTTGTGATTTATATAAACTATTTTATATAAAATGTTTATTATGACATTTATTTAATTGTTTCCATTAATTTAAATGAATAACATATTTTGTTTTAAATATGAAACTATGATATCATACTTATTTTATTGGGAATTGAAAGTATGTAATGGTTTATTTTTATTGGCACCTTATATAGAACACTTGGTTAGACCCTATTGGGATTTTATCTTACACTATACCTTTTACTTCAGGCATTTGTATATTTCCTTTTTCTATCTTCAAGAAAGAGGAAATAACAACTTAGATGTGGTGATTATTGATTTTTTGAGATTGGAGTGCTTTTTAATTTTGACTTAGGTTATTTATCTTGAAATTTTGGTACTTTGTGGTTGCACTTTGGGTTTATGTACCAATTTATATTTTGGTACTATTCTGCTTGTGGAGTTTTTCTTTGAGAATACTGACTTGTTTCTTCCATTGTGTTTGTGGAAAAACCATTCCATATTTATATTATGTGATTCCAAGTTCTTGTCCTCAACCCATAGGGATTGTGAATTCCCTTTAGGCCATAATAGGGATAGATCAGGTATCTGAGTACCAAGGTATTTGGGCTGGATCATGACAAAGTGGTATCAAAGTTACAAGTTATGCATCTTAACTTTAAGTCAGCATACAATTGAGTAGTCTTGTTGGGACTTAAGAGGTAGATAAGAGTGAGTTTCTGGATATATCTCACCGCTATGAGGCTTAAGTCACTAGGGGTGGTTTGGTAAGGACATCTTGAGTATTATTTATGGACTTTTACGTACTTTTTATTTGGATAGGTTGAAATCCAAATCTCAATTTCTTATCTACTAATATTAATTTTCCTTGTCTCTATAGCTTGAGTGTTGGTATGAGTAATCTTTTGGTGTCTTTAATATTGTCTGATATTGTTGCATACTATCATTCCTCTGAGAATATGTGAAATAAAGATCTTGGAGGAAGCTAATAATTAACCAAAGTGAAAAAATATCCCATGAAGAAAAATCTAGTTGAGGTTTATGTACATGTTGTCCAAGCTCTGAGATAGAAACCTACACCTGTTCCCATTCATGATCCAATTGTAGAACCACATAGGAATGAATTCAAGAATCATTATTAGGAGTTACTTCTCCAGAAGCCACTAGCATACAATGGATCTAATGATCCTTAATAGTACGAGGATTGGTTTTGCAGGATTGAACATTTTTTTTGTGTTATGGGAGACACATGATGAAATCAAGGTTAAATGTTCCACCTTCAAGATGGAAGGACCTAGCAGGATATGATGGGACAAAATGGTTATAGAGAAGAATAATGGGGGATTAGATCATAAAAAAATTAAATTTATTTTCACTAACCAATTATATCTAGAGTTGATGGTGTTGTCCAAGGATATATAGTTTTTTAAACTGAATCTAGATGACAATACTATGAAATAATATGAAAATTTCTTTGCTGATATTGTGTATTTTTCACTTGAGATTGTATCAAATTAGAATATTAAGACTCTATGGTTAAATATTGGACTTAGATATGATAATTTTTATTATATTTTCTTACTGAATCTCCCATATTATGGTAATGTTATAGATATAGTGTTAATGGTCGAGCATGACCTATCAAGTAATTTAGGGTTGACGGGAGTTACTTTTTATTCTAGGGGAAGTTATGTGATTTTTTTTAAAAGAAAGAGGGAAAATTATGATTCTTATAGTGGTTCTCAATTACAAGGTTCTTCTAGACCTCATAAAGTGTTGGGAAGATTCTCTTTGATTTGATACTAGTGTGGAAAGCCTGGGCACTCATAACAGTTTACACTAAGGTATCCAAGATATATGGTTCTTATAGATGCTTTGGTCACGTGAAGAAGTTTTTTCATGTTTATTTTTCTCCACATTATGGCACAAGATTATCAGCACCTAAAAGTACTATGGTTTAATTAGATGCTTCCTGAACAAATGGGTTCCATCCACCAAAATCTATAACAAAACTTATTTATGTAGTGAAAGAGTCTCCAGAGGAAGTAGATACGGGTCTAGTGACTATGAGAGGTACTATCACAATTGCATCATCTTTAGGGAATACTTTATTTTATAATGGCATATCTCATTCACTCATTTAAACACATATTTTAATTTTTATAAATCTTCCTATAGATATTTTATCATACATGATGAATATTACTAAACCCATTGGAATAAAGAGAGATCATGATCTCTATTTCCCTTCTTGTGTTTTCTTATTATCGAATATCGAGCTTACTTGGGATTTTATGGTTCTCGATATGAAAAATATTGATGTTATTTTTAGGATGGATTGAATCATTGATAATAAATATAAAATTGATTGTTACATTCGATGGGTATACTTTATTGCACCTAAGGGGGTGTGCTGTATATTTTAGGGAGAATTGGATCTGAGGTCGAGTAGAGTCGGACCTTCTTAACTAGAGTTGGGGAAAGTGATATATTTGTTCTCTTTTGAATTAGAGTGAGAATATTTGAGTGATGATATATATCCAGTTATCATTGATTTTCCCAATTCCCTTCCTTCATACTTCTCTAGTTTTCCACTGGTAAGATAGGTAGAGTTCTCTATTGATCTATTACCCAATACCGAGTTGGTATTTATTCCTTCTTACCACATGGCACTAGTTGAAATGAAAGAGTTGAAGACTTAATTAGATAATATTTTAGAGAAAGGCTTTATATGCATGAGGGTGTCACCTTGGGTGGTGCATGTTCTTTTTTCTAAGAAATGTGATATTTCACTTTTCCTTTGTGTGGATTAAAAAATAATAAACCGAGTTAAAATAAATAACAAATATAAACTTCCATATATTGATGACATGTTGTACCAATTGAAAAGGTTAAAGTGGTTTTATAAGATTGATCTTAGATTAGGTTACCATCAGTTGAGAATAAAAGAATCTATCATTTATAAAATAACCTTCTATAGAAGTTATAGACATTATGTATACCTTTTCATGCCATTTTTTCAAACCAATTATCTTATAGTGTTTATGCATTTGTTGAACAGGATCATCCATGATTATATTGATGCTTTTATGGTGGTATTTTTAGATGAAATTCTTATTTACTCTATGTTTGAGGAGGATCATATGTTTCATTTGAGAAAAGTTATAGAATTGTTGAGAAATCACCAAATTTATGCCAAACTATCAAAATGTGATTTATGGATTTAGTAAGTGAAGTTATTTGTACACATGTTTTTGGAACATGGTATTTAAGTTTATCCAAAAAAGGTGAAATCTATTTTGACATGGGAGTAACTGTGTAATGTTTTAAAGATTTAGAGCTTATTGGGTTTATCAAGATATTATCACCAGTTTATTAATGATTTATCTAATTTATCTTCTCTAATTATTAGACTAACTTGGAAAAGAGTAAATTTTTTTTTGGAATGAGAAGTACCAGAGTTATTTTGTTGAGATGAAACCACTTTTGACTATTGTGCGAATGTTAACTCTTCTAGAGGATGGGAATTGATATGTGGTCTTCTATGATGCATTAAGTTTGTGTTTGGTCTAGGTTCTTATGTATGGTGATCATGTTGTTTCCTATGTGAATTAGTAGCTTAGGCCACACAAGAATAATTACCCAACCCATGACCTTAAAATTATAATTGTAATTCACGTGCTTAAGAGTTGGAAGCATTACCTTTTTTGGAAAAATATTTACTATGTATTTTGACCTCATGATCTGGAGTTATATATTCTCTAAAAAATATTTTAATCCCCACCATAAGTTTGGGTGGAATACCTGAATTTTTTTGATTTCAATATTTCTTATTCCCTACGGAAATTAAATTTCATAGTATATGATTTGAATAGGAAGATTTCGACCTAGGACGTGAAAGAATTTTCAGAAGAGATGAAAATGATTGATATTTTTGCACAGTTTCAAATTGGACTTCGAGAAATCATGACCAAGGTTTCTTTGTCTAGTTTTTAGTTGACCTATACTCTTCTCAAGATGATTCTTTTGTAACAACATCTTAATGAAGATTTTCATAGCATTATAGGATCTCTTTATAGTGGGGAAACCATTGCTGGGTGGTCATTCTTCATGAAGGGTATTCTATGATTTTAGAGTTGATTTTTTTACGTTATCTTTGATAAAATATGTGGTGGGGAATTTCCATAATTACCTATGGGCTATGTACCCTGGAACAACAAAAATGATCTATGACATGTAGTGATGATTCTATTTTCTAGGTATGAGATAAGAAGTCATTGATTTTTTTCTCTCATTATTATATATTACAATAGGTCAAGGCTGAGCATGAAAGACCTTCAAGTTTCCTTCAACCACTGCTAGTGTCGACTTGGATGTGGGATGAGATCACTATGGAATTTTTGGTTGGGTTTCCATGTACACAAGGAAGGAAGAATGCAATATGGGTTTTTATCTATAGGCTAACCAATTCTGGTCAATTTATACCCATTCATGATATAATCAAAGTTGAGGAACTTAAATTTTTTTATGTAATATATATTTTTTATATTCATGGAGTTCCATAAACTATAATATCTGATTGAGATCACTATTTTAATTCTTTCTTTTGGAGAGGCTTCCAGGAGGTAGTAGGATCTCATGTTTGTTTGAGTATGACATATTATCCGCAGATGTATGGATAGATAGAGAGAGATACATAGATTCATGGTGATATGATTTGTTCCTACATTATTGAAATTATTGGAGGTTGATATGATCATATGAGGATGTTTATGTTTTCTTATAACAACAGTTACAAGTACAAAATAGAATTTTCTCTTTTTGATGCCTTGTATAACCGGCCATGTAAAGCTTCATTATGTTGGTCAGATATCAGTGAAAGTTCCTTGGGTGGACCAAGATGGCTCAATAGATGACTTCAAATATTTATTTAATTTTTTATAGAACATTGATGACATAGATTTGGTATAAATCTTATGCGTATCATCATCGTAGACTATTGGGATTTTTAGTCGGTGATCATGTGTTCTTGAAAGTTTCACTTCGGTTGGGTGATCAGTGGATTTGGAAGAAAGGGAAGGTTGATCCTTCTTTTGTGGGACATTTTGAGGTTTTTATGAAAGTTTGAAAAGTGGATTACTATTTATAACTTCCACCATAGTTGGCATCGATACATAATGTGTTACATGTATCGTAGTTGCAGAAGTATCTTGTTAATCTGTCTCACATTTTGAGAAGAAGTGATCTTGAATTCGAGATTGATTTATCCATGACTGAGCATCCAGTTAGGAAAGTTGATTTTTAATCCAAGGTACTTAATGGGAGGACTATATATTTGGTTTTAGTGCTATGGTATCATAGTTATAATACTCATGATATGTGGAAGAAAGAGGCACTGATGAGATATTATGGACCTCATCTTTTGACATGAAGACTTCTTAATAAGATTTCTAGGGATATAAAGTTTCTATGGTGGGGATATTGTAACATAATATTACTATTTTAAAGTAATACTAGACCATATTTTTAATAAATATTTGGTTCGGTATCATTTATTTGTTCATCGGGTGAAAATTAAGAAATCTTTGGAAGTTAGAGGGTTGTGCATAGTTAGCTCACAATTTTCCCAAACCCTGAACCCATGCAGTGGAAACCATGAAAACCTAGAAAGAGGAGGTTTTCATGGTTGGTGAATGTTTTTTAAAATCATGTTGCCACCTAGTATAAACCATGAAACCCATTAGAGGAGTGCACAATTAGGACACATTGTTTTAAAGACAGGGCAACCTTGTCCAGCTAACCGTGTGAGCGACCATGTTAATTATGATTTTTTTTAAATTACCCAAACCCTATTTTGGACCCCTGCTCCACCTTAACTTGAGATATCTCATTTAAAAGTTTAATATAGCTCTCAAGGACCCATTTTTTCTTCTAAAAACACTTTGCAAGGTTGATCAAATCTTGTCGAACATTGATCGATTCCTCTTAGGTAAGAGATCTTCTCCCATCCTTCCTCTCCCGCTATCTTCTTCTTTATTACATAGGGTTTTTTAGATTATCTTATTGTTGAAATATATAAACTTTTTTTTAATATTGAATTCATTTTTGATTCCTTTATATACATTTTGATGTTCTTCATTGGGTTTTTCCACTATGATCATTGTGATACACGATCTCTGTGATAAAGGTAGGTGGTTCCGTATAAGTTCATCCAAATTATTTAACCTTAAATTACTTGATTTAAATTAAATTGATTTAAATTATATTTTGAAAATCCAATTTGATAATAATTTTTATTTAAATTGAAATGGTATAAATTTTGGGAAAACCCTCATTCCCAATGAATTGGGGTGTGATTTGAATTTGATGAAAGTTGTAGAATTTGATTTGGGAAATTGTTTTTTTTAAATTGATTTTTTGAAAATGGATTAAATTATTTGGATAATAACCTTGGTTGGTTTTATAAAATAAAAAGGAATGAATTGTGGAAAACCCCATGTTTTTTTTAAAATGGAAATTGGCATATTGGACTAGAAAATGGGGAAATTGTATTTTAAACAGTTTTAAAATAATTTCCCACTATTTATTGTTTATTTAAGCATATTAAAGCCTAATAAGTTAGTGATTTATTTGGGACAAAAACGCTAGGATTGAAATTCCCCAACACTATATTAACACTTTACAAATCTAAAAATTACATATATCAAATGATCTTATCCCTAGTGGGATGTTGATGAGACCTCTTTAACCAGTGTCTGAGATACATGTGTGCACATTTCCATTGTCATTATATGAGTGTGTGAGGATCCCATAACCTATAACTATCATACATCTTGGTAGATGAACATGATTCTCTCTTGTGGATTACTTTTATATACATAATCCATTGTTTTTAAAACTTATTTACATATTACTTGTGATTTATATAGTTTTTTTTTATAAAAAATGCTTGTTAAGACATTATTTGAAGTGTTTTTATCAATTGAAATGAATATAATTTTTTTTAAATATGAAACTGTACTGCCATACCTATTTTATTTGAAATTGAAAGCATGTAATGGTTTATTATTATCATAATATTATATAGAATACTTGTTGATACCCTACTAGGATTTAATCTCACACCCTACCTTTTCCATTGGGAATTTTTATATTTCTTTCTTCCATGTTCGAGAAAGGTGAAATAACCACTTAGAGGTGGTGGTTGTTGATTGTTTGTGCTTGGAGTTCTGTGTCTATTGGGACTTGGCATGTTTATCTTTTATCTATGGTACATTGTGGTTATAATATGGGTCTATATTTTTTTTAATTTTGGTAATTTTCTCCTTATAGAGTTTTTCTTTGAGAATACCAACTTGTTTCTTATTTTATGTTTGTTGCAAAACCATTCCCTCTTTATCTTGTATGATGTCGGGTGCTTGTTTCCAGCCCATGCGGATCAAGAATTCCCTTAGTGGAATTTCATTTACAACTCATTTATCAAAGTACCTGGGTATCTAAGCTAGGTCATGATAGTCTTAGTGGATATCCTTGACATAAGAGTTTCTATGATTATGTACATTCTATAATTCAATGGATTATGCCAATGTTATGCTCACATGGATCACATTATTTGATTATATTATGATTTATTTCATATTAACTGCCAAGATTTATTATATGAATAATGTTTTTTATCTTGATATGATGGTTATGGTTTTAATATGTTATTATCATGTCCTCATGACCATATTCTCATGTTATATTGATATATCCTTTGTTTACCCTTAATGAGAATCTGATCTCACCCTTTCTTATGTTTCCTTACCCTAGGACATGAAGAAATTCATTATGTATGATATGTATAAGAAAGGTTAATGTTATAAAGAATATAGTGGGAGATTATGTAGCTCACTTATGGACCAACTGTTTATGTTTCCAATTTTCCAAAGTAAATAGACTATTATGGTCCTTGGGCATGTGTTTGTGTACTGTAATGAATGTTAATCTAAAAAGATGTATTATCTATGTATAAAAATCCTTGGTCTCTATAGTTGGTATCATAGTAAAGGTTTAGTTAACCTTGGTAAACTAGTATGAGAAAACTTTAGTGAGATCCATAGGGATATTTCGAAGGATATTTATAGGAATATCTCTCAGTACAAGTCTAAAGTTGAGTCAAAGTATAGGATGGCATCCTGGAATTTTGGTACTGGATAGATAAAGTGGTTTCCAAGAAATTTAATCCATGTCTGGATACTAAAAGTGGATCTGGGTATAGAATAGAGGTAACTAAGGTTAATAACTCTAAAAAGGGTGCATTGATATGGACTTGATCATCATATGATGTATGATAATGGGTCTTGCTGCTCACCTAGTTTGACACTCCCAGGGGATATTCTTTTAAAATTAAAAAAACTTTATGATCAATCATGAAAGATTTAAATAGATTATGACTATGAATGACCTAGTATAAACTAAAGGTGTCATAGATTAAAAATAAATTGTTATTATTTAGACATACTATAAGTGATTTTTCATGATTATGTAGTTTCCTATTATGAATATTGTTACTCACACTATGATTTTTAGTTTTAAACAATGGTTGGAACTAGAAGGAATCATGTTAACACTGAATCTGAAGGAAAATTTAGTGACTATGATAAAAAAATTGGATGATGACTAGAGATATATATATTTTTATTACTCCTAATCATCTATCATGATGTTTGACTAACAACAAGAGCTTCAGTGAGATTACTAGATATTCAAAGAGGAAGATGATCTTTTATGAAATTTTGTGTGGTAACAAACATTGAGGAAAGAAGATCCACATTTTTAAATGTTAAGAAAGTGTGAAGAAGAACCTATAAAAACATCTCAAATTGAGGTTAATATGTTATATGTGTGTAAAATAAGGTCTTTGAGTGATTATTGTCAAAGTGTTCAACATATTATGTATGGAAAAAATGGGAATTATCCAACCTAATTCCCTAAAATAGTAATTGAATTCTATAATAATGAATTAACTATTCCATTTAATCAATTAATTAGAAGTATTAAAGTATTTATGAATTGGTATTGAAGGATTATGTTGTAATAGTATTTTCCCAAAGGTATTTGGGTTATAGTAATCACAAAACATCTAAGGATTATATTATTTTTGAAAGAATATATGTATCCTTTTAATATTAACTTAAGAGTTATTTATTCCATCATGGGTTTATAAGTTTGAGGGTGATCATAAGTTCAAAGTCTTAGACACACCTCATAAGTTTTTATATGGTGAGAGTTTATCAATATTAATGGAATTTTAGGAGACATTTATGGTAATACGACCCTATTATTTTGAGGAGGAATGTAATTTTAAGGACATATGATTAAGGTACTGGTAACATTTAGGGTATATCTGATATTTGATTTTAAGGTAATTATAGGTTATTGTGATTTTTATTGTTTTTATCAATGTATTTTTAGAAAAAGGATAACCTTTAAGTCGGGAACAACCTATTGCATCCAGAAAGGCCGCAAGCTTAAACCCACAACTGAAGGGTGAAAATGGTTTAACACATACTACTGGATTATATGAATTATTAATTGTGGTGGTAGAATATAAAGAGAGATATTTATGAGTATATATCTCAACAATTAGTAAGGCAGCAAGTTCGGATAATAAAAAATGGTCTAAAAGGATGTTATAACCATTATTTATACTAGATAGGAAATGGGAAGACATCCCCATGGGGGTTTTCATCAAAATCACTAAAACATATAAAGGGAATAACTCTACATGGGTTACAATTGATCATCATATGAAGTAATCACACTTCATTTATATCATATAATATTTCTCTTGGGGTAAGTTTTATAGGATATACCTTAAAGAAGTCATAAGGTTTCATAGAGTACCACATTGAATTGTATTTGATTGGGATCATAAGTTTACCTCAAAGTTTTAGTGAAGTATTCAACAAGTTCTTGATATGGATTTGAGTTTCAGAACTATGAAAAAAATTCAATTACTAGAGTATATGTTATTATATTGTTCAATAGATTTAAAAGTTTTTTGGTATCACACCTCCCTCTAGATGAGTTTCCTTTCAACAATAAATTTCACTCGAGCATTTAGATAACTTCTTATGAATACCTTTATACATAAAAGAATGAATTTCAAAAAAATAAATCTATTGGAATCTTCATAAGATAATGAGGTGGAAGTGAACATTAGAGCTATTAAAAAACATGTAAGAACTAAAAAAGGTCGAAAACAATGTTATACTGATAATATTCATCATGATATAGAATTTTAAGTTGGTAATAATGTAATTTTATAAGTTTCTCTATGGAAGAAAGAAGGGAAAACTAAGCCCTAGATATAACAGTCCCATTAAAATACATGATCATATTGGGATAATAGCTTATTATATTCATATTCCAAAAAAACCCTCTTAGGTTCAAAATATGTTATATGTATCACTCTTGAGGAATTACATACCTGATACATCACATGTATTGAACTTAGAGGTCTTACCCCTAGATCATGATATTTATTATGAGAACCAACCAATAGAGATTCTAGATCAAAAAAAGAAAGTCATATGAAACAAGACCACCCATATGGTCATTTTTTGGTGGAGAAACCACTAGCTTAAGAACTAATTGGGAGATTTAGGATGAAATTAGACATATTTACCCATAGTAGTTGGTACCAAAGTGACTAATTTCAAGGAAAAAAATTCATTTAAAGGGGGGGGGGGTAGAATGTAACACCCAGAGATTTTATGATTTTTTTCATATAAATTTAATATTTTCTATATTTTTCATTAGATTTAATATTTATTTTATCTTATATTGTGCACAAAACTTAGTTTGTATTGTGTTATATGTAATACTTATTTTATCTTACATTACACGAAATACTAAATTTAAATGAAACATGACATATTATTAAAATATCATTATATAAAATGATAGTTATCACCAAGATGTTGGAATAGTGGGTATTAATAGGATTAAACAAATTAAGAAAACATATGGTTTACACATGTAAATAAAATTAATTCTTTGGTGACCTATTAATTTAAATTAAATATAAAAACCATTTGAAAATAAAGGAAATCTGTTTTTGAAAGATGATTTTTATGAAAACAAATATGTTTTACCTCAATAAATTAAACAAAAAAATTTGGTAATAAATTTAATGAAATATATATAGTATATATTTAATTAATTATTTAACTTTCATCATATGTGTTTTCTATACAAGAGATAATAATGAATCCAATTTTCTTCTTAAAAATTGTATTTTTCTAAAAATCAAAATTTTCACCTTTTTTGGTATGCTTATTTTTAAAATAAATTTTGAAAATTTTAGAAAATATATTTTAAAAAATAAAATTCAATTTTAAAATTATTATTTCAAAATTATATTAGGGTGAATTTATGATATTTTTATTAAAATATTAGTTTTTTAAGGAATAATGAAAAATAATAAATTTTAATTGAAATTTGCATTTTCATTTAAATTATTTTAAAGTTAAATTATCTTTTAAATTGGTTTTAACGTAAAATTAGTTCAATTATATATCTATTAATCCAATTTATTTCATTTTATTCAATTTCATTTTGAATTTGGATATAAAAACCTTGTAAAGTGTTTAACATTTTCTCTTTGAAAAACCGTTTTCTCGTTGCATCTGTGAGATTAATTTTAAATTGAAATTTTATAATTATTTAAATTGAATTTATAAAAAATTGTTTCCCTATTTTTAATCATAATTATTTATATTATCTAATAAGGTCAACTTAATTTGTGACCAAAAGTAATAATAAAAATAGTAAAAATTATTTACCGCGATTAAGATAAAAATGGGTTTATATGGGGTTAAACTAAAATTATAAGGGTTAAAAATAACCCAAAACTTGTCCAAAACCAATAATATGGACGTATTGTTACCTTATAACTTCTATTATCTAGAATTATCCATTATTGGAGCCTTTTGGTAGGAGAAAACATGGGTAAACTTAAATCATTTCAAAAACATTACAAGTGTGCCATTCACCTCACTTATAAAAGGCCACCCATATCCTATATTATTCATACCTTGATATTCTTTTGTTTCATCCAATACCTAAAAAAATAAATAAAAAAATCCCTAATCTCATCCTATAAGACTTATTTTGGACATAAATCTAACCTAAGAATGATTTTGGCGAGGATACCCAAAGAAGAGGTAACATTCATTTATGAGCATTTTGTTTTATTTTATTCCTACACCTAATTAAATTCTTATTATACCATGATTATATAAAAAATTAAGTGTATTAAATATACATATATGTTTTTATTTTAGGGTCATTACATACAACTATCTCAACTTCCATCAAATGGTTTACAAAATCATCATTTGTGTGTACGACATACTACTACCTCACGAATTAATGTCATTCATTTTTCCATTACCATTTATCATGGTTATAAATAATGATAGATTTATTATTTAAATTTTATATTTATTATTTATTATTATTTTTGAATTATTATATCATATATACCTCCATTCTTTACATTTTTTGGGAATATAATAATGTCGGTCGTGTGTATGGCGGACTACTGCCTCGCGAAGTGATATGATTCATTCATGATTTACATGGAAGGTAATAAGGATATTATTAATGAAATAATGTCATATATATGAAATAAAAATTATTATATAATTATAATTTATCATTTACCTTTCTATCATTTAATATGTTGAGGAAATAGAGACAACGTTCATGCGTACGTATGGCCTACCGTCTCCATGAACAATATTTTTCATTTTCTATATCCATATTTTATAGATTAATATAAATACATATATACTGAATATATATTATATTAATATACTGGTTAAAATTATGGATATGATAAAATCACTATCAACATAACATGACCAAAAATTACAAATCAAAACATATACAAAAAACAAAGCGGTTATTACTTGAAACGCGACTTTAATATATAATTGTTAATAAAAGTGTAATAAAAATACATAAGTAAATCATATATGGTATGATATATATAATTATTATTCTTTAATATATTTATAATAAACTTATATTTATTATAGATGAGGTTTGGATGTGTATTAAGGAATTCAAGACTTAAGGTAATGAATTTCTAATCTCTATTTTATTTATGGGAGACATATGAAAACTCACTACTCATTCATTTTGTATGGTGTATATACTGACACATTGAAATGTTATATCATTAATATCATTATTTTAATTATAGTAAAAGTTTAATTTGATTTCATTTTAATTGGGGATTATGATTAAAAAGATTACTAAAATGGTAAGGGATTTCTGTCTCACTTTTTTACTTCTATGAGAAACATGCCATATTCAACACCTATTTATTTTATGTGGTGTATATAATAACCATTATTGAATTTTATTATTATTATCCTCAAAATTATTATTATTTACATATCCATATTAGTATCTCTCTTTCATGATGTTTATGATTAAAAATTTAACAAATCGATAAGGGACTTTTGTATCAATTTTCATTCTTTGGAAAATAAGTTATGTTATGCACCTATATTCTTCTACAAGGTGTATATAATTCCTATTTTACATGTTATATTAGGTATAAAATTATTTTCATTATATTCTTAGTTTCATTTATTGTTATTATTCCATCGAGTTTACAATTCAAAGTCACTAAATTGGTAAGCATTTTATGTTACCATCTCATCATTTATCGAGATTGTTTATGTATATGATTCCAATAATGAAATATTATTATATATCTATTAATAAATCTGTGAATTTTATTATTCTTTAGTTATTTAATTAGAATATATGTTTTATATTCATTTTCCTATATTTATGCAATCAAGAGTTTTAAATAACATTTTTAAGAAAAATAATTTTTCAATTGAGAACTATTATTATTCCAAAACCATGTATTATAAAAATATTGTAAAAATTGTTTTAAAACGTTTATTTCAAAAAAAAAAATTGAGAACTTTTTTTGAAACCCATTTCTCCTCCACTGGTTATAACATGATAGAATTCTTATGAAACCTGCTTCTTTTTTATGGGTTTTTCTATGATGAAATGATGAAATGGATATGAAACTTGTCTATTTTCCATAGGTAATGATATAATGAAATTTTTATAAAACCCATTTCATTTCATGGGATATGATATGTTGAATGGTTTATGATCTTATGGAACACATATGTATGATTTTCATTTTTTGATGGGTGGGACCAATATATACCTCCAATGTATTGGATAATGATAAATGTTCTATGAGATTATAGGGTATATGGGTGGTTATCCTAATACCAAAAGGAGGGTACATGGGTGGTTATCCTAATCTCGAAAATAGGGTGCACGAGTGGTTGTGACAAGCCCGAAGAAGGTACATGGGTGGTTATTACAATCCTAACATGTTATGAATGTCTTTTTGGGTATCATTGAAATAATAATTTCCATGGTTATATATATGATACAATTACTTGTCTTATTACAATGTTATGTGATACTGAATCATGATTGTAATGCCTTGTGTTTTGGTTTATGTTGAAATTTGGGGAAAATTTGAATTTTTTTTCATTGGTGGATGATCTATTTTGTGAACTTGAAATAAAATTGAGGTTCTAAGTGTTTAAACACCCTGAAATAATATTTTCAAATGTGGTTTATGTTTCAATGTGTTTTCTAAGGGTTTAAGAAAACATTGGAGGAAGAAAAAGTAGTTGGGATACTAAAAATATCTGCTATAAGTTTTACACGTCATTCATTATTTACACTACGTTTATCTGGGTTTCACAACTTTATATAAGTCGTGAAGCCTAAGTGGATTACCCTAAGGAATACATGACATGTATCTCATTTAAATGATATAAATTGGTTTCATGGGGTGTGGTCGATGGGTTCACAATGTTCAAGCTCGGGGTCTTATCCCTGAAGGGTACACAATAATGGTACTAGGCGCTCAGTGAAAGATGATGGGCTAGGGATTTAAAAAAATTTATCATTGGGAAGACAGTACTTGTAGTCACTAAAAATCTAATCCCCAGTATGATATGAGGATCTAGAATAAATTAAATAGATAAGAAAACGTAAATATAAATATTTACTTTTCATTCTAAAGATGCTCTCAACAACAACACATTGTTGACGACCATTTCATAAAATATCCTAAGATAAATCTCTCTAGATCATCCACACACATTTCAAATATCCACCAAAATGTCGATCATTGAATTCCTTGTGCAAGAGCAGAAATCCAATGATGCCTTCAACATCACGACAATCACCGTGATCCTATGCCTTTAATACTTGAAGAAAAAATTGTATCATCACTTCGAGAGAGAGAATCTCTCTAGATAGTGAGAGGATATAAAGGCTCTCATTCTAAATAAATGAATAATACATGGTGTGAGGGCCTCTTCCTCTATTTATAGTGGAGGTTCTTAATACCCAGTAGGGTTCCCCAACCCTAGTTTATTAAATATCCACTAAATAAGTAATTATGAAAACATAAACTGCGTTAATATTATTTATTATTTTTATCACATACTTGTAATATATATTAAACATATTACATGATAAAACCTCAGTCATTTAATTGACTCATAATTCCTTCTTAATGTTACATGAACCTGGAATATTAAAATAATATTCATTTGAATACTATTTTCTTATATTTACATAAATTTTAAATACTTTTTATTGAATAAATTCAATACCAATTATTATTTACTTGAATAATATGAATTTATTTATTTACCAATGATTAATAACATGGAAAAAACTTAAACCCCGTGTTGGGCCCCACAATGTCTAGTATACCTATTCAACTGAATAAGGTGGATTCTTGAATACAATATTGTGTGTGACCCTCTTGTCCCTTATCTCGATAGAAGTGAATAAAATCTACAGACCATGAGTGGAGTATAGAAACCGATCAAGGCTCCTAAAGAGATAAGGATAATCATAACAATGAAAAAAACCTACGAACACCCACTGTGTAATATAATCTCTTTGTATTTAAATATCTCATAAAGTAGGACACACACTTGTGTCATCGAACTTTTCTTAATTTTTTATATTTTGATCTAAAAAGACAAATTTATTCTTGAATGACTTATCTAAGGTCTTATAAAGGTACTAACATCCATATCAACAGGGCCTGAGATATATTACTTCCTAAGAATGTAAGTGAAGGTACTACCATCCAGATCAACAAGGCCTGAGATATATTACTTCCTAAACATGGAAGTGAGAAATACTTTCTTGACCATTCAACCAATGTCATGCCACAAATGATGCAACCAACACTAGATACCTCACTATGATTCCATTATCATGGTTTTTTCCTTGCATCAAAGTATGCGATCAAATAGTACACATTGATAATGATCTCAAGTTAGGAGATCAATACACATGTCCATAGATTGGAACAACTAATGAAACTTGAAACATGTGGTGTTCCTATTGGCGGCCTGTCCTTGTGATCTCACTACTAGATATAACCAAGTGAAATATTTATGAGAAGAAGTATCAATTCTTATGATCCCCCAGTACCTGATAGTCAAACATCAATTGTGTCCAATCAGTAAGATATATCTAGACCATATGACCTTTTTTTCAAGATTAATGTCATAGTATATCAAGGTTCTCATTATAACATGTGATTTTTATAACCTTTTGATGCGATAATTAATCTATGGAAATTATCATTAAATAGTGTAAAAAATATCTGCATTATAATGTTAAGTAAACAACATGTATATATAACTATATACATGATATAGTAATCAAAATTACTTCATATTTGTGTCGAGGGAACCCACTATTTCAACAAAAAATGTGTAACTCAGTTACTGTGACACCCCAAATTTAATTTATGTAGTAATAATAGTTTTAATTATTACATTTGGCTTAATTTCCTTTTATATAAGCAATGCCTGCAAAAAAACAATACTTTATTCATTCAAAACACTGGAAATGGATACATGAAAACAAGGCCTAAGGACCATAACTAACCAAAAATTTCTACAAGTAGGCCAATCACGATCACCTGTAGACCCCACATCACCACGAACATACCAAGAAAGTAGTGGATTTCTATTGGATCTGCCATGACTAAGAACATTATAACCAGAACCACAGAAATCATACTAAGAGTTAGAGGGATGAAGAGAACCATCTTCTGTGTCTCGGTGTTTGAAGTTGGAATACCCTATCATGCTTTTATAAGACCTAAAATTTGACCATTTCTATTTAGGTGACCGTTGAATTTATAACGGCTAGAATTATAGCCATTGGGTATTGTAGTTTAATTAATTATGAATGTTGAAAATTTTGAATTATTTCAAATATATATTAAAGTCATTAACTCTTATCTATATTTTATGATTTCAAAACTTATTTCAAGAACATTCCTTTAATGTTAAAATATTTTAGACAATTCTGGTTTTATAGATTGATCTCCTGTATGAAAATTATAAATATTTATTTTTGAACTTAATATGTAATGATTTTTCTACGTATAAAATCACTTTGAAATGTTTTAAGTGATTGAGTGCTTTAGAGTCCTATCAATGAACACATTTAATTGATCTTATCTTTGGGAACATGACATTTGAAACTGTAATGTTTTTGGTACATAAGTCCACTTTAATTCAAAGAAAAATATGTGTTTTGTTTTTTAATTTTATTTTTTTTATGAATAATTTTATATAGTTTTATTTGTGTATTTTAAACTTCAAAAGTTATGAATAAATCAAATTTTATGAAATTAATGATATTATGATTTTTTTTCATAGATGGTAATTTTGAAAATTGGGTTAATAAAAAATATTAACCCAATTGGACAGTCCTTTACAGCTGAGCCGAGGGAGGCGTCTCACACTTGGTGGCTGAGCCTAGCCCTCAGCCCAAGACAAGACCGACTAAGCATGGGTACCCCGAAGGGTGCACGGGAGAGTAGGAGCACTTGAGTGCGCCACAATGGCATGAGGCCACAACGGAGCATAGGTAGGCCGAAGCCTGTAGGGGGGCGGGAGCCCATGTGTAAGGCTCCATTATGTGTGTGCTGTGATTTCTAAGGTGAGTATCGGAGCCTCAAGATTATAAGGAAGCCATGCGCGCCTCCCCAATTCGATGTGGGAAGCATTTTTTTGGGAGAAACATGATTTGGGCCATTAGATCACATCGCACGTGATCTAGGCCATTTATCCTGATCTCGCTTTCAACTATCAGTGACCGCGGTGCGCTACAATGTTTTTTATGAGCCATTTGATCACCATGAGATCTAATCATGGCCGTTCACTTAGTTTTAAATCCCACACCTTGCCTCATCCATACAATGTTATTCAAGATATAATCTTTACCGTTATTCTTTGGTAAACCCACAGACTCCTCCTAGCCATCTGATTAAAACTCAAGTGATCTGAACCATCCACTTCTTCCTCAGTTTTCTCTTATGCGTCTTCTTCCCCGTCATGCTCAAACCAGTGGCCACCCACTAGTTATTCCTTCTCCTTCTTCTTTATCTTCTCCTTCTTCATGTATAATACACTATTTTATGGTATCACGACCTTGACTTCTACCTACAAGATCCTCCTCGATCCCATTTTTTTTTCAATTTAATTTTATTTGTTTCGTTTTTAGTTTTCCCCATGCTTTATGTAGGTGTATGTATTATAATCACCGTTTGTTTCTGAGATCTCTCTTTAAGAAACATGTTGGGTTGTTTATCTTGGTAAAGTTTTAAGTCTTTGTTTATATTTTATTTATGATACATTATATATATGAAATATATGTATACCACCTATATAAACCTAGTATTTTTCACCCAAAATTACTGGTTTTCTTCCTCTCAACATGCAAACATTTCCCACCCATCCTTTTTGCACACCCAAAGTCAGGTAAGGGATCAAATTGTTATGTTTTCGTCATTGTAAAACTCTTATATCCTTATGAATATGTGGGTCCATATGTATATATACATACAATTTTATATCACTTCTAAATCTTAACTCAAGTTGGGTTTTCTAAATGTGTTTTTGAGTATTCAACACATGCAAGAGGTTTCATGCTCTAATTTCAATATGCGAACCCTTCTTATATGTTTTCTTTTCCTCATGGATATATATGTATATATATATATATAATTTCATCATAAACCGTTTTATAATTTCAAAACATAAAGTATATATATTCATATATATATATATATACAAAAAATCATTTTGGATTTATGATCTTTAAAGGGTGATATTTTGTTTTAATGTGTTGTTCTCGAAACATAAAACACATGCAAGGGGTCAAGTTCCTCATGTTTTCTTTTTAAGTATACCCTTATTTACAATTCATGTATGTATGGTTATGTGTAAAAGTATTTATAAATATATTACAACTGATATTTCACAAAACCTATCCTTATTGATTTAAATCATGGTTATAAAGAGCGCAACAGTTGCAATAATTTATTAAATATTGTTTTGTGTAATAAAAATCCCAGACATACACTCTATGTATATGAAAACCCTTTTATCCATAATTTTCAAAACCACATGAATACATTTCGAACTTGATTTCTCAAGTAGGTGGTATGATAGATTTCATGTTCAAGCGTAAATAAACATTCATGCATAAACTCACATGTTTAAATATTTCTTTTATGCATGAACACTTCACAGGAAATAATCCATACTTTGTATTCCAATTGTTTCACAAGAAATTCCTATAGTCCTTTAAGTTTATGTTTTAATCTTTTAATATAACAATTAACATTTCATGGATTAAATGAGTCAAAACATATAAACATGGTTTGGAAAAGGTCACATTCTTAAGGGTTTAAATGAAGGAGTTTTTATTTCATGTAACAACCCATTATTTTATGTGTACAGGTTCTTATTACATGCACAAGAGTATGTTGTTTTAGCTCATGCACGTCACTGTTAAATATGAAGCCAAAAATTCTAGTTGTTTTTACATTTTTGGCATGATCCATTCCAGTTATGAACATGTATGTAAAAAGGATTATGGAATTTGAATGTAAGTATAAGACCCTATGAATATGAGACTATGATAAGACATATGAGGAATGTATTGGACTTGAAATGATGTGACAGGTGTGCCCAGAATTATACAACGCTCCAATGCATTGGGTAAAGTGATGAAGTCTCATGAGTTAAGTGAAAGGTGATGTTCCCAGTCAGGATCCAAGTATCACTAAGAGGGGGAGGGGGTGAATCAGTGATATCTTTTTACTTTTTAAGTTTCCCCCTTATGAAACAACCTTCGCCTCCAGTTAAAGAGTTTCTTCCCTACTGAACACACACAACCACATGAACACAAGATTTACAAGGTTCACTACTCAACAAGAGTAGCTACGTCCTTGGTATGGTACGGAAACAATCCAGTACCACACAATCCCCTAGAAAAAAAATCCTTTGATGTGGAATACAACGATTAAGATATACCCTTACACTCATGTAGCACTTTGAAAACAATCCAATAGTGTGTGTGCTCCCTCTTAGCACAAATAGGGTAATACAATGGATCAATACTTCTTAATGAGTTTACATAAATAAAATCTTTCAAAGAAATTCTTTACTTTCCTACCCAGAAGCTGGCAGGAACCCCTGGAGCAAAAAAGCTTGGGTTCCCACTTCCACTTACGTGACCTATACTTGCATGCCTACAACTTGCGCACCCCTTCTTGTGCGCTGACTACGTGAACGCTGCCCTTCAGACGTACTGCCTTCTTGCAGCCTCCACGTCAACTAACACTTGCGCGCCTCCAACTTGCGCTTCCCCAAATTGCACGCCTTCTAACACCCTCAACTTGTGCACCCAACTCTCTACTTGCACGACCAGAGCTCAAAGATAATTCTCAAGGATTGAGCCTTAAAAAATGAAGAGTCTAGTCATCTATTTATAGGCATTTTGGAGACTTTCGTGCCACACACACTTGTGCGCCAAAACTTGTGTGCCACCACTTGCGCACAACTACTTGCGCGCCAATACTTGCATGCCACTTTCTTTCCTTTGCCATATTTCTGAAATAATGCTATTTGAAATATTACTTGTGTGCCTCTACAACACTTGTGTGCCGACAATTGCACGCTGCCACTTGCGCCCCACCACTTGCGTGCCGACACTTGCGCGCCGACACTTGCGCGCCGACACTTGCGCGCCGACACTTGCGCGCCGACACTTGCGCGCCGACACTTGCGCGCCGAAACTTGCGCGCCGACACTTGCGCGCCGGAACTTGCGCGCCGACACTTGCGCACCGACACATGCCTTTGTCATTTTTGGATAGTATGATATTGAAATGTGTTTTACCAAAAACACTTCTTTACTCTCTTTATCCTTAATAAAGCTTGCACCACAAGTTTTCCAAACTTGTGATAATTGTGAAATACAAATCAGAAAAGCATTGTCTAGTTTCTGGTCCTTTTACAAAGTGAATTGATTTATCTTCTTTGACAAAAAAATACAACACTCTACAAAGGCTAAATCTTTAAACTTCCTTCTCCATTAAACTTGTTCCCAAAAATCTCCCCCTTTGGATTTTATTGCCAACCAAGATTCATAAATCACTGAAATTTGTAACCTTATGCAATGGATTACTTATCCACAATTATAATCCTACGTGATCTAACTCATTGTCGGAAACAAGAATTATTAAAAGCCAAAACCATGCTGTCCAGAGGCAGTGACTCTGAAATCTCATGATCTTATCACCTCAGCCTTCTTCAGAACATCTTTCATAACATCTTTCAAGCTTTTACTTTAACATCCTTCACTTCATAAACATTCCTGGAATACAAAAAAAAATGTTTCCTACAACCACTCCAACAAATAGTTATAATAGTTCACACACATACATGCTGGATTCATAGATTACCCACAACTCCCCCTTTATGCATGCATATATAAGGATAGATTTATGAAACAATTATCCCCCATGAAAAAACTATCCAAATTCAAGATAAGAGTGGGGACAGAAACACATACCTTAACCCTAATGAGAAGGAGGTTGGACACCCATGTTCCACCTCAATTTTGCAAATGGTTACTTCGGTAACGGTTTTGTGAATATATGAGAAACTTGTTTAGATGTAGGAACATACTCCAGCCTCAATTCATTATTCTCCACATACTCTTTGATGAAGTCGTACTTTATATCAATGTGTTTTTAATGAGAATGTTGTATTGGATTTCTTGTAAGATTTATTTCACTCTTATTATCACTACCCAAGAGAAATGGTACCTTTACTTCAACAAGTAGATCTTCCAGCTAAGTCTTCATCCACATTAGTTGAGTTGCAACTTGAGTAGCAGCAACATACTCAGCTTCAGCTATGCTAAGAGTTACTGAATTTTGTTTCTTGGTATGCCAACTAACTCAACTTTTCCATAGAAAGAAAACTCTACCACATGTGGATCTTTGATCATCAACATTTCATGCCCAATTAGTATCAGAATACCTGAATAGATAAATATTTCCAAAGCTATCATACCTAATTCCAAAATTTTTTGTGCCTTTGATATATATGAGAATTATTTTTTCTAGTATTCAAATGTAATTATTTAGGAGAACTTTGAAATCTTGCACATAAATTGAAAACATAGACGATGTCGGGTCTTGAGGTAGTAAAATACAACAGACTTTCAATCAGCTTTCGAAACTCTTTCTGATCAACTTTCTTGCCTTCTCCATCTTTAGACAACTTGGTTCCCACTGAAATCGGTGTGGAAACTAGTTTTGAAGTTTCCATGCCAAACTTCTTCAGAAGTTCCTTTTCATACATTTCTTGAGACATAAAAACTTGATTCTTCTTCTGTGAAATTTGTAGCCCAAGAAAGTACTTCATTTCTCCCAGCATGGACATCTCAAATAACTTCTTCATCTACTCAGAAATTTTTTCACATGATATTTCATCATTTCTAGCAAATATAATGTCATCGACATAAACAATAACGATCAGTGAAAACTCCTAACATTCCTTAATGTAGAGATTGCTGTCAACTCTCCCTTTCTTAAAGTTCATATTCTTTATGAAAGTATCTAATTTATAATACCATGCTCTCAGAGCCTGTTTTAGCCCATATAAAGCCTTATTCAACCTGCACACATAACATTCATCCTTTAAAATAACAAATCCACAAGGTTGATCAATATAAACTTCCTCGTCAAGGTCACCATTCAAGAATGCAGATTTTACATCCATTTGAAATATTTTGTAACCTCGTTGTGCAGCAATATCAAGAAAGATTATAATTGTTTATAATCTTTCCACCGGCGCAAAGGTTTCATCAAAATCAATTCCTTCAATTTGTGAATACCCTTTTCAAACCAATCTTGCTTTGTTTCTTATTACTTTAACTTATTTATTACGCTTGTTCTGGAAAACCCACTTTGTACCAATAATGTTCTTGTTGTCTGGCTTGGGTACAAGTTCCAAAGTATCATTCTTCTATATTTGATCAAGCTCTTCATTCATAGCATGAACCCATTCTGGATGATCAAATTCTTCATTTACATCATTTGGTTTAACTTTTTAATAAACCAAAGTATGTGATATAGCATTTGTTGTTCTTCTTGTTTGGACCCTCTGATTTTTATCTCCAATAATGTTTTGAGCCTCCACTTGATTCCTCAACCTTGGATGAGTTGTTTGAACTCCATCCTCATCAATTGAGATCTCTGAGTCGGATTCCTCTTCTTGAGAAGGATTAACACAGTTTGCAGCATTATTAGAATTGTTAACAAAATATTCTCTATCCTGCTCGACTTCGACATCAACACATGAATGCTTTTCTTTCTCAGCATTTTCAACAACTTTTACATCTGAAGAATCAATAATTATTCTTGTTTCTTTATTGAGGCATCTATATCCTCTTCTTTCTGAAGCATAGCCAAGAAAAATTCCATCATATCCTATTTGATCAAACTTTACCAGGTTTCCACCTTTCTTCTTTATAATACATGGACTCCCAAAGACTCTCAAGTGTTTCAGACTTGGAGTTTTTCCATAGAACATTTCATATGGAGTCATATCTGAGTTTGGCATATAGAAACATTGGTTCTGAATATACACAACAATGCTCATGGCTTTCCTCTAATAATAATGAGAAAGACTATGTTCAAGTAACATAGTTCTCCCCATTTCCACCAGACTTCGTTTCTTTCTTTCAGCCACCCCATTTTGTTGAGGTGTGTATGGTGAACTGAATTCATTCCGAATTCCATGTTTCTCAAGATTACTTTCAAACTATTTATTCTTATACTCACCACCATTATCAGTTCTAAACTTCTTCACTGAATACTCACATTCTTTCTCTTCTTTCCTTCTGAAACTCTTAAACATTGTCAGAGCATCTAACTTATGTCTCATGTACATAACACAAGTAATGCAAATAAAGTCATCAATGAAAGTAATGAAGTAATTATCTCTATTTGAAGATTGCTTGCTCATTGGTCAACATATATCTGAGTGTATGTGTTCCAAGGGTCTTTTTGAGTGAATTTATACTCTCTTGTGCATAGAATTATTAATCTTCCCTTTCTCACAAATAGTGCAACACCAATCTATTTCTCTTGATAAATTAGGCATATCCCGAACACTGTCTCTCTTTGATAACTTGCACATATTTCTCTGACACATGTTCCCCAGCCTTTTATGCCATAATTTATTTTCATCCACCACACTCATGTAACAAGAGTTCTACACATCACCAACTTGGAATAGATTCCCTCTTGTACGTTGGCCTCTTGTAACTATATTTCCATCATTTTCACTTTTCAAAACAAATCCATATTTTCTAAATATTACTTTGGTTCCCTCATCACAGAGTTGTGAAACACTTAACAGGTTATGTTTCAGCCCTTCAGAATATAGCGTTTTCCTGGATTTCGTCTTTTCTTTTCCAATAATGGCCGATCCAACACCTTTTATACTAAGAGATTCATCATTTACAAATTTCACTATTACTTCTTTGAAGTCTTTCACATTATTCAGCAGCTTTAAGTCTCCTGTCATATGAGAGGAACACCCACTATCAAGAATCCATGGACATTCTCCCTTTTTAGCTTTCAAATCAGTTTCAATAACAAGAGATTTTTTTTCTTCCTTTTCCTTCACTTTCTGTTGTGATTCCTCTAATTTACTAGCCAAGTCAATGTGTTCTGGCCAGACAACCATGCACTCTTTCTTTTCAAACTTATTAGACCTATCCCTTTTAGCTTTTAAAAACTTTGTCTTTGAGAATTATTAAGAATATTTTGTTGCTCTGGTAACACACTAAGGTAGCCTTTGGCAAGATGTCCAGGTCGATCACATCTTTCACAAACAGTTTCTAGTGGTTAGAACCTCTTCTCAACTTTCACACCAGTCTTCTTAGGTATCTTCTAAAATTTATTTGGAGACTTTATATTTTTAACGAATTGACTCCTCCTCAATCCTTGTCTTTAAAAACTTGTGGAATAGTTGTAATGTTGTTAATTAAACCAACACATGTTTTCAGTGTGTCCAAATCCACCACAATACCAGCAGTAACCATAAAATGAATATTTTCCTTTGAAACTTCTATATTGACTGGAGTTGTGAACATGATTCTCAACAACCTTCTTAATAGAACTATGCTAACCATCAACCTTTCTGTTTTCAATTATAACTTTCTTTTTCAGTTCAGATTTCTGTTCAAACTTATCAGTACCAAAAGTAGTATAAATATTTCTGGACATATGATTTTTATGTACTTATGATTTTTCAGCATTACTGACTTTGTCCAAATACATAGCCTTTACAAATTTGTTCCTATTAGAACCAGTTCTATCTTTCCTCTCAACTTTTGAAGGTAAATTCTTTGGACCCTTCATTGGTTCATTCTTACTAGAACATTCACCAACTTCTGAGATAGAATGTTTGAAACTGACATTCATTTCGTTAGCTTTGGACAGTTTCTATAGGAACAATTCAAACTCTTCTTATTTTACTTTCATCTTTACTTCAAGATGATCATTATGATTCTTTGCATTCTCAAGATAATTCTTTAGATCATCAATCTCTTTATCCATCTTGATTTTCACCTCAGGAAAATTTTATTGATTGTTTAATGTGAAAATTTCATTTATCAACCTTTTGTTTTCCTTCTCAAGCCTTCTGATCTTCCTCAAACATTCTCTCAACTCTTCTTTTAGATGATATTCAAGTTGATTTTCTTCTTCTTCAGAACTGTTTCTCCCATAATCTTCATTTTTCACTGCTTCAATAAAGGTATTCTCTCTAGCTTTCTCAGTAGATGATTTCTCAGATTCATATTTTCTATCTTCTTCTTCATCTCAAGATAAAAAGTTTCTTCTTTTTGATTTGAAGAATTTTTTATCCTTACCCTTTGAAAAATATTTATCTTTCTCAGTTTGTCTCTTCCATGACCTTCTTGGTCATCTCTCATCATCATCACTGTCTTCTTCATTATTATTTTGAGGATAGTTAGCCGCAAAGTGACCAACAGATCCACATTAAAAACATTTTAAGGGAAGTTTCCCCTTGTATTTCCATGTACCTTTTTTCACATTTTTAGAAAACAAGGATAAAATTTCATCAAAATTTTTACATACCACATCTTCAGAATCAGATTCACCGGCATCATCTTCAATAAGAGTCTTCTTTGACTTCTCTCTCTTTGTAACCTTGAATGACATTTCTCTATCTGCTTTTGTTTTGGACTTCATAGTCTTCTCCCTTCTCATTTTATAAGTAATGAGAGTGCTATGAAAGTCATCCAAAGATAATTTATCAGGGTCTCTATCTTCCAATGAAGACACTTTAGCAGCAAATTTGTCTGGAAGAATTCTCATGATCATTTTAAAAACTATAGAATCCTCCAACATTTCACCAAGACATCTGATTGTACCAGTAATATCATTTATCCTGGTAAATAAATTCCCAAAAGATTCATATTCTCCCATTTTCAAGTCTTCATACTTCAGTCTCCAGATTTTTAGTTTATCCTTCTTCACTTTTTTAATTCCTTCATAGATATTCTTTAGTTTGTCCCAGATTCCTTTGGCTGTAGAAACACCTTTCACTCTTAAAAATTTACTCTCAGAAAGAGATGAAAGTAATGCATTTTTAGCACTTCCATCATTCTCAAGATTCTTCTTATCGACGAGAGTAAAAGGAACCTTGTTATCAATAGCAATAAATCCATTTGTTGTAGTTTCAAGAACTTCATATCCACGAGACATAAGATAAGGCATCATTCTATCCTTCCAGATGTGTTAGTTATTTCCATCAAAAATCGAAATCCCCTTACTGTTCAGGAAATTTAGATTATCCATCACAACTTCTCTTCAAACACTTTAGCAAAGAATAAACGAAGGGAACTAGTCCCTCTGATACCAAATGAAGTTCCCAGTCAGGATCCAAGTATCACTGAGAGTGGGAGGGGTGAATCAGTGATATATTTCTACTTTTTTAAGTTTCCCCTTTTTGAAACAACCTTCACCTCCTGTTAAAGAGTTTCTTCCCTATTGAATACACACCACCACAGAAACACAAGATTTACAAGGTTCACTACTCAACAAGAGTAGCTACATCCTTGGTATGGTACGAAAATAATCCAGTACCACACAATCCACTAGAAAACAATCCTTTGATGTGGAATGCAATGATTAGGATATACCCTTACACTTGTGTAGAACTTTTAAAACAATCCAATAGTGCACGTGCTCCCTATTAGCACAAATAGGGTAATACAATGGATCAATGATTCTTAATGAGTTTACACAAATCAAATATTTCAAAGAAATTCTTCACTTTCCTACCCAAAAGCTAGCAGTAACCCCTGGAGAAAAATAGCTTACGCGCCCACTTCCACTTGCATGACCTATACTTGTGCACCTACAACTTGTACGCCTCTTCTTGTGCACTTCCTACATGCACACTGCCCTTCAGACACGCTGCCTGCTTATAGCTTGCATTCCAACTAACACTTTCACACCTCCAACTTGCGCGTCCCCAACTTGCGTGCCTTCTAACACCCTCAACTTGCACGCCACATACACTTGCGCGTGAAAACTTGCATGCCAGCACTTGTGCGCCACTACTTGTGCGCCAATACTTGCGTTCCAATACTTGTGCACCAATACTTTCACGCCAATTTCTTTCCTTTTCCATATTTCTGAAATAATGCTATTTGAAATATGACTTGCATGCCTCTACAACACTTTCACGCCGACACTTGCATGCCGCCACTTGCGCGCCGCCACTTGCACGCTGGCACTTGTGCACCGACACTTGCCTTTTTCATTTTGGGATAGTATGATGTTGAAATGTGTTTTTCCAAAAACACTTCTTTACCCTATCTATCCTTTATATGGCTTGCACCACAAGTTTTCCAAACTTGTGATTATTGTGAAATACAAATCAGCAAATCATCGTCTGGTTTCTAGTCTTTTACAAAGTGAATTGATTTATCTTCTTTGACAAAAAATACAACACTATGAAAAGGATAACTCTTAAAACTTCCTTCTCTATTCAACTTGGTCCCAACAAAAGGATGTGTGAACATGATGCTAGCTTTGTTCACAACAATGTGTGGTAGTTAACCACGATTATGTTGGGTTTATACCCATAAGGACTTGGTGCAAGGACATGAAAAAGTCCAGCATTATACATTTCGTCATTATTGAATAGTAAATGATCAAACAAGGGATTTTAGATCTTTAACCAAGAATATTTTATGATTATGGAAGTGAAATCATAAGGTATAACCAAGTGTGCAAATGGAAAGTTACATAAGGGAAAAGTATCTAATGTTAAAGACATGTGAATCTCTTTTTATGCTCTAATAAATAATGATATTAATTCTTATACACTCAAAAATTATTTTAGAGTTGGCTTGACTAAGATATGAATTATGCACATATCATTACTTACATACACATGCACACTCTAATTCACGTTTTTGTAGAAAGTACAGTTATCTTCTATGAAAATGATCTTTTTAAAAAAGTGACTGTAAGAAACCTCAGAAAATATAGATGATGTGCCTTGAAATTCAATATCTTCCACTTAAGAAAATGTTTTATATTAATTTTTAAGGTGGTTGTTTTTTTAAATAAGGAATTTCCTTTAAATGTTTTAAAACCACTTACTGGGAATTTTTATGCTCACCCTATGTTTTAATTTATGTTTTATAGGATTTAGTAGTTTTGCCCAAGCCTTAAGTGCTCTTTATGACAAGATCAATTTGAAGCTTAACCCTGTTATGTTTTCAGAAGAAGTGCTTTAGCAGCGTCTAGTTTTCTAAGAACCTAAACTGAGACGATCCTCTGTATTGGGATAAGATGTGAAATTTTTTTCTTTTATAAGCCTATTTTTATGAAGAAAATTGCACACCATGTTTCAGGCACCGATTTCAGATTTCTAGGGTTGGGGTCATGACAGATGGTATCAGAGGATTGGTTTAGAAAGACTCTAGAAATATTAGAGAAACCATAAATTACTTAATTGCATCATACTAAGAAAAATACATCTCAATATTTTAGATGGCTGATGAATCACACCTTGTGTCTCTTCCAACATAAGTATTAGAGACTATAGTGGGAAAGTTATGTGTGGAAAACTATGAGATGTTTTAAAATATCCGTCTATCTTGCCAAAACCTCTACTGTGTATCCAATTCTCCTTGTGTACTCCAACTTCACAGAGGAGCAGGCCTCGACTATTTTTTATGCTGCATGCCCAATTTCTGTTCTATGCACAACAAGGAAAATACTTTGAGGGTTTATAATTGTTTTACCCAAGATAATAATTCTTCGTCTTGAGAGGACTTCTAAGAGGCTGCACAAGGGGGTGACCTCCGAGTAGCATATCTTTGTCAAATTTTGACCTACGGTCTCTGTGGTCAAGTTATGGACTTTGAAGCTCTCAAGGACGAGCCTACTCGTTTACATTATCAACATATAGTTCATGCCGATGTTTCCCAACTTCATACCCGTCATGCCTTCCTCACCCTGAACCATAGATGTCCACAAGGGTTTGATCCTAGTTTCCCGTGTTGCATCTGGACCCAAGAGATCAAAACATTTGGAACCGCCTTGGGGATTTGTTTGACTGGGAACCCGGGAAATTACCTACACCGGTAGTACCTGTGAAAAGACGTCACGATGATTATGTAACACCTAGAGTTTATGAACCTTGTTAAATGAATCATGTTATGTTTTATTTGTTGGTATCTTATTATGTTTCTACAAAATTAATGTCACTATTGTAATCTGGTTACACTTTACTAAGTAAAACATGTCCCTTGTTTTTCAGATGGAAAATGTGAGTTCATCGATCAACCTTTTATCAGTACCTATTGAATTTCTAGAATCTATAACCACTAAGACATGTTAAGAAGACTAATACCCTTTTTAGACCTGCACTTATCTTGAAAACATCTTTATAAAGTATCCCTTAGTCCGAACATCCTTCAGACCTACCCGGGAAATCATCATGTTTATCGCTGCACAGCAACTGCACAACTAGAAGAGTACATGCAGAGAGGGGTGTACCATGAAGTTCTATTCCTTTAATTCACCTTGTCTAAGAACTACCTAGCCCTGGAAAAGTTTCATGAAGCTGCCTCGGAGGGTGACACCTAAGAAACCTATTTGTTCTAGGTACTGAGTTTCAATATGTATGGGGTGATTTACAAATTTGAAGTGTTCAAACGAGAGGTGGTCCGAGAGATTTATAGATAGGTAGCTCACTCCCAAATCCCTAACCTCCACACCTCCAATTCTACTCTTTGGAAAAATGATTTCTTTATGCATAGGTTTGACCCTAACTACTCATGGTTTATATGGGCCAAAGAGATCAAGGATCTGGGAGTTAATTTGGGGATCCACCTAGAAATATCAACAGATTATCCGCAATGGTGGTCGTGGAGGAGGGGAACTGGAGTATAAAGTCTCTCTAGTTTTGCTGGTAGTTTCTTACGGGTGTAATAGAATTGCGAGGGCACAATTATTTTAAGGAGGGGATAATGTGACACCCCAAATTTAATTTCTGTAGTAATAATAGTTTTAATTATTACATTTGGCTTAATTTTCTTTTTATATAAGCAATGCCTGCAAAAAAAACAAGACTTTATTCATTCAAAAAAATGGAAATGGATATATGAAAACAATGCCTAAGGACCATAACTAACCAAAAATTCCTACAATTAGGCCATTCACGATCACCGGTAGACCCCACATCACCATGAACATACCAAGAAAGTAGTGGATTTCCTTCAGAACTGCCACGACTAAGAACATTATAACCAGAACCACATCAATCGTACTAAGATTTAGAGGGATGAAGAGCACAAACTTATGTGTCTTGATGTTTGAAGTTGGAATACCCTATAGCGCATTTATAAGACCTAAAATTTGACTATTTCCATTTAGGTGACCGTTGAATTTACAACGGCTATAATTATAGCCATTGGGTATTGAAATTTAATTAATTAGAATGTTGAATTTTTTTAAGTATTTCAAATATACGTTAAAGTCATTAAATCTTATCTATATTTTATGATTTCAAAACTTATTTCAAGAACATTCCATTAATTTTCAAATAATTTAGACAAATCTTGTTTTATAAATTGATCTCTTGTATGACAATTATAAATATTTATTTTTGAATTTAATATGTAATGATTTTTATACGTATAAAATCACCTTGAAATGTTTTAAATGATCGAGTGCTTTACAATCCTATCAATGAAAAAATTTAATTGAGATTATCTTTGGGAACATGACATTTGAAACTGTAACGTTTTGGTACATAAGTCACTTTGATTCAATGAAAAATATGCATTTTGATTTTGAATTTGAAATTTTTTTTATGAATACTTTTATATAGTTTGATTTGTGTATTTTAAACATCAAAAGTTATGAATAAATAAAATTTTATGAAAGTAAAGATATTCTGATTTTTTTTCATAGATGGTTATTTTGAAAATTGGGTTAATAAAAAATATTAACCCAATTGGACATCCCTTTACAGCTAGGCTGGGGGAGGCAGCTCACACTAGGTGGCTGTGCCTAGCCCTCAGCCCAAGCCAAGGCCGACCAAGAATGGGTACCTGGAAGGGTGCATGGGAGAGAAGGAGCGCTTGAGCTCACCACAGCAGTGTGAGGCCATAGCAGAGCATAGGTAGGCTGAAGCCTGCAAGGGGGAAGGAGCCCATGTGTAAGGCTCCCTTTTGTGTGTGCTGTGATTTTTGAGGTGAGTATCGGAGATTTAGGCTTATAAGGAAGCCATGCGTGCCCCCCCAATTCAATGTTGGAAGTGTTTTTTTGGGTGAAACGTGATCTGGGCCATTGGATCACATCACACACGATCTGGGCCGTCGATCCCGATCTCTCTTTCAACCCTTAGTGACCACAGAGTGCTACAATGTTTTTTATGAGTCGTTTGATCAACATGAGATCTAATCACGACTGTTTACTCAGTTTTAAATCCCATGCCTTTCCTCATCCATGTGATCTTATTAAAGATCTAATCTCGACTATTCTTCTTTTTTAAACCCACAAACTCCTTCCATCTGTCCGAATAAAACTCAAGCAATCTAAACCGTCCATTTATTCCCCAGTTTTCTCTTCCGTGTTGTCTTCCCTGTCACGCTCAAACCAGTGGCCACCCACTGGTTATTCCTCCTTCTTCTTCTTTATCTTCTTCTCCTTTTTGTATTCCCCACTATTTTATGGTCTCACGACCTTGACTTCTACCTGCAAGATCCTCCCCGATCCCCTTTATTTTTTTTATTTTAATTTTTACATTTTACTTTTATTTTGATTCGATTTTAGTTTTCCACAAGCTTTATATAGGTGCATGTATTATAATCAACATTTGTTTTTGAGATCTCTCTATAAGATACATGTTGGGTTGTTTATCTCATTCAAGTTTTAAGTATTTATTTATATTTTATTTATGATATGTTATGTATATGAAATATATGTATACCGCCTATATAAACCTGGTATTTTTTCACCTGAAACTACTGGTTTTTTTCCTTTCAACATGAAAACATTTCCTGTCCGTCCTTTTTTCCCACCCAAAGTCAGGTAAGGGATCAACTTGTTATGATTTCATCATTATAAAACTCTTATATCCTTATGAATATGCGGGTCCATATGTATATATACATAAAATTTTATATCACTTCTAAATATTAACTCAAGTTGGGTTTTCTAAATGTGTTTTAGAGTATCCAACACATTAAAGAGGTTACATGATCTAATTTCAATATGCGAACCCTTCTTATCTATTTTATTTTCCTCACACACAGATATATATATATAATTTCATCTTAACCCTTTTTAGAATTTCAAAACATAAAGTATGTATATTCATATATATATATATATATATATATATACAACAACCCATTTCGGTTATATGATCTCTGAAGGGTGATATTTTGTTTTAATATGTTGTTCTTGATACATAAAATACATGCAAGGGGTCTAGTTCCTCATTTTTTCTTTTTAAGTATACCCTTATTTAAAATTCATGTATGTATGGTTATGTGTAAAAGTACATATAAATATATTACAACTGTGATTTCGAAAAACCTATACTTAGTGATTTAAATCATGTTTATGAAGAGCGCAACAGTTTTAAGAATTTATTAAATCTTGTTTTGGGTTATGAAAATCCCAAACATACACTCAATGTATATGAAAACCCTTTTCTCTATAATTTTGAAAACCACATGAATACATTTCGAACTTGATTTCTCAAGTAGGTGGTATAATGGTTTTCATGTTCAAGAATAAATATAAATTCATGCATGAACACCCATGTTTAAATATTTCTTTTATGCATGAACACTTCATAGGCAATAATCCATACTTTGTATTCCAATTATTTCACAAGAAATTCCTGTAGTTATTTAAGTTTATGTTTTAATCTTTTAATATAAAAAGTATCATTTCATGGATTAAATGAGTCAAAACGTATAAACATGGTTTGAAAAAGGTCACATTCTGAAGGGGTTAAATGAAATAGTTGTTATTTCATGTAACAACCCATTATTTTATGTGTACTTGTTCTTATTACATGCACAAGAATATGTTGTTTTAGCTCTTTCACGTCACTATTAAATATGAATCCAACAAGTCTAGTTCTTTGTATATTTTTTCCATGATCTATTCCAGTTATGAACATGTATGTAAAAAGGATTATGGAATAAGAATGTAAGTATAAGACCCTATAAATATGAGACCATGCTAAGACATATGAGGAATGTATTGGACTTGAAATGATGTGACGGGTGTGCTTGGAATTATAAAGTGCTACAATGCATTGGTTAAAGTGATGACGTCTCATGAGTTAAGTGAAAGAATGCGTGAACATGATTATAGCTTTGTTCAAAACTATGTGTGGTAGTTAACCATGATTATGTTGGGTTTCTAACCGTATGGTCTTGGTGCAAGGCCATGACAAAGTCCATCATTATACATTTCCTCATTATGGAATAGTAAATGATCAACCAAGGAATTGTGGATCTTTAACTAATAATCTTTTTGGATGATTGAGGTGAAATCATAATGCATAACCAAGTGTGAAAATGGAAATTTACATAAGGGAAAATTATCTAATGTTAAAGACATGTGAATCACTTTTTATGCTCTAATAAATCTTGATATGAATGCTTATACTCTCAAAAATTCTTTCAGAGTTGGCGTAAATAAGCTATGATTTATGCACATCTCATTTCTTACATACACATGAGCACTTTGATTCATGTTTTTGTAGAAATCACATTTATCTTCTATGAAAATGATCTTTTGAAAAAAAAATTCTGCAAGTAACCTCAGAAAATATAGATGATGTGCCTTGAAATGCAATATCTTCCACTTAAGAAAATGTTTTATATTTATTTTCAAGGTGTCTATTTTTTAAAATAATGAATTTCCTTCAAATTTTTTAAAACACCTTACTAGGAATTTTTATGCTCACCATATGTTTTAATTTATGTTTTATAAGTTTAAGCAGTTTTTCCCAAGCCTTAAGTGCTCTTTGTGAAAACATCAATTTGAAGATTAGCCCTGTTATGTTTTCATTAGAAGTGCTTCAGCAGCGTCTAATTTTCCAAGAACTTGAACTGAGATGATCCTCTGTATTAAGACATGATGTTCATTTTTTTCTTGTGTAAGACTATTTTTATGAATAAATTTGCACACCATTTTTCAGGCACCGATTTCAGACATCTGGGGTCAGGGTCGTGATAATTTCATGCTGGGTAATAGGTAGGGTCAACTTAAAAAAAGAAAATAGGGGTCTTATCCACCTTTCTTTCCTCAGAGAACAGGAGGGTGTATGCATGGGAGGTATAGTCCGATGATCCCCTATCCCTCTATTCTTCATCGATCCAGGTGGTTTAAGGTGTGTCTCAACTATGTTGGTTGGTAAGATATTCATCCACCATTATTATACCCTTTTATTCTTTCATCATTTCTTATTTAATAAGTTTTCATTTAGGTTTATTAATTAGATTCCACTGATGCATGGTGGAATCATCAGTTTCAGTTGCGAGCTTTTCTATGCCTTGGATGAGGTCATCCTGACATGCCATCCACATTTCCCAACATACTATTTCATCGAGCTATGTCACCATGGTGAATTTATAAATATTTAATGTTTTAAATTAAAATTTTAGGTTCTTTTTCTATTCTATTTCTTGGGGATTATTCCTGATTCATGGTTGAGGACATGTCATATGTTTTTGGTGAGTGTTTCGCCATGGTTTTGGTGTGATGAGATCAACCAATGAGTTTTTGGGTATTATTACCTTATAATTTAAATAATTTAAATTGTTTATATTGAAAATTTAAATTAATTATCTATAAATTAAATATAAATAATTAATTTATGAGGTTATATTTGTGATATAGGACGCTGCATGGCTTGGCTGATATTAGATATACCATGGAATCTGCCGTCAGATTTTGGAAAATAGATGAGAAGCTTTCTAAACTTAAGTGGTATATCATACCTGAACTTTAGTATTTATGAATTTTCATTGTATTATATGGATGATTAGGATCTATAATAATATATAAACCCTTATTTAAACTCATTTGGATAAATTGTTAAATTAAATGAAATTGGTAGATTGTACTAGTTGAATGACTGGGGTTACTAACACCCCCGTTGTGCTAGATCTACCCTGAGACATGAGAATATAAAATTGATCAAGGATCTCCTATGGATGCCTTTTCTTATTCCTTCCATAGTATCCCAATAGGCATGCCTTATTTATATACGACCTTAAGGGCCCCTAGTAGGATTCCTCTCCAGTGTTCAAACATGAGAGACCTAGTGGGCACCTAGATGTTGGACCGAACTTGAGATAGTATGATTTGGATTTAGGTAGAGATTACAATGGTGTCACCTTAAACCTATACCAAACATATAAGATTTTGATACTGAGAAGGCAGTGGTGGGTTAGGAATTCAACCACCCTCACTCTTTTTTATGTATTCACCTATTTACTACTGATGTAGTGATGATTACCATAGGTTCTTCCTGGTTTATGGCTATTGATCCAAACTCAATGTGACATATATCTATAGGATTCTAGAATATATTCCCTAGTATCTGTATTAATTATTTATTGGTACACCCAAACATATTTCCCAGGATTTGGATTTTATGTTTTTTATTATATTTATCAGTATACCCAGAGGTACAACATGAGATTTAATTTTTGAGCCTATGTGTTTGATTATTATATTATTGGAATCCCCATAGGTGCTTCTTGGGATCCATATTTTGAGCCTACAATTATGATATATGTGAATGGAATCCCTAATAATTATACTTGTGGATGATTATGATCTCCTGAGTGATGAGGATGATTATTCTCTCCTTGATTTAGGCATGGCATACCTTATTTATGATATAAAGTCATGTAATTCATACTAATGAAACTCATGGATGCTTACTCTCTCATAGGTGATGGGGATGGTTACACTATCTTTGATTGATTACTTGACTATGGTTTTGGGCATAGAGCTCCACACCATTGTACTTAATGGTTGATTATTCTTTCCTCAAGTGATGCCTAGGATTATCCCTAATGTTGGGTGGTTGCACTATTACTACTTCAACCAAAGTTACTTCTTGGGTATGGGACCATTGAGAAATTTATATATGAATGGATACTGAGCATGTACTTGGGTTTGGACGAACTCCTTATAGATTTCCTAAGGGTCAAAACCTTAGAGATAATCCAAGTCAAAATGTCATGACCACTTATAGACTAAGACCTAGGGATTAGAAATTAGACTAGATTTACATGTCATGAATGACATGAAATCTATACCTTGTACATTTATAATATATACAGATGTATTCCATATAATCCTTCATTATAGTGATTGGAGGTGAGTACGGGTGAAACCAGGGTTAAGACATGTATCCCCCCCTATGGTGAAGTAGCTTACATAGATACATTTCTGATGATATATGAAGGAGGTATTGTCTATTGGGATTGAAATCCCAAATATCAACTTAAGGAAATATGAATTGAGTGGTATGACATCTAGATCAATTCTCTTTACAGAGGATGTCCAACTGATCAAGATTACAGTCCCAAGGATTGACTGCCATTGATTTATGTTATTTCATTCAACTTACCCATGCATATTAATATTTATTTATATATGTATATTTATGGGAATATATAAATATATGCATATGAATATAAACATACATTATATAACATTGTCAATTTGATCAGGATCATAGAACTAGGGATTGAATATGGTTTCAAGTTTATTTTTTATTTACCTTTTAAGGTGTCTCGGTAGTTGATGACATTCTTTGAGATCATGTATTTTATGGCTTGTATATTAGTGATTTAAAATATTTTTTAGTATTATTATTTTTATTATTACCCTGATGAGTACTTAAATTTTACATACAATTCATATTATTTAATATATACGGGATCATGTTGGTTTCCCTACTAAGTTATGTACTCACACCTTTCTTGGGATGCCATTGAAGGCATAGGTAAGGTTGAGGCCTATGACTGATCAATCATGATGGATCAGAGATGTATGTGGTCATCAAGTCGGTGGTCTATCTCAAATTTTTTAGAATATTTTTGTACTATATTTCAATTTCATTTATTTACTTTTGTATAAGTATGATTGGCCCAGTGGGGGATCCATTTTGATTTTATTCCATGGATGTTCGAGCTTTTATAACATTTCATTTATTATTACAATATGCTTTTGATTTAGTTTATTTATTTATTCTGAAATCTATTTATTATTTATTCGATGATATATAGTTATTTCTGATATTTTTAATCGAATATAATGGTATATTCTCTCTACGAACACACCCTAGTCCCTCACTTCTAGTCAGTAGACTCTGGAATATGGAGAGGTTCACTTGAGGTCTCTTGGATAATTAGCTCAGAGACCAGTTTAGTGACATTCAATTCGGAATGTTACAACGTTGTATCAAAGGTGTTTCTTTTCCTATTGTATTACTTTTTGTTACATAGTAGAAATGAGTGTTAGGAATGTATCAAGACCCATGATAGATATCGAACTGGTTTGTTGAGACTACCTATTCTGATGAGAAGACATGGTTACCAGGGTTATGGGACTTTTTTTTCTGATCTATGATGTTACAGTTGTATAAGATTTTTAGATGTTATGATTATTATTGATCTATGGATCTTAGACCATTGGTGAGAGGCCATTGATGTATATACAGCTCTTGGAATGTTGAAAAGGGGCCATCAATTGGTTTTGAAACTTGTCTAGTAAATGAAAGAGGCTTCTCATGTATCATACATGGCCCGTAGGATTCACTTGTTATAGGAATTCTAGTGCATGCTTGTTACTAAAAACAGAGACCAATTGTTCAAAGTTTCAACAAAAACCTAAATAGTGTTTTACCACATAGGGTTTTTGTGGCATTCTACTCAATTGGTCCAAATTTCATATATATTCCTTCTAATGGAAGGATATGTGGACCTACAATGAGGCATTTGATGGCGAGGTTGATGACTTAGTCCTCATTCACATGAGATGCAATGACCCTACTAGGCCGATAGGTCATATGATTCCCACATAATTGACCATTGTAGGGAATTGTTTTGTAGGTTCAGTTATTTAATGTTTTAGGAACAATATATATAGTGTTTTACTTTATATATTTTAATTACATTCTATTTAACTGACCTACACTTATGGTTTTCTAATTAGACTGATGAGTATAATAATGATAGGTTTCAGGGCATTTTTAGTGAATTGGACCTCAAGGGGGCATTAGCATATATAAGTGATCAAAGTTTTTTTGTTCAATATATATTCTACATTCTTATCATGACATCTAGGGAGAATCTATTTATGAGGATGATTGGAGACGATCGAGCCATTGTAGGTCATGTTTTCAGTTTTGAACCTTATAGGTTAGATTAATCCTTATTTTCCTTAGAGGGATTTGACTTTTGGAATAGGTGGTTATACCTAGTTACCCATATTGAGACTTGATTTTTAGGGCTTAGTGAGAGACCTAGAGTCCAATAGTTGTGAATCAGACCCTTGTAGGTCAAATTTTTGTTTGATCAAGGGAAGTTTATGAGTAGGGTTGAGATAGGTTTATGGATGAATTTTTAGGTAGTGATCTTCATTATATTCTTTTTCTAAGACTGATGCATGGTCAATGCTTTGGTTTTATAATATAGGCATGGTGATGCCTTTGGAATCTGAGGAAGCACTGAGGGTGATTGTTTTTTCTAAGCCTGGATTTTATTGGAAGGACTTTTTGGGTGCCTATCCCTATTGACTAGGGTTTCTGTTTTGCTAGTTTAATTATATCATGGGTATAACCTCATGAAAAAAATGAAACCAGGTGATAGAAGTCATGTAATTGATCATGGCATGGGTAAGGTGCCAGATTTTGTAGAGGAGTTCCAAGGGAGCTTCTGGATAAATGAGTCTGACATGCCATGTAGCACAGTTCTCTTAGCCTTATGATGGATGAATCATGGGACCATGATTCGGGTAATTATGGTATGCGTTAGTTACACATGTAACCAATTAAATTTTAAATTCATGGATGGATGTTTAAAATCCATGGAATGATGGTTTCAAGATGTTCCATGGGTATGTTTATTCCAAGAGTCATTGTTAAAGTGATGAGTGTCCCTCTAGGATAGAGAAGAAATTGAGGATTAGTCAGGTTATATGAAGTGCTTGACCTATGGCTAGACCTGGACACACATTGTTAGGAGATGTAGTAGCTGGAGTTGGTTAAAGGAAAGTTCAGTCTGTTTGATGTGAGCATAGCTTGAGAGATCCATACATTACCTTTTATCAAATCTTAGTGCACTTATAGTTATAGATGATCATGATCTATTTTGAAATTTTCTTGAGTATGATGAGATACCATAAAATCTACACTGAGCTCCTTTTATTTAAATATCCTTTATGGATTTATGAGAAAATTCTTGAAGTGTACTCAAGGAGTGGTTTAAAAGAAATAAAAATGTTGTGGAGTACACCTTTTGGATGTTTAAGGGTGGTTTCCCTTGTTGTTTTCATAAATTTAGTATTTTCCATCAGTACCATTTATAGGGATAAAGAATAGGTAATGAGTGATGTTTTATAAATGATCATGTGTGAGTGTATTATTTATCCATTCAGGATGTTATTTTTGGGGATGCAGAGGCATATAATTTCATGTTTAGAAGTTGATTCACTGGTACGATGATAAGGATTATCATAAGGTGGTGAGTGGGGTGAGACCGGTCATAGGTTGTTCATTGGATTTTCCCACCATTAGATTAAAAGACCTATGTTTTACTGGGTTTCTAGGTAAATTCTAGGAACAAGTTCATAAGCTTTGAGTTGAGAAACATTCTGAATGCATCATTATACTTATATTGATGTAATTTTATCGAAAAATTTAATGATTGGTATACCATTACTCATAATTTTACATTTACAACTAGAAATTGTAGTGATAAGCACCCTAAGGCAGTTAATGGAAGAGATGATGATGTGATTGTGTCGTAGTTTAGACAGGCTCATATAAGTTCCATCTCAATTTCCCAATTTTGGACATAAGTGTTGGCTCATGTTTTAGAGGATTATACATGATGTGTTCTAAGTAGGGCTTGGAGATGTGTTGAGAATTTAGAGACATAATGAGGCTATTTGAGTGGTAATTCATGACCTAGGTAAGTCAGGTGATGTTTTTTTCCCAAATTCTTCTCAGGGATGATAATTTTTAAGGTGGGTAGGTTATAATGTCCCATGTTTTGGACAGGGTTGAAATTCAAGAAATATTGAATTTTCTTCATTGGAGGATGGGATGTTCTGTCAATAAAAAATATAAATGAGTTTATGAGTTTTTAAATGTCCCAAAATGATGTTTTGAACATGTTTTATGCTTCAGTGGGTGTCTTGGGGGTTTGGATGAACACTGGACGAAGAATGAGCAACTAGGATGTTGAAAATAACTGCTACAAGTTTTACACATTGTGTATTATTCACACAATGTGTATTCAATTTCAAGAATGATTAAAAGTAATGAATCCTCGGTGGATGTCCCCATGGATTACATGATTTTATGTCATTTACACAAAATATATTTGTTTCATGGGGTGTGGTCATTGGGTTCATGATGTGCAATCTCATAGGCTTACCATGATAAATAAATGAGGTGTAACTTAGTTACACACTGTGTAATAGGTGGGGTATTTTTTTAAAAAAAAGTAATTAGGGGGACCCTCCCCCTTTTATTATTTAGGAAGTAGGAGGGTGCATGCATGAGAGGTCTCAACTGATGCTCCCCTCTCCATCTATTATTCACTGATCCATGTGATTTCAGGTGAATCTCAACTACATTGGCAGGTAATATCTTTCTCTGAATGCTTTACAAACCCTTCTTCATCCATCACATCTTATTTCAGAAGTTTCTATTTAGGTTTATTCTTTGGATTTCACTGGATCATTTGGGAATCATCTATTTCAGTTGGGAATTTTTCTCTTCCTAGGAGGAGGTCATCCTGAGAGGCCATCCATGTTTCTTCGCTTTCTGTTTCATAGAGGTGTGTTTCTGTGGTAAATTTTTTTAATATTTCATGTCTTAAATTAAATTATTAGAAGTTTTTTTATTCAATTTATTATGGATTATTCCCAATTCAGGTTTAAGGACATGTAGCTCATTGTTGGCGACAATTTGGTTGTTGTTCTAGTGCCCCAAGATTGACCAATGAGTTTTTAGTTATTCCACCCTTATAATTTAAGTCATTTTAATTTTTTATCTTGGAAAGTTTAATTAATTAATTATAAAATAATTATAATTAATTGATTTATGAGGTTTTGGTTGTGAGATAGGACCCTACGTGACTTGGCTGAGCTTGGACAGACCTTGGTAGTTGTTTCCACCTTTTGGAAAATAAATGGAAAGCTTCCAAAATCTAAGAGGTCTTTCATACCTTACCTTTAGTATTTATTAATTTTTATGGTATTATATTGATGATCAAGATCTCCCATGAGAGATAAATCCTTGTTTAAACTCATTTTTATAAAATTTTAAATTAAATGAAATGGGTAAATTATACTAGATGAATGCTCGAGGTCACTAATAACTCCATTGCACAAGCTTCATCGTGTAACTAGAGACTATGACCTTGATCGAGGATCCCCTATGGGATGCCTCTACTTATTCCTTCCTTATAATCCTAGTAGTAATGCCTTGTTTATATACTAAGCTTGAGGATCCCTAGTATGACGCCTCTCCAATGCTTTGACATGAAGGACCCATTAGGTGCCCTGATGTTTGATTGACCCTGAGCTAGTACAATTTGGGTTTGAGTAGAGATGGTAATAAGTGTCACCTTAAAACCCATACCAAAAATTTAATTCTATTAGACTGAGGCGATAGTGGTGGGTTTGGAATTCTTCCACCCTCACTCTTTTGTTTATTCATTCACCTATTTACTGTTGATGCAACGATGATTATTAGTGGTGATTCCTGATTTGTGGCTTTTGAGCCGGATGTGATGCGGTGTCTATATATGGGATTCTCAAACATACTCCCTAGGACCCATATTACTTGTTTACTGAGATTACTAAATGTATTTTTTTGGATCCCGCTTCTGAGCCATATTATTCTTATATTTAATGGTATACCCAGAGGTACTACCTAAGATCTAGCTATTGAGACTATATGTTTCGTTGCTATATTATTGGGATCTCTATAGGTGCTTCCTAGGATCTATATTTTGAGCCTAAGATTATGATATATGGGCAAGGAATCCCTAATAATTATACCTGTGTATAATTATTCTTTTCTAATTTATGAGGATGAGTTCGTTCTCCTCGAAATGGGAATAGAGTCCCAATTAATGATACTCATGGATTATTATTCTATCTCGAGTGATAAGGATGATTACACTCTCCTCAATTTGAGTATGGAGTACCTTTTTTATGAAATATGGAAATGATGTTCCTATAGATGATACTTGGGGATGATTATGTTCTCCTGAGTTATGGGGATGATTATGCTCTCCCAGATGAATTACTTAATCATGGGGTTGGACATGGAGTTCTTAATAATTGTACTTGATGGATGATTACCCTTTCCTCTAGTGACAATTAGGATTCTACCTAAGGTTAGGTGGATGCACCATTGCTACTTATCCTAGAGTTACTTCTTTTGGATGGGTCTATTGATCCATTTATATATAAATAAATTATGAGCATGTACTTTAATCTAGAGATCATTCCTTATAGACCGCCTAATGGTCAGACCCTGGGGGATTATCTGAGTCACCATTTTGTGAACACCTATAGAATGAGACCTAGGTATTAGACATTAGACTATATTTATATGGCATGAGCAGCATGACATCCTACTCTTGGACATTTATAGGATATCTAGATGTATTGTTTGGAATCCTTTATTATAGTGATTTGAGGCGAGTACTGATGAACCCAAGATTAAGACCTGTATCCCCCTATGCGAACATTGCTTGTTCAGATACATTTTCAACCTTGTCCAAAGTAGGTATTTTCAATTGGGATTATAGACTGATAGATAGACTTAATGATACATGTCTTGAGTGGTACAACATCCAACTCAATTCCCTTTGAACCTGATATCTAGGTGACTGAGATTACGAACCCAAGAATTGAATACTGTTTATTTATGTTATTTCATTCACCTTACTCATGTATATTCATATTTATGTATATATGTATATGTATGGTAATATAGATATATACACATATGAATATAAATTTACACGATGAACCATTTCCCAGATGACTAGGATCGTAGAGGCTAGGATCAACTATGGATTCATGTTTATTTGTTTTATTTACCTTTTTTAGAGTGTCTCAGAGGTTTAAAAAATTCATTGATTATGTCTTGTATTAATTTTCTATTAGTTATTTCAAAAAAAAATAGTATTTTTATTATTATCCTAATTATTAGTTTACTTTTAAATACATTTCTTATTACTGGATATATACGAGACCACGTTAGTGGTTCCCTACTAAGTTATATAATCACAACTTTATTGGGTTTCCATTGCACTAGGGTATCTGTGAATATGTTCACTTGGTTATAGGAATAGGTAGGGATGAGACCTAGGACTGATTGAGAAGGATGACTCCAAGATGTATGTTGAGATCAAGTATGTGGTATAACTCATTGTTAGTAGGAGAGCCATGCACTTTATTTCAGTTCCCTTTATTTACACTTATTTATATATGTTTTTTCGAGTGGGCGATCAGTGATGATTTTATGATATGGACATTTGGGATTTTATATCATTTCATTTATTATTAAATCATTCTTTTGATTTAGTTTATTTATTTCTTCCACACTCATTTTATTATTTCTTAGATGGTATCTAGTTATTTCCACTATTTTTTACTCCGATATGAGGGTATATTCTCTCTATAGACACACCCTAGGACCTCAATTCTAGTCGGTAGCCTCTAGCATATGGATTGGCACATTTTAGGCCTTGTAAAGAATTGTCTTAGACTACCATTTTATTGGTATCTAGGTTAGGATGTTACAATGTTCTTTGATTCCATTATGAATCATGTCTTATAAACTACTAAAATTTATTCCATAATTGATGTTTCTAATATATGATATGTAGGGTATGGTTTTTATATATTATTATCATGTTCTCATACCCATATTCTCATGTTATATTGATATCTCCCTTATTTACCCTTACTGATCATTTGAGATCACCATTTCTTATGTTTCCTTTCCCCTGGATATGAGGAAAATTATTATATATGATATGTCTAAGAAGGGTTATAGTTATGAAGTGCATAATAGGTGATGATGTAGCTCACTTATAGACAAGTTTTTTATGTTTCCATGTTTTTAAAGGCATTAGACTATTAAATTCCTCATGCATGTTTTTGTGTAATGTAATGAATGTTCATCTAAAAAGATGTAATATCTATATTAAAAATACCAAGTCATTGTAAAGATAATTTTTTAGGATACCAACGCATTTTCTCTATGATTTCTATGATATTTTAATGGTTTCTTTGATCAAGATTTATATCACATGTCTTATGATTATTGATTATTATGAATATTGATTTTATTAAAGCATTATTCCATGTCCCATGTTTAATGGTCCAAGTTATAATGGGTATAAATTCTATTATGTAATGATCATGTACCTTGAATATGTTATCATACCCTTTTTCTAATCGTTTTCTCACAAAATATATTAAATTGTTAATGACAATGTTTACCCTTACTAAGAATTCGATCTCACCCCTTTCTTATTTTCCTCTTATAAGGTTATAATGAATTTTTTTAATTAATATATATTTTTAAGGGTTTCATGTGGGAGATGATGAAGACTCAATGTGGAATAAGAAAAATTGGGTATAGTGGAAAAAAATCTCACTTGACATGGGTAATGTTATATAAGAATTTGTCATGATTTGATAAAACTATATACCTAAAATATCCTTTGGTATATAAGTGATTCAATATTTTCCAATGACATTATAAGTTTTTAATGACTGAAATTGGGTTAGGTTTATTATTATTGAGAAAAAATGTAAATATTATTTTTTTAGCACAGAATATGGGAGTGTGGGTTTGAGGTTATTATAGTTACCCTCACATACCAAGATTTTTTATATGAATTATTGCTTTGTAATTTATTTATAGTTTCAAGGTATCCTACTAATTATGTTTATACTCACCCCTAAATGGGATCTTTTCCCCATATATATATTGTTTTTATGAAGATGATGTAGGGTTCAAATATGACCTTGGTTGATGTAGAGCTGGTATAGCTTGTTTGGATTTGACACCTAATGATGCTTGGGGACACGTGGTAAATCAAGGTGATTTATGATGATGGTAGTGACTATTGAAGTTGGAGACTGATCCAAGAGTATTCTCAATAAGGAGGATCTTTCCTAAGGTTATGTATATCAGATTCATAGGGTTATTAGATTTATAATTTATCAGGTGTTTTCCTATGTGGATTTGTGTTTGTAATTATTATATCATTTATATTTTGTATACAGTTATATTATATATATATATATATGATTCTAGTGATATTGGTTATTTTATGCATTGGAGTCCAAGGAGACTATCCTGGCTATGACAACTGACATATCCTTTTTATAGGACTCTAATAACTTTTTAGTCAACCTAGATCTATGAGACATCGATTTTGTGGTATATGTAATTTAGTACATTCATTATATAATAGTCATTTTTATCTTTTATTTCTTTCCCATGTTAGATAATCCTTATATACTCTAATTCTTATGGGTTCATCCTAACATTTTTTGGGTTCTACTGAATAATTTCTAACTTATGTATAGAGGTAGGGTCATAATGAACCTATGCCATTAGTTGGAAATCTCAACACTGGTTATTGAGCAATGAGTCATTTCTTCTGAGACCCAATTGAGTGATTTACTTTTACTATGATATGTGGTGGGTTCTCTCCCCTTGATTCTTAGTAAAATTATTTCTTATAGTTCCTATAGTAGTTCCCACTGTATTGAGAAATGAGTAAACACAAACATTACATACATAAATATTACATCTTACTACATGAATAATCATTACATACTATTATAATCTACACCAAAACAATAATGGTTTAGTGTATTTGGAAACTTATATATATAAATAACTGGTAATTAAAATATATACATCTTATCTCACTAAATTCTTCATAACTAAAACCCTTCTTAAAAATATAATACTTAAAACCATTCTTCATATCACAGAGAAAAAGGAAACATAAAAAATGGTGATATCAGATTCCCAGTAAGGGGAAAAAGGGATAAATATATATAGACACATATTTTTCATACAAAAATATTAAATATATTTAGATGAATATTCAAAACATTTCATGAATACACCCCAAGGACTGTAAATGTTTAGTGTCTTTGGAGATTAGATACACAATCTTTTTATTTCATGATTGATCTTCAACATATCCCATAAATATCATCCCACGTTATACTCTTCATAGACATACCATACTTAAACCTTTATTCATAATATAGGGAATGGAAATATAAGAAAGAGTGAGATCAGATGCTTAGTAAGGGTAAAAACGAGAGACATAAATGATCCCCAAAGTATAACATGAGTTTAAGGGTATGAGAACATGAGATTAACATTTGAAAACCATAACCTACTAATCTTAGATCATAATCTTGATTTATAGCATAATGAAATAAAGTTCATAATACAATAATCATAAAATAATCAAAGAACACGAGTCATGAGAGTATAAAATTTACATAAGACATAAGTTTTTGGCATACAAATAAGCATAAAGAAACATTTACTTAGTGTTCAAGGATCACTTCCAAGACTATCATGGCGGATTGTGTTCACTCCCTATTCCATAGTTAAGGTTTAATCTAAATATGATTATAGTGTATTGGGTTCAATCCCCATTCCATTGTATTCTTTTTCAAGGTTCACTCCCAATGATAACATAGTGGACATATTCCCTTACTAATATGGGTTTACTACCCATTTAAATACTTTTTATCTCATGAGATATTCATCTTCACCCATTACAGTAGATGGATACATAATTCTGGGCCCACATGTCACATAATGAAAATTGAACATATGTGATCTATAATATTATAAAACATTCATCATAGCATAAATCATGGAAAGTAAATTAGTTTCATAAATATTTATTTATTCCATCATTTCATAACCTATATAAAAAATAGGTTTCATCATAACTTAATTATCCAGTGGGAAAGAAATGAGTTTCATAGTTTCATCTTTAAATCATCATCATCATAATCCATATAAAGAATGAAAGTGGATGGTATAATTGGATCATATCCCCCAAAAATCATAAGTAATAACAAAGGATGTTATCATAGATAAAAATCCCTTTAAATGATCACTTGGAATACTTATTAAGGAAAATGCACGTTTTATTTTTAAAATAATTATTTAAAATATAAAAATTTCCAAAATATTATGGAAAAAACATTCTATGAAAAGTACCAAATAAAATTTTAAATAAGGATTCAAATCTTTGAGAGATAATTACATCAAGAAATTTCATTCATGTTGTGTACATAAAACAAACATTCCTTTCACATTTTTGGTAAAAATTCAAAAGTACTTCATTTAGAAAATGAAATAAAGAATCATTTTAAAACAGTTTTTAAAAGGTCAATAATTGGTGAAAATTAATTTAATCAATTATAGGATAACATTAAAAACATTATTGAAAATATTTTTAGAAAACATGTACATATAAGAAAAATAATTTTTGACTCAAGAGAGAAATAAAGTTAGTTTTCATTAAAAATATTCATTTGGTCTCTTGAGTTATTAAAGAGAGTAAAATGAAATGAAAACTTGTAATATCTAAAAATAATCATAGAATAAGATAAATAATGAATTTATTGATAGTATATCATAAAATTTTATCATTTAAAACCCAATATTAATCAATCCTGATAAATAATTAGATTGTAACATAAATCCCTCACCTCAAGTTGGAATTGCTTTGAAGGTGATATAATATCCTATTCAGTAAATTTGAATTCATTATAATTATATAAAAGGATCATTTTAATACATATAATATCATTTATGATCCTATTATATCATTTAAATATCCATTTAATAATAAATACTTACTAAAATAAATATTTATGGGTGTAAACTGTTTCATTTTTCATGAGAATTTTGGTCCAGCAATTCCACTTCTTGTACTTTGACTATGGTTAAATAATATCTAGAGTATAAATATTTATATAAATATAATTAATATCAATTACATACGTATTTATAATCATCAATAAATGGTTGTGATAGAAAAATTAATTACATCGTTCATGGAGACGGTAGGATGTATGTATGCATGAACGATGTTTTCACTTTTCGACGGATAAAATGAAAGAAGGTGAATAATAAATAACCTTTAAAAAAATAATTATTATATATTATATATTATATATCATATATAATCATTAAATATATCATTTTTATCATCCATGTAAATAGGAATTGTAAAACAAATCATAACGGTTCATGGCGGTGGTACTCCACACATACGCACAAGCGACATTATCATTTTCCAAAAAATTAGAAGTTACAAAGAAATATATGGTAATTATAGAATAATAATTATATAATAAATACCATATATAAAAATTAAACCTATCATGATAAACATCCACAAAATTATGGTGATGGATAATGAATTGTTTCACTACATGTAGGTGGTAGTCCATATGTACACATGAGCAACAATTTCACTTCCCATTTAATGGAAAAGAGGGTGGATTATGATAGTTACATAATAATATTAAAATTTTAGTACATTAAAAATATTAAATTTATTATTTTATGATTACTACCCCATATTTAAAGGTGGTATAATAAGAAATAAGTTTAAAGAGGTTAGGTAAGATGATTACCTCTTCTTCAGTTGGCCTCCCTTAGATCATTTCTTAAGGACCCTCAAAATGGTATCTTAAAAATATAGGAACATATAATTAAAGTATATGGATGTTTAGAATATAATTTGTAGAGACCCATATCTTGACGTACATGGAAATTACATTACTTTTTCGGAATACTTAGTACATAACAAAAACACACACACAAGGATAGTAATAGTTTAGTGTCTTTGGAAACTCGGAATATAATCTTCTAATCATGGTGAAAGATCTTCAACATCTCCCATAAATATCTTCCTTTTTTTTACCTAAAACATTTCTTTATATCCTGGGGAAAATAAAACATAAAAGGGTGAGCTCAAATTCTCAGTAAGGGTAAACAAAAGAAATATCAATCACATCATATTCATAAGAACATAACATTTTGGAATTCTTAACCTGAAAAAGAGAGTATAATTTCATAACATGGGATAAATCATGGCAGTGAAATGTAATCACAATAATCATAACTTAAAACATGAAACATTGTGGCATACACACATAATCATAGAGAATCATTTCTTGTTAGTCAAGACTCATTGCCAAGACTATCTTAGTGGACCAAGTCCCTTTCTGAACTGAGTCACCCTCGTTTCAGTCCTATTTCACTGAACCGGTATAACCTACCATTCCATCCATGTCTATCTCATGAGATATAAAATCTTTACCCAATGCATTGGAGGGAGATATAGGTCCCACCCATCTCATAATGATACCATTCTTATGTGTGCCACAAAATCATAAACCATACATCATATCATAACCCATGTAACAAAAATGGGAATCTTAAACATCGTGTCATCATAAAACAATTCATATAAGATAAAGGGATTCATAAATTAATGTAATAATAGAGATAAAAACATAACCCTTTATTATCTTAGATGGAAAATAATTTTGATAAAACACTTGAACTCCATTCTTGAGGAAAATATCCTTTCTTCTTAAAAAACATTTTTCCTTTCTTAACATGTCATACAACATTAAACTAAAAGAAGTTGATTAAAAATAAACTTGAAAACTTGTAAATTAATCTTCTTGGAAATAGTGTTTTAAAATCCATTAATGCCGTATATGTTAAAAAAACATTCTTCTCATACTTTTGTCGGAAAAGTCAAAAAGTACCTCGTACGAAAAACGACAAAAGATTCCTTTCATATCCTTTACTAAAAACTCACCGAAAGGTAAAATTGGATTTAAAAAATAGTATGTGGATGGAAATAATATTACATATTGAGGAAACATAGATGTGGATGATAAAATACACCCCAGTAAATACCAAAATATATACAATCTCGGATAAAAATGAGATTGTGATATTTCCCTTACCTTAGGTCCGATTTGCTTCGTAAGTGTCCGAACCTCCTATATAATGATTTAAATAATGTCATAGACTTATTAAAGAATCATATTCATTGTTATGATATCATATATGGTTCACTTATGACTTTATATTACCTGTTCTTTTGTAAATTCCATGTTAAAGAGCGTTTTGGGTAAAATTGTTTCATTTGTCGTCCGTGTTTTGTCTTGTAATTATTCATATGATTAATTAGATCATGATTACTTAATTCCAGAATATAAAACATGATTTATATATATATATATATATTCAGAATATACATATATATAATAAATCAGTAAATGGAAAGAAATACACCGTTCATGGAGATGGTAGGTCGTACGTACGCATGAACGCTGTTTTCGTTTCCTTATTGAGTTCAACGGAATTAAGTAGATGAAATTCATATATATAAACATAAATACAGTATCATAATTATGTCATATATTTCATGATTACTTATTATTTATACTTTATAATCATTAATGAATGGTTTAAAGTGGAGAATGAATCTCATCGCGTCGTGGAGACGGTAGTCCGTACGTACGCACGAGCGATGATATCGTTCTCATGATAGTGGGACTGTATTGGAGTGTATGTATACTATTTAAGAATCAATATCACTTTAAAATAATAATATATAGTTATTAATTACACCATTATACCCATCCAAGTAAGGTGGTGGTGGAAAATAGATTTCACCACGGCGTGGAGACGGTATTCCGTACGTACGCACGCGCGGTGATTTCGTTTTCCGTAGGATGGATAGATGGTGAAATAGGATTGTTTCATACTTATAATAACATATCAGTATATGAGTGATACTGATTTTATTACTTCATAATGAAACAACCTAAGAAGAAGAAGTGGAAGAAGAAATAAAGGTGAAAGAATCTGTAACAGAAATTACCTCTTCTTTGAAGCGCCTCTTTGAGACCTCCTCTTAGGGAACTAAAATTGTTATTTGAGGAAGACCAGAACCTCTAGGATGTTTCTAGGGAATTGGAGAAGAGAATTTGTCAGGGGTGGCCGAGCTTGAAGGCTCAAAGTTGTGTGAGGAAGAGAGGGAGGAGATGCCCTTTTATAAGGGAGGAGGGGGGCACCTTTGGAATAACTAAAAATATTATTTTATTATAAAGTCAAGTTCGGTTTTAAATAGCTCCAAATTGATTTATTTCGAGGCTAATGTGGGGATGGGTCGAAATCCTCTCATCCAACAGAATTTAGAAAATTTTAGGTTCCTATTTTAACCTTATCATTTAGATTTAACATTAAGTTAAATAATTTTACTTTTATCGCGTCTTCTTGTGTTCTTACACTATAAGGTTAATAAACTTACTATAAGAAGCCAAAAGAACCCCAAATTGTTTATTATTAATATATATAACCTTATCTAATTCATTTGGCCTAACCTTAGATTTTCAGGAATAAAATAACAATTAATAATATAATATTTGTCTTAAAAACTATTTTATGTCAATTTTGACACTATTTAGTAATTGATTTTTGTGAAAATCATAACAGAATGATAAGTTCTAACAAAGTTAATTAAATCAATAATAACAAGTCATATTAACCTAGAAAATTAGTGGAATTCATAAAAAGTCTCAAATTACATTTATTTGGGTATTTATAACATTAATTATGTCAATATTTCATTAAAAAGATAATTACTGCATCATCTTTGTGTCATAATAAATGATAATTATGTAATCCCTAAAAATTCTAAATAAATTCCTATGACATATATAATTTTATTATATTTCTGGAGACTATTCATGTTCAAAGTTTCATGAAGTTTATCACTAGACTAAAATTATTATACTTATATAATTTAAGAAAGTGACATATTGTCACATTCTTTGGTTTTAATAATAATTAAATTATTTTCGTTGAAAAAATTTAATTAAATGAATATAATCCGACAATTAGGTGATATGGGTCAAATTTTAGTCATCCAATAGAATTTTTACATTTGTTAGGGTAATTTTAAAATATTATATTTACCCTTAATTACCCGATTTACCTTTAACTATGGTAAATAAAATTTACCGTAGTTACTATTCATAATTCCCAAAAATAAAAAGTAGCTTATTAACATAATTTAGACCCACTGATTCCAAATATGGAATCCATTTTTCCAAATTCAATACACAAAATATGCAGAAATTAAATTAAAATTAATCATGTTGTCGAAAGAAAATGGGTTTTTCTTTAAAACATTGCAAAAGATTGAATTGATTTAACCTACGAATTCAAGGTAAAATCAATGCTAATGACATACATTATATTAAATGGTAAAAATATATTATATTTATACTTTAAAACCATTAAATATTATAATTTAACCACATAAGATATTACGATGAAAAAAGTTTTTTTTTAATTAAAATATAGCGTGTTTTTACTATTCATTAAAATATGAAAGTTATCGGAAAAATATCAAAACATTATCTAATGTAAATTTTTATATCCTGATTCAAAAGAAGAATTTTATTTTGTCAAATTGAACATATAAAAATGTCAAAAACTAGATTTAAAGTGGGTGCGCCATCAAAAGGCGGCAAAACTGCATTTTTTGAAAAATACTTATTTTACCTGAAAAATTTATTTTGTTCTTATACCATGTTCTAGAAATGTGTAAGATGAATAATAATGTTATAAAATTCAAAATTTAGTTAACACTATTCATAACGGCTAGTTCATGACAATATTATAATAATATATCGTTGTTTATTAAAACCCAGTATTGCACACAACACACACTATCGAGGAAGGTCGTGATTGTGTGTAATGCAAGCCAAGTCAGGGTTGCGTGTTGTGAAAGAATCCTTCGTTGTTTCGTATAACAGAATCCAACCATATTTCATTTATACATTGAATATATATATACTCAATGTTGCGTAGAATAACTATTATCAAAATTGTGTGTAACAAGATCCAAGAATAGTGTTGCGTATACTGCAAGCTAATACGGTGTTCCGTATAGCTCAAGGTAATCTTGGTGTAGAATACAACACAAGAAATTAATGAAATTAAAAGAATATTTTTCATAAAATCTCGGGGTGTTACATTCTACCCCCCTTAAAATGAATTTCGCCCTCAAAATTCATTGGGGTTATAAATGGTTTACTATTCGAAAGTTTCTTTAATAGAAACCCACATCGTAAAAAGGAATACCAAAACCAATCTTTAAAACACAAGTATGAAACATAACGGTTACCCAAATAAACTAATCACTGGGTTTCCACATAGGTGAAAATATGGATATGGAAGAGAAATCTAACCATCATGTTCTGATGGAGAGTGGTAGAGAACAAAGCTATGGAAAAGCTAGCAATCACAAAGCCATAAATTTGTGACGATCTAAGGTACCATCTGATTAATCAGATATAAGAGCACTAAGACAACATTTTTGGTTTTCAAGATCATTTCCCTAAAGTTGAAGAAATTGGAATTAGAAGAAATACTTTCGTGATTTTGGTATAATCTCACCGTTTGTCATTCTTTGGATAATTTCCACTTCATCTCTTAAAGAAATGAAGTTGAATTTGTCATTTATGATGTGTTAGCAGATCATGTGATAGAATGATGGGTCATTCCATCTCTTTCAAACATATGGTTAGAAAAATTTATAAGTCCATCTTATGGTTAATCGTATATGGTTCAAAAAATGAACTTATACTTCATATATCATACCCCTTAATAAAATAAAACTAGTTTCTACTAAACAGGGACTTCCTGTAGGCCAGTGGTAGGCGATAAAGGCTAGTCACACTTCGGTTGTGGGTTCGATTCCCAGAGCCTTGTCCAACGCGATGGGCTCTCGCCCGTCCTACAGGTTGTCCTTTTTCTAAAGCTATATTACTATAACATCCCATCAATAATATCGAAAAAACATTTTATCCTAACTTATGTCCAACATAATCCATTCTAATCAATAGGCTTATCTAAAATACTTCGGTCCAAGCTCATAGTATAAAGAAAATGATTACTTGAAATGTCGTTAACCAAGCATGTGAATACCATCATTTATCCCCCATATATCTTGTTGGTCACATTCCAATCATGTGAATACCTTAATGATGTATTCTCTTGAAAAATGAATACCCATTATACCTTAGTGAAAACATGAAAGCTGTCAAAAGTTAACTCTTTCCACATACCAAAATCTAAAAATTCTATATACTCAAACCATGATATAACCTCCTCCTTATATCAGTCATGAGCTCATGAATACTATCAAATGTTTAATTTTCTCCTTATCCCTTCATTATGCGCATATCATCTACATTCCAAAAATATCTGAATAACCTTTCATGGATACTGGTAACATTAATCATACACTTTCAAAACTCAAGGAAAGACAACAGTGTAACAATCCATAGATGTCTCTTTATTCCATAGTAGCATGAGATTACTTATATAACATTACACATGATAAACATGTAATCATTCCACTACATTCTTAAACCATTGACCGAGATTCAACAATTCTTTCATCTCACATATCATTTGTAGTCTCTTCATCATCATCCACATAAATACTACCCATACGACCATACTGATTCTCTTCATGAGACTTTCCCTTAGGGCATTGGTTTACATAATGCCCGTACATTCCACATTTAAAACATTTAACCATTGCTGATGTCATAGCGATACCATTATCCTCATCCCTGGTGTTAACTGAACCTTTTCCTTTACACTTACTGGCTTTGTGTCCTTTTCCACACCCAAAGCATCTTCCAGTTCCTTTGAAACATTCTCCTTGATGCCTCTTCCCACATGATTTACATAGGGGAAATTGAACTTTCTTTCCTCTATGATCATCATGAAACTCCATCTTTCTCTTATTAGCCGAGTCAGGAAACTTACCAAATTTTACTTTATTGATCATATTATGAGATTGCTGATTCAGCATAATAATGATGTTTGGACTTCAAAATCCCATTTCATTTGGTTTCTCATGAAGAATATCATTCCATTGTCCATCATATCCTCCATTATCGTGAATCATCTTGTTTCCATCCATTTTCTAAAACCCAAAAAGAATAGTATGAGAGGAAAAAATCATAATAAAGGGGGAGTAAGTTCAATATCTAACATCTTTGGTTTAATCTAATATCGTTACCATAGTTCTAGGACTATATCCTATACGTATACTTATCCTTAGGGACATCCCTAGACATACCTTAGAAATATATCTAGGGATCTCACTAATGTTTTCGCATCCTAGTTTCTAAAGGTTGACTAAAATTTTCCTCTGATACCAACTGTAGAGACCCGTATCTTGACGTACATGGACATTACATTACTTTTGCGGAATACTTAGTACATAACAAAAACACACACACAATGATCGTAATAGTTTAGTGTCTTTGGAAACTCGGAATATAATCTTCTAATCGTTGTGAAATATCTTCAACATCTCCCATAAAGATCTTCCTTTTTTTTATACCTAAAACCTTTCTTTATATCCTGGGGAAAAGAAAACATAAAAGTGTGAGCTCAAATGCTCAGTAAGGGTAAACAAAAGAAATATCAATCACATCATATTCATAAGAACATAACATTTTGGAAATCTTAACCTGCAAAAGAGAGCATAATTTCATAACATGGGATAAATCATGGCAGTGAAATGTAATAACAATAACCATAACTTAAAAATGAAACTTTGTGGCATACACACATAATCATAGAGAATCATTTCTTGTTAGTCAAGACTCATTGCCAAGACTATCTTAGTGGACAAAGTCCCTTTATCAACCGAGTCACCCTCGTTTCAGTCATGTTTCACTGAACCGGTATAACCTACCGTTCCATCCATGTCTATCTCATGAGATATAAAATCTTTACCCAATGCATTGGAGGGAGATATAGGTCCCACCCATCTCATAATGATTCCATTCTTATGTGTGCCACAAAATCATAAACCATACATCATAGCATAACCCATGTAACAAAAATGGGAATCTTAAACATCGTGTCATCATAAAACAATTCATATAAGATAAAGGGATTCATAAATTAATGTAATAATAGAGATAAAAACAGAACCCTTTATTATCTTAGATGGAAAATAATTTTGATAAAACACTTGAACTCCATTCTTGAGGAAAATATCCTTTCTTCTTAAAAACATTTTTCCTTTCTTAACATGTCATACAACTTTAAACTAAAAGAAGTTGATTAAAAATAATCTTGAAAACTTGTAAAGGAAGCTTCTTGGAAATAATGTTTTAAAAATCCATTCATGCCGTATAAGTTAAAAAAAACATTCTTCTCGTACTTTTGTCGGAAAAGTCAAAAAGTACCTCGTACGAAAAACGACAAAAGATTCCTTTCATATCCTTTACTAAAAACTCCCCTAAAGGTAAAATTGGATTTAAACAATAGTATGTGGATGGAAATAATATTACATATTGAGGAAACATTTATGTGGATGATAAAATACACCCCAGTAAATACCAAAGTATAAACAATCTCGGATAAAAATGAGATTGTGATATTTCCCTTACCTTAGGTCCGATTTGCTTCGTAAGTGTCCGAACCTCCTGTATAATGATTTAAATAATGTAATTGACTTATTACAGAATCATATTCATTGTTATGATATCATATATGGTTCACTTATGACTTTATATTACCTGTTCTTTTGTAAATTCCATGTTAAAGAGGGTTTTGGGTAAAATTGTTTCATTTGTCGTCCGTGTTTTGTCTTGTAATTATTCATATGATTACTTAGATCATGATTACTTAATTCCAGAATATAAAACATGATTTATATATATATATATTCAGAATATACATATATATAATAAATCAGTAAATGGAAAGAAATACACCGTTCATGGAGACGGTAGGCCGTACGTACGCATGAACGCTGTTTTCGTTTCCTTATTGAGTTGAACGGAATTAAGTAGATGAAATTCATATATATACACATAAATCCAGTATCATTATTATGTCATATATTTCATGATTACTTATTATTTATACTTTATAATCATTCATGAATGGTTTAAAGTGGAGAATGAATCTCATCACGTCGTGGAGACGGTTGTCCGTACGTACGCACGAGCGATGATATCGTTCTCATGATAGTGGGACTGTATTGGAGTGTATGTATACTATTTCAGAATCAATATCACTTTAAAATAATAATATATAGTTATTAATTACACCATTATACCCATCCAAGTAAGGTGGTGGTGGAAAATAGATTTCACCATGGCGTGGAGACGATATTCCGTACGTACGCACGCGCGGTGATTTCGTTTTCCGTAGGATGGATAGATGGTGAAATAGGATTGTTTCATAATTATAATAGCATATCAGTATATGAGTGATACTGATGATATTACTTCATAATGAAACAACCTAATAAGAATAAGTGGAAGAAGAAATAAAGGTGAAAGAATCGGTAACGAAAATTACCTCTTCTTTGAAGTGCCTCTTTGAGACCTCCTCTTAGGGCACTAAAATTGGTCTTTGAGAAAGACCAGAACCTCTAAGAATGTTTCTAGGGAATTGGAGAAGTGAATTTGGAAGGTTTTGGCCGAGCTTGAAGGCTCAAAGTTGTGTGAGGAAGAGAGGGAGGAGGCGCCCTTTTATAAGGGAGGAGAGGGGCACCTTTGGAATAACTAAAAATATTATTTTATTATAAAGTCATGTTCAGTTTTAAATAGCTCCAAATTTATTTATTTCGAGGATAAGGTGGGGATGGGTCGAAATCCTCTCATAAAATAGAATTTAGACAATTTTCGGTACCTATTTTAACCTTATCATTTAGATTTAACATTAAGTTAAATAATTTTACTTTTACCGTGTCTTCATGTGTTCTTACACTATAAGGTTAATAAACTTACTATAAGAAGCCAAAATAACCCCAAATTGTTTATTATTAATATATATAACCTTATCTAAGTCATTTTTCTGAACCTTAGATTTTTAAGAATAAAATAACAATTAATAATATAATATTTGTTTTAAAAACTATTTTATGTCAATTTTGACACTATTTAGTAATTGATTTTTGTGAAAATCATAACAGAATGATAAATTCTAAAAAAGTTAATTAAATCAATAATAACATGTCATATTAAACTAGAAAATTAGTGGAATTCATAAAAAGTCTCAAATTACATTTATTTGGGTATTTATAACATCAATTATGTCAATATTTCATTAATAAGATAATTACTGCATCATCTTTGTGTCATAATAAATGATAATTATTTAATCCCTTAAAATTCTAAATAAATTCATATTATGTAGATAATTTTATTATATTTCTGTATACTATTCATGTTCGAAGTTTCATGAAGTTTATCACTAGCTTAAAATTATTATACTTATATAATTTAAGAAAGTGACATGTTGTCACATTCTTTGGTTTTAATAATAATTAAATTATTTTCATTGACAAAATTTAATTAAATGAATCTAATCGGACCCTTAGGTGATATGGGTCGACTTTTAGTCATCCAATAGGATTTTGAAATTTGTTAGGGTAATTTTAAAATATTATATTTACCCTTAATTACCCGATTTACCTTTAACTATGGTAAATAAAATTTACCGTAGTTACTATTCATAATTCCCAAAAATAAAAAGTAGCTTATTAACATAATTTGGACCCACTGATTCCAAATATGGAATCCATTTTTCCAAATTCAATAAACAAAAGATGCAGAAATTAAATTAAAATTAATCCCGTTGTCGAAAGAAAATGGGTTTTTTTAAAACATTGCAAAAGATTGAATTGATTTAACCTACGAATTCAAGGTAAAATCAATGCTAATGACATAAATCATATTAAATGGTAAAAATATATTCTATTTATACTTTAAAACCATTAAATATTATAATTTAACCACATAATATATTATGATGAAAAAATTTGTTTTTAATTAAAATATAGCGTGTTTTTACTATTCATTAAAATATGAAAGTTATCGGAAAAATATCAAAACTTTATCTAATGTAACTTTTTTATATCCTGATTCAAAAGAAGAATTTTATTTTGTAAAATTGAACATATAAAAATGTCAAAAACTACATTTAAAGTGGGTGCGCCATCAAAAGGCTGCAAAACTGTATTTTTTGAAAAATTCTTATTTTACTCGACAAATTTATTTTGTTCTTATACCATGTTCTAGAAATGTGTAAGATGAATAATAATGTTATAAAATTCAAAATTTAGTTAACACTATTCATAACAGCTAGTTCATGACAATATTAAAATAATATATCGTTGTTTATTAAAACCCAGTATTGCGCACAACACACGCTATCGAGGAAGGTCGCGATTGCGTGTAATGCAAGCCAAGTCAGGGTTGCGTGTTGTGAAAGAATCCTTCGTTGTTTCGTATAACAGAATCCAACCATATTTCATTTATATATTGAATATATATATACTCAATGTCGCGTTGAATAACTATAATCAAAATTGTGTGTAACATGATCCAAGAATAGTGTTGCATATACTGCAAGCTAATACGGTGTTGCGTATAGCGCAAAGAAATCTTGGTGTAGAATAAAACACAAGACATTAATGAAATTAAAAGAATATTTTTCATAAAATCTCGGGGTCTTACATTCTACCCCCTTAAAAGGAATTTCGCCCTCGAAATTCGTTGTGGTTATAAATGGTTTACTATTCGAAAGTTTCTTTAATAGAAACACACATCGTAAAAAGGAATACCAAAACCAATCTTTAAAAAAAAAAGTATGAAACTTAATGGTTACCCAAATAAACTAATCACTGGGTTTCCACATAGGTGAAAATATGGATATGGAAGAGAAATCTAACCATCATGTTCTGATGGAGAGTGGTAGAGAACATGGCTATGGAAAAGCTAGCAATCCCAAAGCCATAAATTTGTGACGATCTAAGGTACCATCTGATTCATCAGATATAAGAGCACTAATACAACATTTTTGGTTTTCAAGATCATTTCCCTAAAGTTGATGAAATTTGAATTAGAAGAAATACTTTCATGATTTTGGTATAATCTCACCGTTTGTCGTTCTTTGGAGAATTTCCACTTTATCTCTTAAAGAAATGAAGTTGAATTTGTCATTCGTGATGTGTTAGCAGATCATGTGATAGAATGATGGGTCATTCCATCTCTTTCAAACAAAAGGTTAGCAAAAGTTATAAGTCCATCTTATGGTCAATCGTATATGGTTCAAAAAATGAACTTATACTTTATATATCATACCGCTTAATAAAATAAAACTAGTTTCTACTAAACAGTGACTTCCTGTAGGCCAGTGGTAGGAGATAAAGGCCAGTCACATTTCAGTTGTGGGTTCGATTCCCACAGCCTTGTCCGACGCGATGGGCTGTCGCCCGTCCTGCAGGTTGTCCTTTTTCTAAATCTATATTACTATAACATCCCATCAATAATATCGAAAAACACGTTTTATCCTAACTTATGTCCAACATAATCCATTCTAATCAATAGTCTTATCTAAAATACTTCGGTCCAAGCTCATAGTATAAAGAAAATGATTACTTTAAATGTCGTCAACCAAGCATGTGAATACCATCATTTATCCCCCATATATCCTGTTGGTCACATTCCAATCATGTGAATACCTTAATGATGTATTCTCTTGAAAAATGAATACCCATTAAACCTTAGTGAAAACATGAATGCTGTCAAAAGTTAACTCTTTCCACATACCAAAATCTAAAAATTCTATATACTCAAACCATGATATAAACTCCTCCTTATATCAGTCATGAGCTCATGAATACTATCAAACGTTTAATTCTCTCCTTATCCCTTCTTTATGCACATATCATCTACATTCCAAAAATATCTGAATAACCTTTCATGGATACTGGTAACATTAATCATACACTTTCAAAACTCAAGGAAAGACAACAGTGTAACAATCCATAGATGTCTCTTTATTCCATAGTAGCATGAGATTACTTATACAACATTACACATGATAAACATGTAATCATTCCACTACATTATTAAACCATTGACCGAGATTCAACAATTCTTTCATCTCATATATCATTTGTAGTCTCTTCATCATCATCCACATAAATAATACCCATACGACCATACTGATTCTCTTCATGAGACTTTCCCTTAGGGCATTGGTTTTCATAATGCCCGTACTTTCCACATTTAAAACATTTAACCATTGCTGATGTCATAGCAATACCATTATCCTCATCCCTGGTGTTAACTGAACCTTTTCATTTACACTTACTGGCTTTGTGTCCTTTTCCAAACCCAAAGCATCTTCCAGTTCCTTTGAAACATTCTCCTTGATGCCTCTTCCCACATGATTTACATAGGGGAAATTGAACTTTCTTTCCTCTATGATCATCATGAAACTCCATCTTTATCTTATTATCCGAGTCAGGAAACTTACCAAATTTTACTTTATTGATCATATTATGAGATTGCTAATTCAGCATAATAATGATGTTTGGACTTCCAAATCCCATTTCATTTGGTTTCTCATGAAGAATATCATTCCATTTTCCATCATATTCTCCATTATCGTGAATCATCTTGTTTCCAGCCATTTTCTAAAACCCAAAAAGAATAGTTTGAGAGAAAAAATCATAATAAAGGGGGATTAACTTCAATATCTAACATCTTTGGTTTAATCTAATATCGTTACCATAGTTCTAGGACTATATCCTATACGTATACTTATCCTTAGGGACATCCCTATACATACCTTAGAAATATATCTAGGGATCTCACTAATGTTTTCGCATCCTAGTTTTCAAAGGTAGACTAAAATTTTCCTCTGATACCAACTGTAGAGACCCATATCTTGACGTACATGGACATTACATTACTTTTGCGTAATACTTAGTACAAAACAAAAACACAACACAAGGATTGTAATAGTTTAGTTTCTTTGGGAACTCGGAATATAATCTTCTAATCGTGGTGAAAGATCTTCAACATCTCCCATAAAGATCTTCCTTTTTTTTACCTAAAACCTTTCTTTATATCCTGGGGAAAAGAAAACATAAAAGGGTGAGCTCAAATGCTCAGTAAGGGTAAACAAAAGAAATATCAATCACATCATATTCATAAGAACATAACATTTTGGAAATCTTAACCTGCAAAAGAGAGCATAATTTCATAACATGGGATAAATCATGGAAGTGAAATGTAATCACAATAATCATAACTTAAAACATTAAACTTTGTGGCATACACACATAATCATAGAGAATCATTTCTTGTTAGTCAAGACTCATTTCCAAGACTATCTTAGTGGACAAAGTCCCTTTCTAAACCGAGTCACCCTCGTTTCAGTCCTGTTTCACTGAACCGGTATAACCTACCATTCCAGCCATGTCTATCTCATGAGATATAAAATCTTTACCCAATGCATTGGAGGGAGATATAGGTCCCACCCATCTCATAATGATACCATTCTTATGTGTGCCACAAAATCATAAACCATACATCATAGCATAACCCATGTAACAAAAATGGGAATCTTAAACATCGTGTCATCATAAAACAATTAATATAAGATAAAGGGATTCATAAATTAATGTAATAAAAGAGATAAAAACAGAACCCTTTATTATCTTATATGGAAAATAATTTTGATAAAACACTTGAACTCTATTCTTGAGGAAAATATCCTTTCTTCTTAAAAAACATTTTTCCTTTCTTAACATGTCATTCAACTTTTAACTAAAAGAAGTTGATTAAAAATAAACTTGAAAACTTGTAAAGGAAGCTTCTTGGAAATAATGTTTTAAAAATCCATTCATGCCATATAAGTTAAAAAAACATTCTTCTCGTACTTTTTTCGGAAAAGTTAAAAAGTACCTCGTACGAAAAACGACAAAAGATTCCTTTCATATCCTTTACAAAAAACTCACCGAAAGGTAAAATTGGATTTAAACAATAGTAGGTGGATGGAAATAATATTAAATATTGAGGAAAAATAGATGTGGATGATAAAATACACCCCAATAAATACCAAAGTATAAACAATCTCGGATAAAAATGAGATTGTGAAATTTCCCTTACCTTAGGTCCGATTTGCTACGTAAGTGTCCGAACCTCCTGTATAATGATTTAAATAATGTCATTGACTTATTACAGAATCATATTCATTGTTATGATATCATATATGGTTCCCTTATGACTTTATATTACCTGTTCTTTTGTAAATTCCATGTTAAAGAGCGTTTTGGGTAAAATTGTTTCATTTGTCGTCTGTGTTTTTTCTTGTAATTATTCATATGATTACTTAGATCATGATTAATTAATTACAGAATATAAAACATGATTTATATATATATATATATATTCAGAATATGCATATATATATAATAAATCAGTAAATGGAAAGAAATACACCGTTCATGGAGACGGTAGGCCGTACGTACGCATGAACGCTGTTTTCGTTTCCTTATTGAGTTGAACGGAATTAAGTAGATGAAATTAATATATATATAAACATAAATCCAGTATCATTATTATGTCATATATTTCATGATTACTTATTATTTATACTTTATAATCATTCATGAATGGTTTAAAGTGGAGAATGAATCTCATCACGTCGTGGAGACGGTAGTCCGTACGTACGCACGAGCGATGATATCGTTCTCATGATAGTGGGACTGTATTGGAGTGTATGTATACTATTTCAGAATCAATATCAATTTAAAATAATAATATATAGTTATTAATTACGCCATTATACCCATCCAAGTAAGGTGATGGTGGAAAATAGATTTCACCACGGCGTGGAGACGGTATTCCGTACGTACGCACGCGCGGTGATTTCGTTTTCCGTAGGATGGATAGATGGTGAAATAGGATTGTTTCATAATTATAATAGCATATCCGTATATTAGTGATACTGATGTTATTACTTCATAATGAAACAACCTAAGAAGAAGAAGTGGAAGAAGAAATAAAGGTTAAAGAATCGGTAACGGAAATTACCTATTCTTTGAAGCGCCTCTTTGAGACCTCCTCTTAGGGCACTAAAATTGGTCTTTGAGGAATACCAGAACCTCTAGGATGTTTCTAGGGAATTGGAGAATAGAATTTGGCAGGGTTTGGCCGGGCTTGAAGGCTCAAAGTTGTGTGAGGAAGAGAGGGAGGAGGTGCCCTTTTATAAGGGAGGAGAGGGGCACCTTTGGAATAACTAAAAATATTATTTTATTATAAATTCATGTTCGGTTTTAAATAGCTCCAAATTGATTTATTTCGAGGCTAATGTGGGTGTGGGTCTAAATACTCTCATCCAATAGAATTTAGACAATTTTAGGTTCCTATTTTAACATTATCATTTAGATTTAACATTAAGTTAAATAATTTTACTTTTACCGTGTCTTCTTGTGTTCTTACACTATAAGGTTAATAAACTTACTATAAGAAGCCAAAAGAACCAAAAATTATTTATTATTAATATATATAACCTTATTTAAGTCATTTTTCCGAACCTTATATTTTCATGAATAAAATAACAATTAATAATATAATATTTGTTTTAAAAACAATTTTATGTCAATTTTGACACTATTTAGTAATTGATTTTTGTGAAAATCATAACATATTTATAAGTTATAAAAAAGTTAATTAAATCAATAATAACATGTCATATTAACCTATAAAATTAGTGTAATTCATAAAAAGTCTCAAATTACATTTATTTGGGTACTTATAACATCAATTATGTCAATATTTCATTAATAAGATAATTAGTGCATCATCTTTGTGTCATAATAAATGATAATTATTTAATCCATAAAAATTCTAAATAAATTCCTATGATGTAGATACTTTTATTAGATTTCTGTAGACTATTCATGTTTGAAGTTTCATGAAGTTTATCAATAGATTAAAATTATTATACTTATATAATTTAAGAAAGTGACATGTTGTCACATTCTTTGGTTTTAATAATAATTAAATTATTTTCATTGAAAAAATTTAATAAAATGAATCTAATCCGACCCTTAGGTGATATGGGTCTACGTTTAGTCATCCAATAAGATTTTGACATTTTTTAGGGTAATTTTAAAATATTATATTTACCCTTAATTACCTGATTTACCTTTAACTATGGTAAATAAAATTTACCGTAGTTACTATTTATAATTCCCAAAAATAAAAAGTAGCTTATTAACATAATTTGGACCCACTGATTCCAAATATGGAATCCATTTTTCCAAATTCAATACACAAAATATGCAGAAATTAAATTAAAATTAATCCCGTTGTCGAAAGAAAATGGGTTTTTCTTTAAAACATTGCAAAAGATTGAATTGATTTAACCTACGAATTCAAGGTAAAATAAATGCTAATGACATACATTATATTAAATGGTAAAAATATATTCTATTTATACTTTAAAACCATTAAATATTATAATTTACCCACATAAGATATTACGATGAAAAAAGTTGTTTTTAATTAAAATATAGCCTGTTTTTACTATTCATTAAAATATGAAAGTTATCGGAAAAATATCAAAACTTTATCTAATGTAAATTTTTATATCCTGATTCAAAAGAAGAATTTTATTTTGTAAAATTGAACATATAAACATGTCAAAAACTAGATTTAAAGTGGATGCGCCATCAAAAGGCGGCAAAACTGCGTTTTTTGAAAAATACTTATTTTACCCGAAAAATTTATTTTGTTCTTATACCATGTTCTAGAAATGTGTAAGATGAATAATAATGTTATAAAATTAAAAATGTTAGTTAACACTATTCATAACGGCTAATTCATGACAATATTAAAATAATATATCGTTGTTTATTAAAACCCAGTATTGTGCACAACACACGCTATCGAGGAAGGTCACGATTGCGTGTAATGCAAGCCAAGTCAGGGTTGCATGTTGTGAAAGAATCCTTCGTTGTTTCGTATAACAGAATCTAACCATATTTCACTTATACATTGAATAAATATATATTCAATGTTGCGTAGAATAACTATTGTCAAAATTGTGTGTAACACGATCCAAGAATAGTGTTGCGTATACTGCAAGCTAATACGGTGTTGCGTATAGCACAAGGTAATCTTGGTGTAGAATACAACACAAGACATTAATGAAATTAAAAGAATATTTTTCATAAAATCTCGGGGTGTTACATTCTACCCTCCTTAAAATGAATTTCTCCCTCGAAATTCGTTGGGGTTATAAATGGTTTACTATTAGAAAGTTTCTTTAATAGAAACCCACATAGTAAAAAGGAATATCAAAACCAATCTTTAAAAACAAAAGTAAGAAACGTAACGGTTACCCAAATAAACTAATCACTGGGTTTCCACATAGGTGAAAATATAGATATGGAAGAGAAATCTAACCATCATGTTCTGATGGAGAGTGGTAGAGAACATGGCTATGGAAAAGCTAGCAATCACAAAGCCATAAATTTGTGAAGATCAAAGGTACCATCTGATTAATCAGATATAAGAGCACTAAGCCAATATTTTTGGTTTTCAAGATCTTTTCCCTAAAGTTGATGAAATTGGAATTAGAAGAAATACTTTCGTGATTTTGATATAGTCTCACCGTTTTTCATTCTTTGGAGAATTTCCACTTCATCTCTTAAAGAAATGAAGTTGAATTTGTCATTCGTGATGTGTTAGCAGATCATGTGATAAAATGATGGATCATTCCATCTCTTTCAATTAAAAAGGTTAGCAAAAGTTATAAGTCCATCTTATGGTTAATCGTATATTGTTCAAAAAATGAACTTATACTTAATATATCATACCGCTTAATAAAATAAAACTAGTTTCTACTAAACAGGGACTTCTTGTAGGCCAGTGGTAGGTGATAAAGGCCAATCGCACTTCGGTTGTGGGTTCGATTCCCACAGCCTTGTCCGACGCGATGGGCTGTCGCCCGTCCTGCAGGTTGTCCTTTTTCTAAAGCTATATTAATATAACATCCCATCAATAATATCGAAAAAAACGTTTTATCCTCACTTATGTCCAACATAATCCATTCTAATCAATAGGCTTATCTAAAATACTTCGGTCCAAGCTCATAGTATAAAGAAAATGATTACTTGAAATGTCGTCAACCAAGAATGTGAATACCATCATTTATCCAACATATATCTTGTTGGTCACATTCCAATCATGTGAATACCTTAATGATGTATTCTCTTGAAAAATGAATACCCATTAAACCTTAGTGAAAACATGAATGCTGTCAAAAGTTAACTCTTTCCACATACCAAAATCTAAAAATTCTATATACTCAAACCATGATATAACCTCCTCCTTATATCAGTCATGCTCTCATGAATACTATCAAACGTTTAATTTTCTCCTTATCCCTTCATTATGTGCATATCATCTACATTCCAAAAATATCTGAATAACCTTTCATGGATACTGGTAACATTAATCATACACTTTCAAAACTCAAGGAAAGACAACAGTGTAACAATCCATAGATGTCTCTTTATTCCATAGTAGCATGAGATTACTTATACAACATTACACATGATAAACATGTAATCATTCCACTAAATTCTTAAACCATTGACTGAGATTCAACAATTATTTCATCTCACATATCATTTGTAGTCTCTTCATCATCATCCACATAAATACTACCCATACAACCATACTGATTCTCTTCATGAGACTTTCCCTTAGGGCATTGGTTTGCATAATGCCTGTACATTCCACATTTAAAACATTTAACCATTGCTGATGTCATAGCAATACCATTATCCTCATCCCTGGTGTTAACTGAACCTTTTCCTTTACACTTACTGGCTTTGTGTCCTTTTCCACACCCAAAGCATCTTCCAGTTCCTTTGAAACATTCTCCTTGATGCCTCTTCCCACAAGATTTACATAGGGGAAATTGAACTTTCTTTCCTCTATGATCATCATGAAACTCCATCTTTCTCTTATTAGCCGAGTCAGGAAACTTACCAAATTTTACTTTATTGATCATATTATGAGATTGCTGATTCAGCATAATAATGATGTTTGGACTCCAAATCCCATTTCATTTGGTTTCTCATGAAGAATATCATTCCATTTTCCATCATATCCTCCATTATCGTGAATCATCTTGTTTCCAGCCATTTTCTAAAACCCAAAAAGAATAGTGTGAGAGGAAAAAATCATAATAAAGGGGGAGTAACTTCAACATCTAACATCTTTGGTTTAATCTAATATCATTACCATAGTTCTAGGACTATATACTATACGTATACTTATCCTTAGGGACATCCCTAGACATACCTTAGAAATATATCTAGGGATCTCACTAATGTTTTCGCATCCTAGTTTTAAAAGGTTGACTAAAATTTTCCAACGATACCAACTGTAGAGACCCGTATCTTGACGTACATGGACATTACATTACTTTTTCGGAATACTTAGTACATAACAAAAACACGCACACAAGGATCGTAATAGTTTAGTGTCTTTGGAAACTCGGAATATAATCTTCTAATCGTGGTGAAAGATCTTCAAAATCTCCCATAAAGATCTTCCTTTTTTTTACCTAAAACCTTTCTTTATATCCTGGGGAAAAGAAAACATAAAAGGGTGAGCTCAAATTCTCAGTAAGGGTAAACAAAAGAAATATCAATCACATCATATTCATAAGAACATAACATTTTGGAAATCTTAACCTGCAAAAGAGAGCATAATTTCATAACATGGGATAAATCGTGGCAGTGAAATGTAATCACAATAATCATAACTTAAAAAATGAAACTTTGTGGCATACACACATAATCATAGAGAATCATTTCTTGTTAGTCAAGACTCATTTCCAAGACTATCTTAGTGTACAAAGTCCCTTTCTGAACCGAGTCACCCTCATTTCAGTCCTGTTTCACTGAACCGGTATAACCTATCGTTCCAGCCATGTATATCTCATGAGATATAAAATCTTTACCCAATACATTGGAGGGAGATATAGGTCCCACCCATATCATAATGATACCATTCTTATGTGTGCCACAAAATCATAAACCATACATCATAGCATAACCCATGTAACAAAAATGGGAATCTTAAACATCATGTCATCATAAAACAATTCATATAAGATAAAGGGATTCATAAATTAATGTAATAATAGAGATAAAAACAGAACCCTTTATTATCTTAGATGGAAAATAATTTTGATAAAAAACTTGAACTCCATTCTTGAGGAAAATATCCTTTCTTCTTAAAAAACATTTTTACTTTCTTAACATGTCATACAACTTTAAAATAAAAGAAGTTGATTAAAAATAAACTTGAAAACTTGTATAGTAATCTTCTTGGAAATAATGTTTTAAAAATACATTCATGCCGTATAAGTTAAAAAAAATATTCTTCTCGTACTTTTGTCAGAAAAGTCAAAAAGTACCTCGTACGAAAAACGACAAAAGATTCCTTTCATATCCTTTATTAAAAACTCACCGAATGGTAAAATTGGATTTAAACAATAGTAGGTGGATGGAAATAATATTACATATTTAGGAAACATGGATGTGGATGATTAAAATACACCCCAGTAAATACCAAAGTATAAACAATCTCGGATAAAAATGAGATTGTGATATTTCCCTTACCTTAGGTCCGATTTGCTTCGTAAGTGTCTGAAACTCCTGTATAATGATTTAAATAATGTCATTGACTTATTACAGAATCATATTCATTGTTATGATATCATATATGGTTCACTTATGACTTTATATTACCTGTTTTTTTGTAAATTCCATGTTAAAGAGCATTTTGGGTAAAATTGTTTCATTTGTCGTCCGTGTTTTGTCTTGTAATTATTCATATGATTACTTAGATCATGATTACTTAATTACAGAATATAAAACATGATATATATATATATATATTCAGAATATACATATATATAATAAATCAGTAAATGGAAAGAAATACACCGTTCATGGAGACGGTAGGCCATACGTACGCATGAACGCTGTTTTCGTTTCCTTATTGAGTTGAACGGAATTAAGAAGATGAAATTAATATATATATATGCATAAATCCAGTATCATTATTATGTCATATATTTCATTATTACTTATTATTTATACTTTATAATCATTCATGGATGGTTTAAAGTGGAGAATGAATCTCATCGCGTCGTGGAGACAGTAGTCCGTACGTACGCACGAGCGATGATATCGTTCTCATGATAGTGGGACTGTATTGGAGTGTATGTATACTATTTCAGAATCAATATCAATTTAAAATAATAATATATAGTTATTAATTACACCATTATACCCATCCAAGTAAGGTGGTGGTGGAAAATAGATTTCACCACGGCGTGGAGACGGTATTCCGTACGTACGCACGCGCGGTGATTTCGTTTTCCGTAGGATGGATAAATGGTGAAATAGGATTGTTTCATAATTATAATAGCATATCAGTATATTAGTGATACTGATGTTATTACTTCATAATGAAACAACCTAAGAAGAATAAGTGGAAGAAGAAATAAAGGTGAAAGAATCGGTAACGGAAATTACCTCTTCTTTGAAGCCCCTCTTTGAGACATCCTCTTAGGGCACTAAAATTGGTCTTTTAGGAAGACCAGAACCTCTAGAATGTTGATAGGGAATTTGATAAGAGAATTTGGCAGGGGTTGGCCGAGATTTAAGGCTCAAAGTTGTGTGAGGAAGAGAGGGAGGATGTGCCCTTTTATAAGGGAGGAGAGGGGCACCTTTGGAATAACTAAACATATTATTTGATTATTAAGTCATGTTCGGTTTTAAATAACTCCAAATTGATTTATTTCGAGGCTAATGTGGGGATGGGTAGAAATCCTCTCATCCAATAGAATTTAGACAATTTTAGGTTCCTATTTTAACCTTATCATTTAGATTTAACATTAAGTTAAATAATTTTACCTTTACCGTGTCTTCTTGTGTTCTTACACTATAAGGTTAATAAACTTACTATAAGAAGCCAAAAGAACCCCAAATTGTTTATTATTAATATATATAATCTTATCTAAGTAATTTGGCAGAACCTTATATTTTTAGGAATAAAATAACAATTAATAATATAATATTTGTTTTAAAAACTATTTTATGTCAATTTTGACACTATTTAGTAATTGATTTTTGTGAAAATCATAACAGAATTATAAGTTCTAAAAAAGTTAATTAAATCAATAATAACATGTCATATTAACCTAGAAAACTAGTGTAATTCATAAAAAGTCTCAAATTACATTTATTTGGGTATTTATAACATCAATTATGTCAATATTTCATTAATAAGATAATTACTGCATCATCTTTGTGTCATAATAAATGATAATTATTTAATCCCCAAAAATTCTAAATAAATTCCTATGATGTAGATAATGTTATTAGATTTCTGGAGACTATTCATGTTCGAAGTTTCATGAAGTTTATCACTAGATTAAAATTATTATACTTATATAATTTAAGAAAGTGACATGTTGTCACATTCTTTGGTTTTAATAATAATTAAATTATTTTCATTGAAAAAATTTAATTAAATGAATATAATCCGACCCTTAGGTGATATGGGTCGACTTTTAGTCATCCAATAGGATTTTGAAATTTTTTAGGGTAATTTTAAAATATTATATTTACCCTTAATTACCCGATTTACCTTTAACTATGGTAAATAAAATTTACCGTAGTTACTATTCATAATTCCCAAAAATAAAAAGTAGCTTATTAACATAATTTGGACCCACTGATTCCAAATATGGAATCCATTTTTCCAAATTCAATACACAAAAGATGCAGAAATTAAATTAAAATTAATCCCGTTGTCGAAAGAAAATGGGTTTTTCTTTAAAACATTGCAAAAGATTGAATTGATTTAACCTACAAATTCAAGGTAAAATAAATGATAATGACATAAATTATATTAAATGGTAAAAATATATTCTATTTATACTTTAAAACCATTAAATATTATAATTTAACCACATAAGATATTACGATGAAAAAAGTTTTTTTTAATTAAAATATAGCGTGTTTTTACTATTCATTAAAATATGAAAGTTATCGGAAAAATATCAAAACTTTATCTAATGTAAATTTTTATATCCTGATTCAAAAGAAGAATTTTATTTTGTCAAATTGAACATATAAACATGTCAAAAACTATATTTAAAGTGGGTGCGCCATCAAAAGGCGGCAAAACTGCATTTTTTGAAAAATACTTATTTTACCCGAAAAATTTATTTTGTTCTTATACCATGTTCTAGAAATGTGTAAGATGAATAATAATGTTATAAAATTAAAAATTTAGTTAACACTATTCATAACGGCTAGTTCATGACAATATTATAATAATATATCGTTGTTTATTAAAACCCAGTATTGTGCACAACACATGCTATCGAGGAAGGTCGCGATTGCGTGTAATGCAAGCCAAGTCAGGGTTGCGTGTTGTGAAAGAATCCTTCGTTGTTTCATATAACAGAATCCAACCATATTTCATTTATAAATTGAATATATATATACTCAATGTTGCGTATAATAACTATTATCAAAATTGTGTGTAACACGATCCAAGAATAGTGTTGTGTATACTACAAGCTAATACGGTGTTGTGTATAGCGCAAGGTAATCTTGGTGTAGAATACAACACAAGACATTAATGAAATTAAAAGAATATTTTTCATAAAATCTCGGGGTGTTACATTCTACCCCCCTTAAAATGAATTTCGCCCTCGAAATTTGTTGGGGATATAAATGGTTTACTATTCGAAAGTTTCTTTAATAGAAACCCACATCGTAAAAAGGAATACCAAAACCAATCTTTAAAAACAAAGGTATGAAACGTAATGGTTACCCAAATAAACTAATCACTAGGTTTCCACATAGGTGAAAATATGGAGATGGAAGAGAAATCTAACCATCATGTTCTGATGGAGAGTGGTAGAGAACATGGCTATAGAAAAGCTAGCAATCACAAAGCCATAAATTTGTGACGATCTAAGGTACCATCTGATTCATCAGATATAAGAGCACTAAGACAACATTTTTGGTTTTCAAGATCATTTCCCTAAAGTTGATGAAATCGGAATTAGAAGAAATAATTTCGTGATTTTGGTATAATCTCACCATTTGTCGTTATTTGGAGAATTTCCACTTCATCTCTTAAAGCAATGAAGTTGAATTTTTCATTCGTGATGTGTTAGCAGATCATGTGATAGAATGATGGGTCATTCCATCTCTTTCAAACAAAAGGTTAGCAAAAGTTATAAGTCCATCTTATGGTTAATCGTATATGGTTCAAAAAATGAACTTATACTTCATATATCATACCGCTTAATAAAATAAAACTAGTTTCCACTAAATAGGGACTTCCTGTAGGCCAGTGGTAGGAGATAAAGGCCAGTCGCACTTCGGGTGTGGGTTCAATTCCCACAGCCTTGTCCGACGTGATGGGCTGTCGCCCGTCCTGCAGGTTGTCCTTTTTATAAAGCTATATTACTATAACATCCCATCAATAATATCGAAAAAAACGTTTTATCCTAACTTATGTCCAACATAATCCATTATAATCAATAGGCTTATCTAAAATACTTCGGTCCAAGCTCATAGTATAAAGAAAATGATTACTTGAAATGTCGTCAACCAAGCATGTGAATAACATCATTTATCTTCTATATATCTTGTTGGTCACATTCCAATCATGTGAATACCTTAATGATGTATTCTCTTGAAAAATGAATACCCATTATACCTTAGTGAAAACATGAATGCTCCCAAAAGTTAACTCTTTCCACATACCAAAATCTAAAAATTCTATATACTCAAACCATGATATAACCTCCTCCTTATATCAGTCATGAGCTCATGAATACTATCAAACGTTTAATTTTCTCCTTATCCCTTCATTATAAACATATCATCTACATTCCAAAAATATCTGAATAACCTTTCATGGATACTGGTAACATTAATCATACACTTTCAAAACTCAAGGAAGGACAACAGTGTAACAATCAATAGATGTCTCTTTATTCCATAGTAGCATGAGATTACTTATACAACATTACACATGATAAACATGTAATCATTCCACTACATTCTTAAACCATTGACCGAGCTTCAATAATTCTTTCATCTCATATATCACTTGTAGTCTCTTCATCATCATCCACATAAATACTACCCATACGACCATACTGATTCTCTTCATGAGAATTTCCCTTAGGGCATTGGTTTGCATAATGCCCGTACATTCCACATTTAAAACATTTAACCATTGCTGATGTCATAGCAATACAATTATCCTCATCCATGGTGTTAACTGAACCTTTTCCTTTAAACTTACTGGCTTTGTGTCCTTTTCTACACCCAAAACATCTTCCAGTTCCTTTGAAACATTCTCCTTGATTCCTATTCCCACATGATTTACATAGGGGAAATTGAACTTTCTTTCCTCTATGATCATCATGAAACTCCATATTTCTCTTATTAGTCAAGTCAGGAAACTTACCAAATTTTACTTTATTGATCTTATTATGAGATTGCTGATTCAGCATAATAATGATGTTTGGACTTGCAAATCCCATTTCATTTGGTTGCTCATCAAGAATATCATTCCATTGTCCATCATATCCTCCATTATCGTGAATCATCTTGTTTCCAGCCATTTTCTAAAACCCAAAAAGAATAGTGTGAGAGGCAAAAATCATAATAAAGGGGGAGTAACTTCAATATCTAACATCTTTGGTTTAATCTAATATCGTTACCATATTTCTAGGACTATATCCTATATGTATAATTATCCTTAGGGACATCCCTATACATACCTTAGAAATATATGTAGGGATATCACTAATGTTTTCACGTCCTAGTTTTCAAAGGTTGACTAAATTTTTCCTCTGATACCAACTGTAGAGACCCGTATCTTGATGTAAATGGACATTACATTACTTTTGCGGAATACTTAGTACATAAAAAAAACACACACACAAGGATCGTAATAGTTTAGTGTCTTTGGAAACTTGGAATGTAATCTTCTAATCATGGTGAAAGATTTTCAACATCTCCCATAAAGATCTTCCTTTTTTTACCTAAAACCTTTCTTTATATCCTGGGGAAAAGAAAACATAAAAGGGTGATCTCAAATGCTCAGTAAGGGTAAACAACAGAAATATCAATCACATCATATTCATAAGAACATAACATTTTGGAAATCTTAACCTGCAAAAGAGAGAATAATTTCATAACATGGGATAAATCATGGCAGTGAAATGTAATCACAATAATCATAACTTAAAACATGAAACTTTGTGGCATACACACATAATCATAGAGAATCATTTTTTGTTAGTCAAGACTCATTGTCAAGACTATCTTAGTGGACAAAGTCCCTTTCTGAACCGAGTCACCCTCGTTTCAGTCCTGTTTCACTGAACCGGTATAACCTACCGTTCCAACCATGTCTATCTCATGAGATATAAAATCTTTACCCAATGCATTGGAGGGAGATATAGGTCCCACCCATCTCATAATGATACCATTCTTATGTGTGCCACAAAATCATAAACCATACATCATAGCATAACCCATGTAACAAAAATGGGAATCTTAAACATCGTGTCATCATAAAACAATTCATATAAGATAAAGGAATTCATAAATTAATGTAATAATAGAGATAAAAACAGAACCCTTTATTATCTTAGATGGAAAATAATTTTGATAAAACACTTGAACTCCATTCTTGAGGAAAATATCCTTTCTTCTTAAAAAACATTTTTCCTTTCTTAACATGTCATACAACTTTAAACTAAGAGAAGTTGATTAAAAATAAACTTGAAAACTTGTAAAGGAAGATTCTTGGAAATAATGTCTTAAAAATCCATTCATTCCGTATAAGTTAAAAAAACATTATTCTCGTACTTTTGTCGGAAAATTCAAAAAGTACCTCGTACGAAAAACGACAAAAGATTCCATTCATATCCTTTACTAAAAACTCACCAAAAGGTAAAATTGGATTTAAACAATAGTGGGTGGATGGAAATAATATTAAATATTGAGGAAACATGGATGTGGATGATAAAATACACCCCAGTAAATACCAAAGTATAAACAATCTCGGATAAAAATGAGATTGTGATATTTTCCTTACCTTAGGTCCGATTTGCTTCGTGAGTGTCCAAACATCCTGTATAATGATTTAAATAATGTCATTGACTTATTACAGAATCATATTCATTGTTATGATATCATATATGGTTCACTTATGACTTTATATTACCTGTTCTTTTGTAAATTCCATGTTAAAGAGCGTTTTGGGTAAAATTGTTTCATTTGTCATTCGTGTTTTGTCTTGTACTTATTCACATGATTACTTAGATCATGATTACTTAATTCCAGAATATAAAACATGATTTATATATATATATATATTCAGAATATACATATATATAATAAATCAGTAAATGGAAAGAAATACACCGTTCATGGAGACGGTAGGTCGTACGTACGTATGAACGCTGTTTTCGTTTCCTTATTGAGTTGAACGGAATTAAGTAGATGAAATTCATATATATACACATAAATCCAGTATCATTATTATGTCATATATTTAATGATTACTTATTATTTATACTTTATAATCATTCATGAATGGTTTAAAGTGGAGAATGAATCTCATCGCGTCGTGGAGACGGTAGTCCGTACGTACGCACGAGCGATGATGTCATTCTCATGATAGTGGGACTGTATTGGAGTGTATGTATACTATTTCAGAATCAATATCACTTTAAAATAATAATATATAGTTATTAATTACACCATTATACCCATCCAAGTAAGGTGGTGGTGGAAAATAGATTTCACCACGGCGTGGAGACGGTATTCCGTACGTACACACGCGCGGTGATTTCGTTTTCCGTAGGATGGATAGATGGTGAAACAGGATTGTTTCATAATTATAATAGAATATCAGTATATGAGTGATACTGATGTTATTATTTCATAATGAAACAACCGAAGAAGAAGAAGTGGAATAAGAAATAAAGGTGAAAGAATCGGTAACGGAAATTACCTCTTCTTTGAAGCCCCTCTTTGAGACCTCCTCTTAGGGCACTAAAATTGGTCTTTGAGGAAGACCAGAACCTCTAGGATGTTGCTAGGGAATTGGAGAAGAGAATTTTTCAGGGTTTGGCCGAGCTTGAAGGCTCAAAGTTGTGTGAGGAATAGAGGGAGGAGGTGCCATTTTATAAGGGAGGAGAGTGGCACCTTTGGAATAACTAAAAATATTATTTTATTATAAAGTCATGTTCGGTTTTAAATAGCTCCAAATTGATTTATTTAGAAGATAAGGTGGGTATGGGTCGAAATCCTCTCATCCAATAGAATTTAGACAATTTTAGGTTCCTATTTTAACCTTATCATTTAGATTTAACATTAAGTTAAATAATTTTACTTTTACCGTGTCTTCTTGTGTTCTTACACTATAACGTTAATAAACTTACTATAAGAAGCCAAAAGAACCCCAAATTGTTTATTATTAATATATATAATCTTATATAAGTCATTTGGCCGAACCTTAGATTTTTAGGAATAAAATAACAATTAATAATACAATATTTGTTTTAAAAACTATTTTATGTCAATTTTGACAGTATTTAGTAATTGATTTTTGTGAAAATCATAACAGAATGATAAGTTTGAAAAAAGTTAATTAAATCAATAATAACATGTCATATTATCCTAGAAAATTAGTGGAATTCATAAAAAGTCTCAAATTACATTTATTTGGGTATTTATAACTTCAATTATGTCAATATTTCATTAATAAGATAATTACTGCATCATCTTTGTATCATAATAAATGATAATTATTTAATCCCTAAAAATTCTAAAAAAATTCTTATGATGTAGATAATTTTATTATATTTCTGGAGACTATTCATGTTCGAAGTTTCATGAAGTTTATCACTAGATTAAAATTATTATACTTATATAATTTAAGAAAGTGACATGTTGTCACATTCTTTGGTTTTAATAATAATTAAATTATTTTCATTGACAAAATTTAATTAAATGAATCTAATCCGACCATTAGGTGATATGGGTCGACTTTTAGTCATCCAATAGTATTTTCACATTTTTTAGGTTAATTTTAAAATATTATATTTACCCTTAATTACCCGATTTACCTTTAACTATGGTAAATAAAATTTACCGTAGTTACTATTCATAATTCCCAAAAATAAAAAGTAGCTTATTAACATAATTTGGACCCACTTATTACAAAAATGGAATCCATTTTTCCAAATTCAATACACAAAAGATGCAGAAATTAAATTAAAATTAATCCCGTTGTCGAAAGAAAATGGGTTTTTCTTTAAAACATTGCAAAAGATTGAATTGATTTAACCTACGAATTCAAGATAAAATCAATGCTAATGACATAAATTATATTAAATGGTAAAAATATATTATATTTATACTTTAAAACCATTAAATATTATAATTTAACCACAAAATATATTACGATGAAAAAAAAAATTTAATTAAAATATAGCGTGTTTATACTATTCATTAAAATATAAAAGTTATCGGAAAAATATCAAAACTTTATCTAATGTAAATTTTTATATCCTGATTCAAAATAAGAATTTTATTTTGTCAAATTGAACATATAAAAATGTAAAAAACTATAATTAAAGTGGGTGCGCCATCAAAAGGCGGCAAAACTGCATTTTTTGAAAAATACTTATTTTACCCGAAAAATTTATTTTGTTCTTATACCATGTTCTAGAAATGTGTAAGATGAATAATAATGTTATAAAATTCAAAATTTAGTTAACACTATTCATAACGGCTAGTTCATGACAATATTATAATAATATATCGTTGTTTATTAAAACCCAGTATTGCGCACAACACACGCTATCGAGGAAGGTCGCGATTGCGTGTAATGCAAGCCAAGTTAGGGTTGCGTGTTGTGAAAGATTCCTTTGTTGTTTCATATAACAGAATCCAACCATATTTCATTTATACATTGAATATATATATACTCAATGTTGCGTAGAATAACTATTATCAAAATTGTGTGTAACACGATCCAAGAATAGTGTTGCATATACTTCAAGCTAATACGGTGTTGCGTATAGCGCAAGGTAATCTTGGTATAGAATACAACACAAGACATTAATGAAATTAAAAGAATATTTTTCATAAAATCTTGAGGTGTTACATTCTACCCCCCTTAAAATGAATTTCTCCCTCGAAATTCGTTGGGGTTATAAATGGTTTACTATTTGAAAGTTTCTTTAATAGAAACCCACATCGTAAAAAGGAATACCAAAACCAATCTTTAAAAACAAAAGTATGAAACGTAACGGTTACCCAATAAACTAATCACTGGGTTTCCACATAGGTGAAAATATGGATATGGAAGAGAAATCTAACCATCATATTCTGATGGAGAGTGGTAGAGAACATGGCTATGGAAAAGCTAGTAATCACAAAGCCATAAATTTGTGATGATCTAAGGTACCATCTGATTCATCAGATATAAGAGCACAAAGACAACATTTTTGCTTTTCAAGATCATTTCCCTAAAGTTGATGAAATTGGAATTAGAAGAAATACTTTCGTGATTTTGGTATAATCTCACCGTTTGTCGTTCTTTGGAGAATTTCCACTTCATCTCTTAATGAAATGAAGTTGAATTTGTCATTCGTGATGTGTTAGCAGATCATGTGATAGAATGATGGGTCATTCCATCTCTTTCAAACAAAAGGTTAGCAAAAGTTATAAGTCCATCATATGGTTAATCGTATATGGTTAAAAAAATGAACTTATACTTCATATATCATACCGCTTAATAAAATAAAACTAGTTTCTACTAAACAGGGACTTCCTCTAGGCCAGTGGTAGGCGATAAAGGCCAATCGCACTTCGGTTGTGGGTTCGATTCCCACAGCCTTGTCTGACGCGATGGGCTGTCGCCCGTCCTACAAGTTGTCCTTTTTCTAAAGCTATATTACTATAACATCCCATCAATAATATCAAAAAAAACGTTTTATCCTAACTTATGTCCAACATAATCCATTCTAATCAATAGGCTTATCTAAAATACTTCGGTCCAAGCTCATAGTATAAAGAAAATGATTACTTGAAATGTCATCAACCAAGCATGTGAATACCATCATTTATCCCCCATATATCTTGTTGGTCACATTCCAATCATGTGAATACCTTAATGATGTATTCTCTTGAAAAATGAATACCCATTAAACCTTAGTGAAAACATGAATGCTATCAAAAGTTAACTCTTTCCACATACCAAAATCTAAAAATTCTATATACTCAAACCATGATATAACCTCCTCCTTATATCAGTCATGAGCTCATGAATACTATCAAACGTTTAATTTTCTCCTTATCCCTTCATTATGCGCATATCATCTACATTCCAAAAATATCTGAATAACCTTTCATGGATACTGGTAACATTAATCATACACTTTCAAAACTCAAGGAAAGACAACAGTGTAACAATCCATAGATGTCTCTTTATTCCATAGTAGCATGAGATTACTAATACAACATTACACATGATAAACATGTAATCAATCCACTACATTCTTAAACCATTGACCGAGCTTCAACAATTCTTTCATCTCACATATCATTTGTAGTCTCTTCATCATCATCCACATAAATACTACCCATACGACCATACTGATTCTCTTCATGATACTTTCCCTTAGGGCATTGGTTTTCATAATGCCCGTACATTCCACATTTAAAACATTTAACCATTGATGATGTCATATAAATACCATTATCCTCATCCCTGGTGTTAACTGAACCTTTTCCTTTTCACTTACTGGCTTTGTGTCCTTTTCCACACCCAAAGCGTCTTCTAGTTCCTTTGAAACATTCTCATTGATGCCTCTTCCCACATGATTTACATAGGGGAAATTGAACTTTCTTTCCTCTATGAACATCATGAAACTCCATCTTTCTCTTATTAGCCGAGTCAGGAAACTTACCAAATTTTACTTTATTGATCTTATTATGAGATTGCTGATTCAGCATAATAATGATGTTTGGACTTCCAAATCTCATTTAATTTGGTTGCTCATGAATAATATCATTCTATTGTCCATCATATCCTCCATTATCGTGAATCATCTTGTTTCCATCCATTTTCTAAAACACAAAAAGAATAGTGTTAGAGGAAAAAATCATAATAAAGGGGGAGTAACTTCAATATCTAACATCTTTGGTTTAATCTAATATCGTTACCATATTTCTAGGACTATATCCTATACGTATACTTATCCTTAGGGACATCCCTAGACATACCTTAGAAATATGTCTAGGGATCTCACTAATGTTTTCGCATCCTAGTTTCCAAAGGTTGACTAAAATTTTCCTCTGATACCAACTGTAGAGACCCGTATCTTGACGTACATGGACATTACATTACTTTTGCGGAATACTTAGTACATAACAAAAACACACACACAAGGATCGTAATAGTTTAGTGTCTTTGGATACTCGGAATATAATCTTCTAATCGTGGTGAAAGATCTTCAACATATCCCATAAAGATCTTCCTTTTTTTATACCTAAAACCTTTCTTTATATCCTAGGGAAAAGAAAACATAAAATGGTGAGCTCAAATGCTCAGTAAGGGTAAACAAAAGAAATATCAATCACATCATATTCATAAGAACATAACATTTTGGAAATCTTAACCTACAAAAGAGAGCATAATTTCATAACATGGGATAAATCATGGCAGTGAAATGTAATCACAATAATCATAACTTAAAACATGAAACTTTGTGGCATACACACATAATCATAGAGAATCATTTCTTGTTAGTCAAGACTCATTTCCAAGACTATCTTTGTGGACAAAGTCCCTTTCTGAACCGAGTCACCCTCGTTTCAGTCCTGTTTCACTGAACCGGTATAACCTACCGTTCCAGCCATGTCTATCTCATGAGATATAAAATCTTTACCCAATGCATTGGAGGGAGATATAGGTCCCATCCATCTCATAATGATACCATTCTTATGTGTGCCACAAAATCATAAACCATACATCATAGCATAACCCATGTAACAAAAATGGGAATCTTAAACATCGTGTCATCATAAAACAATTCATATAAGATAAAGGGATTCATAAATTAATGTAATAATAGAGATAAAAACAGAACCCTTTATTATCTTAGATGGAAAATAATTTTGATAAAACACTTGAACTCCATTCTTGAGGAAAATATCCTTTCTTCTTAAAAAACATTTTTCCTTTCTTAACATGTCATACAACTTTAAACTAAAAGAAGTTGATTAAAAATAAACTTGAAAACTTGTAAAGGAAGCTTCTTGGAAAAAAAATTTTAAAAATCCATTCATGCCATATAAGTTAAAAAAACATTCTTCTCGTACTTTTGTCAGAAAAGTCAAAAAGTACCTCGTACGAAAAACGACAAAAGATTCTTTTCATATCCTTTACTAAAAACTCACCGAAAGGTAAAATTGGATTTAAACAATAGTAGGTGGATGGAAATAATATTACATATTGAGGAAACATGGATGTGGATGATAAAATACACCCCAGTAAATACCAAAGTATAAACAATCTCGGATAAAAATGAGATTGTGATATTTCCCTTACCTTAGGTCCAATTTGCTTTGTAAGTGTCCGATCCTCCTGTATAATGATTTAAATAATGTCATTGACTTATTAAAGAATCATATTCATTGTTATGATATCATATATGGTTCACTTATGACTTTATATTACCTGTTCTTTTGTAAATTCCATGTTAAAGAGCGTTTTGGGTAAAATTATTTCATTTGTCGTCCGTGTTTTGTCTTGTAATTATTCATATGATTACTTAGATCATGATTACTTAATTCCAGAATATAAAACATGATATATATATATATATATATATATATATATATATTCAGAATATACATATATATAATAAATCAGTAAATGGAAAGAAATACACCGTTCATGGAGACGGTAGGCCGTACGTATGCATGAGCGTTGTTTTCGTTTCCTTATTGAGTTGAACGGAATTAAGTAGATGAAATTCATATATATACACATAAATCCAGTATCATTATTATGTCATATATTTCATGATTACTTATTATTTATACTTTATAATCATTCATGAATGGTTTAAAGTGGAGAATGAATCTCATCGCGTCGTGGAGACGGTAGTCCGTACGTACGCACGAGCGATGATATCATTCTCATGATAGTGGGACTGTATTGGAGTGTATGTATACTATTTAAGAATCAATATCACTTTAAAATAATAATATATAGTTATTAATTACACCATTATACCCATCCAAGTAAGGTGTTGGGGGAAAATAGATTTCACCACGGCGTGGAGACGGTATTCCGTACGTACGCACGCGTGGTGATTTCGTTTTCCGTAGGATGGATAGATGGTGAAGTTAGATTGTTTCATAATTATAATAGAATATCAACATATGAGTGATACTGATGTTATTACTTCATAATGAAAAAACCTAAGAAGAATAAGTGGAAAAAGAAATAAAGGTGAAAGAATCGGTAATAGAAATTACCTCTTCTTTGAAGCGCCTCTTTGAGACCTCCTCTTAGGGAACTAAAATTGGTCTCTGAGGAAGACCAGAACCTCTAGGATGTTGCTAGGGAATTGGAGAAGAGAATTTGTCAGGGGTTGTCCGAGATTGAAGGCTCAATGTTGTGTGAGGAAGAGAGGGAGGAGGTGACCTTTTATAAGGGAGGAGAGGGGAAACTTTGGAATAACTAAAAATATTATTTTATTATAAAGTCATGTTCGGTTTTAAATAGCTCCAAATTGATTTATTTCGAGGCTAATATGGGGATGGGTCAAAATCATCTCATCCAATAGAATTTAAACAATTTTAGGTTCCTATTTTAACCTTATCATTTAGATTTAACATTAAGTTAAATAATTTTACTTTTTCCGTGTCTTCTTGTGTTCTTACACTATAAGGTTAATAAACTTACTATAAGAAGACAAAAGAACCAAAAATTGTTTATTATTAATATATATAACCTTAACTAAGTCATTTGGCCGAACCTTAGATTTTTAGGAATAAAATAACAATTAATAATATAATATTTGTTTTATAAACTATTTTATGTCAATTTTGACACTATTTAGTAATTGATTTTTGTGAAAATCATAACAGAATGATAAGTTCGAACAAAGTTAATTAAATCCATAATAACATGTCATATTAACCTATAAAATTAGTGTAATTCATAAAAAGTCTCAAATTACATTTATTTGGGTATTTATAACATCAATTATGTCAATATTTCATTAATAAGATAATTACTGCATCATCTTTGTGTCATAATAAATGATAATTATTTAATCCCTAAAAATTCTAAATAAATTCCTATGATGTATATAATTTTATTAGATTTCTGGAGACTATTCATGTTCGAAGTTTCATGAAGTTTATCGCTAGATTAAAATTATTATATTTATATAATTTAAGAAAGTGACATGTTGTCACATTCTTTGGTTTTAATAATAATTAAATTATTTTCATTGAAAAAATTTAATTAAATGAATCAAATCCGACCCTTAGGTGATATGGGTCGACTTTTAGTCATCCAATAGGATTTTGACATTTGTTAGGGTAATTTTAAAATATTATATTTACCCTTAATTACCCGATTTACCTTTAACTATGGTAAATAAAATTTACCGTAGTTACTATTCATAATTCCCAAAAATAAAAAGTAGCTTATTAAAATAATTTGGACCCACTTATTCCAAATATGGAATCCATTTTTCCAAATTCAATACACAAAATATGCAGAAATTAAATTAAAATTAATCCCGTTGTCGAAAGAAAATGGGTTTTTCTTTAAAACATTGCAAAAGATTGAATTGATTTAACCTACGAATTCAAGGTAAAATCAATGCTAATGACATAAATTATATTAAATGGTAAAAATATATTCTATTTATACTTTAAAACCATTAAATATTATAATTTAATCACATCAGATATTACGATGAAAAAAGTTGTTTTTAATTAAAATATAGCGTGTTTTTACTATTCATTAAAATATGAAAGTTATCGGAAAAATATCAAAACTTTATCTAATGTAAATTTTTATATCCTAATTCAAAAGAAGAATTTTATTTTGTCAAATTGAACATATAAACATGTCAAAAACTAGATTTAAAGTGGGTGCGCCATCAAAAGGCGGAAAAACTGCATTTTTTGAAAAATACTTATTTTACCCGAAAAATTTATTTTGTTCTTATACCATGTTCTAGAAATGTGTAAGATGAATAATAATGTTATAAAATTCAAAATTTAGTTAACAAAATTCCTAAAGGCTAGTTCATGACAATATTATAATAATATATTGTTGTTTATTAAAACCCAGTATTGCGCACAACACACGCTATCGAGGAAGGTCGCGATTGCGTGTAATGCAAGCCAAGTCAGGGTTGTGTGTTGTGAAAAAATCCTTCGTTGTTTCGTATAACATAATCCAACCATATTTCATTTATACATTGAATATATATATACTCAATGTTGCGTAGAATGACTATTATCAAAATTGTGTGTAACACGATCCAAGAATAGTGTTGCGTATACTGCAAGCTAATACGGTGTTGCGTATAGTGCAAGGTAATCTTGGTGTAGAATACAACACAAGACATTAATGAAATTAAAAGAATATTTTTCATAAAATCTCGGGGTGTTACAGAATTGGTTAGGGGTTTTTTGATTTAAAATTCTCAAAGTGTCGTAAAGATGAGAAATGCGAAGTGTCCTTATATAAGTGGGAGAGAGGTCATACTTGGAATTTCTTAAAATATTAAAATATAATAAAGTTGTTCTAAAGGAAAATTCTTCCAAATAGCTAGATATTATATTGTTGTATATGATGATGTAAAAATATGGAATTATAATAGGATTTATCAAATTTTAATTGTTAATATTATAATTATTTTTTTGTTTAACCCCATAAACTCATTTTAACTTTAACCAAAGTGATAATTTTTTACTGTTTTTACTATTCCTTATGACAAAAAATGAAAGTAAACTCATTACCAATTTTTAAAATTATGATTACAAAAATGGATTCCATTTTATCATTTTTAATTAATTAAATTGGAATAATTTATTTTAAAATTAAACCCTCAAAATGTGAAGAAAAATAGTTTTCCAAAAAAATAGCTTCTAAAGTATACAATGTTTCTATACCAAAATACACATAAAATTAATTATAATGAAATTAATTGGATTATTAATAATATAAATGAAATAATTTTACTTTTAAAACCAATTAAGAAAATATAAAATATAAAATTATTTAAACTCAAAATAGTTTTCAATAAAAACTATAATTTTTCACTATTCATTAAAAAATCATACTTCTCAAAACATTATGAAAAAATTCAATTTAAGATAATTTTTATTTTAATATTTCAAAAATGATGCTCATTTTTTCAAATAAAGTTTCTATAATTGTTCAAAATTAATTATATTATTTTTTTATAAAAATAAATAAAAACTATTTTTAGGAAAAATATATTTTTGAAGCATATAAAGAATTTACTAAAAATAGAAAATTTATTTATTATTATATTTTCCTTATCTAAACCCATTATAAATATATTTAAAATTTGTTTATTCCTATTAATATTACTAATTTAATTACTAGGTTATAATGGTATACTATATTATTGTTCATTTAGACTCAGGGTTGCATGTATTGAAAGATATTGATTAAATTAAACTTATTTTAAAATAAATATATCATAAAATATCAGGATGTTACATTCCATGCCCATTAAATTTAATTTCACCCAAAAAATTATGTCTCTCTGATGAGAAAAAATAATTTATCTCTATTTCATCACATCCTTAGGCTCCCATGTAGTTTCCTCGAATTTTTCATTCCTCTAGAGATCTTTAAAAAACTGAGTAGTCATGTTCCATATAAATTTATCTCTACTGTCCAAGATTTATACAAGTTGTTATTCATTAGAATGATCATGATTCAGTGGTAAAAAATATGAGTTCAGTATATATGTATGATTAGGTGCATACATTATCAGGAGAGATACATGGAACACATCTTGAACATGAGGGAGGATCATTGAAAGCACATAGCAATAAGGTACCATTCATACTCAACAAATAATATTAAAGGGTCCAATATACTTAGGTTTAGATTTTTTATTCTTTCTAAATCTCATGAAATTTTTCCCTGGGGATATATACAGAAATAACTTCTCACCAACTACGAATTCCATATTTCACTAAAAATTGTTAACATTACTTTTTTTGTGAACTCTTGGCTACCATGATATGATAATAAATAGATCTGAATTTATTTAACATTTTATCATCTATCTCAGGTCCTAATAGATTTCTTTCTCAAACTTTATTCCATCATGTTGGATTTCTACACTTATTTCCATAGAGGGATTCATATGGAGATATCTTAATGATTGATTACAAGCTATTGTTGTAAGAAATATTGGCTAGAGGAAGGTGTTGATCACAACTACCTTTAACATACATTGAGCAATATATTATAATATGCTCTAGGGTTTTAATGATTATCTTAGACAAAATATATGTATACGGATGATATGTAGTACTAAAACACAACTCTAAATCTATAGCTTACAGAATACTTCAAGGTAAAACTTAGATCCCCATCAGATACACTAGAATGTGGATCTCTATGAAACCATGAAACCTTCTTAATATATATTCTAGAAAGATAATCAAGTGATAAATATTATTTTATATATATAAATTATGTTTAATTCATAAGGTGATAAACTACAACCCAAATAACATTATGGACTTTAGATGTTTTGGGGAGTTCGATGAAAAAATTCTTGGTTATGTTTTCCCATTTTCATTCTGTTATGTGCAATGTTTCTAAAATCCCCTTAAAATTATATCTCTTAGTCTTAAATTTCATACATATCATACACCGAGATACATACTCTACAATATTTTTTTTTCAAGTTATCACAACATAAATACTCTTTTAGGTCTCTATACATCTACGTACTTCCAAGATGAATAGAAAATGATGAACTATGAGCTTCATCCCATAAATCCTTAAAATATGGTATGTATGGGACATATAAATGGGGTTTTAAACTTTTCATTCCATCAAGATAAAGGTTAAACTTAGAGACATTACTTAACTTCTTTTGTAACTATACATCCTATTTATTCACCTTTTTAATCTTCACTTGGATTGATGGATGAATATTAATTTGAGCAAGATAATATTTCTTCCCTTCCATCAAATTTTTTAGATCTATCATTTTCAAATCCATAAATTTTTTATATTTTTTGATCCTAATCATATATAAGCTGACATGATACTTTCAAATCAGAGCATATTCCATCTCATTTTGTTTCCTAAGATGGTAATTTATTGAGGAATAATAATCTTTAAGTAGCTATAAGAATATTATTTGGCACATATTTAGTTATTTCCGAGTTAATGTAAACAATAAAATTTTATGATTAATATAAATAGCACACATTTATCTATAAAGATAATGCCTCTATATCTTTAATGAAAAAATTACCATAGTTAACTCCAAATTATGAGTTGGGAAATTTTTCTCTCTAACCTTCAATTATCTTGAGTAATAAACTATAACCACATCATTTTTAATGAGGAATAATCTAAATCCATTCTTAAATGCATTACTATAGATTAAAAACCCTTCTCTACTATTGGGTGGTGTAAGCACAAGTGAGATAACTAACATTATCTTCAGTTCCTCAAAATTTTCCTCACATTCCTCTATCTAAATGAACTTGGCTCCCTTATGAGCTAAATTGTGAGTGGATTAGATATCTATGAAAATTATTGTACAAATAATTGGTAATATCTATCCAAAATAAGAAAAATACAGAACTCAATCATAGTTCTTGGTCTTATCTAATGTTCAGTAACTTTTTTATTTGAGGGATACACTAATATACCCTTGCTTGAGATTATATAACCCAAAAATGAAAATTTTGCAGCCAAAATTCCCACATGTTAAATTTTTCATACAACTCATCCTTCTTTATGGTCTTTAGTATAATACTCAAGTGATCTTAATTCTCTTCCTTTATATTTGAATATACAAGAATATCATATATAAATACTATAAAAACTTATTAAGGTAATCTCTAAATAATCTATTCATTAAATCCTTGTTGAGAGTGGGTGTATTAGTAAGACCAAATGGATTTAATATCAATTCATTATGTCCACACATTGTACGGAAGGATATCTTGGGTATGTATTCACTTTTTACCCTCAACTGATATTATCCATATCAAAGATCAATCTTGGATAAATATTTATCTACTAATAATTGTTAGAATAATTCATAAATAGGGGGTAGAAGATACTTATTACTAATTATGATCTTGTTAAATTACCAATAATAATATAGTGTATCATTGATCCATATTTATTCTTAACAAAAAGAAGATGTGAAATCCATAGAGACAAATTAGTTGAATGATCCCCCTATCAAGATTCTCCTGAAGTTTCTTTATTAATTTCTATATCTCAATTGGGATATTATATATGGAGTTATAGAAATAAGTGTAACACTAGATATGTGTTATATTGAAATCTTAAATTCATGATTTAGTGGAATACCAAACAACTATATCAGAAATATATCAACAAACTCCTAGATAATAGGAATATATTTGATTTTGAGATTCTCCCCAATCATCTAAGATAAATTACCATTTTAACAATAATCAAGACCCATACAATGGATGAAATTTACATTAGGAGTTTATATTTATCATCACAAAAATAGATGATTATAGGTTGGTTTGTAATATAAAATGTGAATTCCCTTCCTTGATAATTTATATAGGATTTATGTCAAGAAACCTAATCCATACCCAAAATAACATTGAATTCAACTAGAGGGAGAATAACAATATTTTCAGGATGTACATTTACATAAACATAAATTATAGGAGATTATTATACTTGAGATATGATAATCATACCATTATAGGTTTTCCATGCTAATTCAATATCTAATCATTGAGTTGGTGTTATGATACCCTTATAAATTCTTCAAATATAAAAGAGTGGGTAGGTCTAGATTCAAATATGATACTAGAAGTTCTATAGTGGATGATAAGTATACCTTTCAACACTTGATTGTCATACCCCACACCAGAAATACTGATCATGTGAGATTTTCTTTCTTATTTGGGATTAAGAGGCTGATGAAATAGATCATCATCATTAACCTTTATGTTTGAGAACTGGTTATCATAATTCTCATACTCCTTTTATTTGAAACACTAGAGTGAGGGTGGTGGATTCTATGGTGCATTTTATCCATCATTAGCTAACTTATTCTTCCAATAAAATAAATATTTTATTTTTAATGACCTTCATTTCCACACTTTAATAATTTACCAGTTCTCTTAAGAAAATTCACACCATGTTTCCTTCTACACTTTAACTATAAAGGAAGTGTCATCTTCTTATCTCTATGATTTTTTTATAAATTTCTTTGAATTTTATAGAACTTTTCTTATCAAAACCATTAGATTATTGGGTAAATATAATATATATCTACACCTTGATAAAACATTGAATTATTTATTCATAGATAATAAAGTATCTTATGGATAATGACCACTCGATACATGTTTTTATACCATTTAAGAATTGATCAATCTTACTTACAGATTGGATGGTAATACTATAATCATATCTTAAAAGTTTTGTATAATCTTCCTCATAGGTACTAATAGATTCATCATAATTATTATTTATCTTAAAGAATTCCTTATCCATTTTTGTATGAATAATATGATGAATGAACTTATTGAAAAATAATAACTTAAACTCATCCCACTCAATGGAGTCAATTTCTTTCTATTTCCTCGTGTTCTTGATAATATTCCACCATTAATCTACCTCAACTAATAAATGATAAACAACCAAAATAACTTTTTTATGTTATGAATACTAAATAATGAAATGTATATTTTTAATGGTAATGATACTTTACATAGACACCAATACATCAATGGACTCAATAAAATAAGGTGGATATTACCACATGAAGGTTCCAAAATAATATTGTTCCCTATTTTTCTCATTTGGAAGATCAACATGATTCATAGATTTGTAAAATTTATTAAGAATAATAAAATAATTGTTAATTCTAGCTCCTATAACATTTGGTTTTTTGGGAGGAAAATCAATAAATTTTCCATAACATTTAGCATTAACACATTACCTTTAGGTTCCACCATTTGACTAAAACCAAAAACCATAGTTTGAGAAACAATAATCATAGTAGAAAACCACAAAATCATGAAAAAATAATTTATAAGATGTCTAAATCATGAAACATTCTTTTAATTCTATTAAACCTTAGTTTTAATATAGGTCATTTATGGTCATCAGAAATTAAAATATTTTATAATGGTTCAAAAATAAAATGTGAATTAACCCAATAATATACCTAAGGAGTGTCAAACCATATGAATAGTAAGGGAACATTAAATATTCACTAGAATAGTGGTCAATATATACTTGTATAACTCATTTAGAGGTTATTACCCCTAAATTCATATGTTCTAAAACCATGTTTATTTGTAGTATACCAAAGGGGATGTATTTATTTGAAAATAACATAATCTATTACTGAACAAAACTTTAGGATATCATTCTATACAAAGACTTATCCATGGGGTTTAAATAAGGTTCTCTAATATTAATCTCTATATATTTACTTAAAATTTCCTTTAATAACAACTACAAAAAACCATACTTTTTCTTACATTAATATTGCACATTTTTAGATGAATATTAAATACATTTAAAAAATACCCACCTAAGGACTATAAAGGTTTAGTTTATTTGGACACTAGACACAAAATTTTCTTATTTTATGAAAAATATTCAACATCTCCCTTAAATATATTTCCACATATTACTCTTTATAGAAATAACCTACTTAAAAATTTCATCATAACCTAAGGAAAGGAAACATAAGAATGGGTGACCTCAAATGCTCAATAAGGGTAAATAAGGGTGATATCAAAGATAAATTAAGCATTGCATGAGAATTTTTTTTTGAGAACATCAGATTGACATTAAAAAAACATATCCTATATATCATAGATCATAATCTGCATTCATGGAGTAAATCTTGGAAGTTTATAATATATGAATCATAAAATAATATAATAACATGAGGCATGATAACACAACATTGGCATAAAACATATGTTTTTGGAATATAAGTAAGTATAAAAAAAATCATTTTCTTAGTAGTCAAGGCTCACTTCTAAGACCATCAAAGGGGATTGGGTTCACTCCCTAATAGAGCCTTTATTATCTCAGGATATATCCATATTTACACAACGAATTGGAGGACTATATAATTATGGGATCACCTGTGACATAATAGAAATGATACATATGTGTACCATAAGATCATAAAACAGTAATCATAGCTTAACACATGGAAATAAAATGGATTTCACAAGTATTTAATCATTTAATCATAGAATAATCCATAGAAAAAAAGGGTTTCATAAATGTTTCATCATAACTTAATTAACATATAGGAAAGAAATGGTTTTAATAGAGTCATACTTAAATAATTATAAAAATAATCCACCCAAAGAGTGAAAGTGTATGGTACCATTGGATCATATGAAAAGTAAATAATAAGAAACATCAACAGATGTTATCATAGATAAAAATGTTTTTAAATAATTAATATGAATATTTTTTTAGAAAAATACATTTTACATTAAAAAAAATTAAAAAATTCTGAAATATTATAGAAAAAATTTTATTTGAAAAGAAACTTGGAAAATTGTAAATGAAAATTCAAATCATTTTGTAGAAGTTCATGCTGTGTACATAAAAATAAATATTATTTTCAAATTTTTGTTAAAAAATCAAAAGTAATTTATTTAGAAAATGATATGAATATTCCTTTTAAACCATTTTTTAAAAAGAAAATCATACATAAAAAAATTAAACAATCATATAATAATATTAAAATCATTTTTTTATAAAAAAAACATGGAAGAAAAAGGATTTTTGACAAAGGATAGAAATAAAGTTGACTTTTATTAAAAAAAATCATTATATTTCTTGAGGTCTTAAAGATAAGAAAATAAAAGGAAAAAATGTAATCTAAAAAAATAAATAGAGGATGAGAAAATTCATGAGTTTCTTGAGAGTTAGATTATAAAATTTCATCATAAAAAACCTTATCATAAAAAATCTTGGTAAATAATGAGATGGTATCATAAATCCCTCACCTCAGGTTATACTTTCTTCAAAAGTTCTATAACCTCATGTATAATAAATTTAAATTTATTATACATTTATACCAGGATCATGTACATACTTATAACATAATATATTATCCTATTATAACATTTCAATACCATTTATTAATAATTTCTTATTATAATCATCTTTTTTGGGTGTTAATTGTTTCGTTTTTAATGAGAATTTTGATTTAGTAGATCCAGTCCTTATACTTTAATCATGGTTAAAACATATACACAGTATTAATAATGATATTAATATCATATATCTTCATTACATAGATATTTATTAGGTATAGAGAAATGAATTACCCCATTCATGGAGATGGTAGGTTGTACGTAGTGTTGAATGTTATTTTATCTTTTTGATGGATGGAAAGGAAGAAAGTGAAATTTTAATGATCTCAGACCTGTGCTTCTAGATATGTTACAAAAAATACTATATATTTTTATAAAATAAAGTGAAAAATATATAGTCCTTTATGAAAACAAGGATCATTTATAGTCTATGTTTTAGAGAAAATGGATAAATTATTATAAAATATTAGAGTTTAAAAAATTAATAAATAAATAGCTATTTTGACTTCAATTACACTAGCTCCTTAATGAGGATAAAATCCATTGGAAATTGTAACGATCTTATGATTTTTTAAAATTTATCATGAGATAAAAATTTATCAATAATGGGTTTGAAAAACCAGTGAAAATAAATTTTATAAATACTTTTAAAATCAATTTTGAAAAACTTTTCTTTTACATAAAATATAAAACATTTGATAAAATAAATTTCAAAAATATAATTCTATGGTTTTAAAAATATAAAACCATATAAAATATTTCATCAAAAATATCTAAAAATACATTTTCTTTGAAAACCTATTTCATTTAAAAATATAATAACTTTTGAAAATACATAAATCTTTAAAAACCAATTTTATTTAAAAATATAATATCTTTTGTAAAAATACTTGGAAATAATTTTCCTCAATAAAATAATATAGTTATTTTTTCCAAAAAAATACTACACAAGCTCTGAAACCAAAAACTTGTGGCCACTTGGAGCACAAAAGGCTGTCGAGGGCTTACCCATCTTAGAGGGTTGGGTTCACTCCCTGGATCTCAATCATGTTTACAAAGTTTAAGTTCCAAATTGTTTTTATAAAAAATCTTGATCATGATCCCTTTTTATATATCATTGTATTTTTAGCTTTTGAAAATATGATAATGAATACTTAGATATATATATATATATAAGTTTATATATATATCCATATGAAACCATTATATAACAATAAAACTATATAAAATATTTATGGATTTTTAGTGACATTCATAGTGCATGTCCATACCTATACATATTTGCATCATCCATAATTTTAAAATGAAATTATATATATAAAATGATATCTTTAAAATTTAAAAACACCTTTAATTTTTTTGAAATAACCTTATTATATTAAAAATTTATACATATCATTTCAAAATAAGATTTTGAAAATAATAGAATTCATTTTCATAAAATAACATCTTTTGAAAAATAAAATTATTTTAAAATAACTACCTTATATAAAAGGGTTTTTAATTTATAAGCCCCTTATATAAATGGGGTTTTTGGAAAATAACAATTTATTTTTTAAAATAAAATTGTTTCAAAACATATTTCCCACATAAAATAATAATATTTTTGAAATATAATAATATATACTTTGCTTTAAAATATAACCCCCTTATATGAAATTGATAACTATAATTCTCTTCAAATTTTCCAATTTGGAACCATGTTGAACCTCCTTCCCAAAGACAAAATTCACTCTCACTCTATCTCCACGAAAAGAGAAACTTGTGTAATTTTTTAAGGAGTCTGGTATTATATCATTGGGTGTAGAACCTAAGGGAATGATACCTATTTATAATCCTAAAAATATTAATAATTAATTTAATTATTTATTTATTTTTAAACACTATTTGGAAATACTTCCAAATAGTTGTTGATTTGTCCCTAAATTTCACTTGTCTATCAAGAAAAATGATATTTTGTTATTATTATTTTATTTTATTTTTAGTTTTTTTGTTTCTAAATCCTTTTTGAACATTATTTTATAATGTGTATATTAATATATATATATAATTGAATATATATATATATATATATATATATTTATAATGTATGTACCAGTCCTTAAACATTACATAATATATTTAATTCAACTAGAATTCACTTTTTTACAATACCAAAGATCTTTTGGGTTTAGAGTTTTAGAAAATTATATCATAACCTCATAGATAGAAACTGATATATTATAAAATAGACACTTCTACCCAAAATTCAATTTTTTCATAGTATGAAACTTTTAAAATAAAACATGTTTTATTTCTATTTCAAAACAACATGAATGTAAACATAAAATCTTCCTTTCCTCTACCCATACATGAACCCTTTGGAAAGAAATTTAAAACTTGGTATGAGTAAAAAAATCTCATTAAGGGGCATACAAAGGAAGAAAGAAACCATCAGTACATAAATGAAAACATTTTCAAAAAGTTATAACATTTACACATAAAACATATGGTCTATAGCTTACATCATGAAATCATAAGTTTCCTGCAAAACCATAGAAATAATATATAAATAATAAAGGTAACTTGTGGAACTATTTTTATATCACTATTACATATAAAGTATCTCTCCTAGCTATAACGAGATTAACCATCATGGTTATACTTGGAATAACCATCACAATATATTCCCATAATCTTATCGGAGAAACCTAATCAATTAACTCCATCCCTTTCCCAAATACGTTAGAGAGCTATAACAGGCTAACCCTCCCTCACATTATCAAGGAACCAAACATCATCAAAATAATTCCCAAGATTCATAACATTATAATAACACATAAACATTTCATAAAATAAGCATTCTTGTGGAAAATAAATTTTCTATTCTGAAATCGATTTCCATTTTTAAGAAGATGGGAACTTATAAATGAAATTATTTTATTTGAAAATAAACCTGTAAACTTGTAAGGGAAAAATAAATTAAATGGTGAATCATGAAATCATGAAAATCTATTCATTCCATTTTTGAAAAAATAATTTCTTCAATAAAAAGTGTTTTAACTTGAAAAGATGTTTTTTAAAAAGAAAGTCCCTCACAAATATCATATAATTGAAGTGAGAATTAATAAAATGAATGGAATATGTGTATAAACTATAAATAAACATAATAAAACCTAATATAGTAAAAATTAATTTCACAAATAATCATATAACCATATAATCAATGAAGTATAAGTTTAACCCAAAGAATGGAAATTGGGTTAAGAATTCTCCTACCTTATGTCCGAAAGCATTCTAAACTTGTATTTGATGTCATGGATAATCAAATTATATTTATTAATTACTTAATTAAGGACCTTTTACACATATATATTTTTATTAAAATTTTATTATGTTCATTTATTTCCATTTCAATGAGTTAGAAAGTTCATTTTCATCGTTTTAGGAGCGTTTGTTTCATGGATTTATGGTCAGTTCCCTTGAGTATAATTATGAGAGTTCTTGTAAAATGGAAGAAAAATTCAGAAGTGGAAATAAATAGTATTATTATACTAAAATAATTTTAAATTATCTCATATATCAATTTTTTTCGAAAATGAGTATGATTCATTAGATAAAACATTAATGAAAAATGTTTCATCTGTTTTTGGCAGTTTTTTCCTACCATCACAAACTGTTTCATTTTATTTATTTATTATGTATATAAATTTGATATAGAAAATATAAAAAGTTATAATATACAAATTAAAATATTTTTTAATGATAATAATGGTTTTATGACCAGACAAAGGTGTTAATAGAAAATAAAAACCAATCTTCCATGAAGGTGGTGAATCGACACATCACAGACGATGTTTTCATTTTTAGAATAAGAGGAGAAGAAAAGAGGTTTGATGATGGATATTACATTAACAAAATGAAACTGAAGTATATATTTCTTATTGGGGTTCTCATTACACATTGTATAGGGGAGGTGTGGATAAGTTAGAAATAAATAAATAAATAAATAAATTAAAAATTGAAAGAAGGAGAGTTTTACCTCTTGAATATCATGTCCTTGAGAACCTACATAAAGAACTTGATTTTGGAATTTTGGTGAGAATTATAGGTATATAACATTTATAAGAGTCTTGGTAAGTTAATTGGAAAAAATTATACAATCTATAAGTCATAGAAGGTGCAAGTAGAGGAGGTGGTACTTATAGGGAGAGGGGAAGGGTGTTTTTGATTATTTTATTCATTTGTTTATTATTTTGGATCAAGACTATAAATAGAGTCATTATTGTGAATAATTATTGTAAATAGTGAACTTGTGTTTTAAATAATGTGTGATCACCTCATAAATACATCATACATAACTCAATAATTCATTTATTTAATTATATTGTAAATTACAATATTTCACTATTCAACAAAAATTCATCTACTTTAGAAAAATCCCAAAAAATTCACCCTAAATATATTTGGATTTGTGGATATAAAAAATGGAGTAATTTTTTGTGAAAATAATTTTATAAATATGATAAATTTTACTTTTAATTAAAATCATCATTTATTCAAAAAATTCTAATTTTAATATTATAACAGATTTTATGACACTTTGAAAAATTAAATAAGGTCCCATAAAATTATCTTATAATTGTAATAAAAAAAATACTAATTTATGAATCAATTTTTTGAAAATAAAATTTCATTTATATAATTATATTAATTATAATATTGTGAATAAAAATTTACATTTCAAAAAAATACCAACAATTAATTCACCATTTTTAAAAAATTCATTTACTTATTACATGATATAAATATATCATATTTTCACTTATAGGATTCATAAATTTTATTTATAATTTCATAAGATATGTTACTATTATATTAATATATATTCCTTAATTTCTATAAATACCACCTTTTTTATTATACATTTATAATGAATTTAACTATTTAATTACAGAATAAAAACAAATTATTATATAAGTACCTAGGTTGTAACACTCTCCCCCGTTTTGGAAATTGTGTCCTCACAATTATATTCACTTATTAAAAAAAATCAAGGAATCCTTTCCCTCATAGAATTTTTAGATTCCCATGTTTCCTACTCAGCTATGTGGTTTCTCGATAAAACCATATCCTGGATAATTACCTTATTCTGTAATATTTCCTCTATATGATCTAGAATTTGAATAAGATTTTCCTAATATGAATGTTTATCTTCCAACTAAACAATATGAGGGCCCAAAATTTGATATGAATATAGAACATACTTTATTAACATTGAAACATGAAAAATATTGGGTCTTTGGGACAAAATTGGAGGCAAAACAACTTAATATGCAACTGAACCAACTTTCTTAAGGATTTAATAGGTTCCAATGAACCATAGACTCAGCTTACCATTTTTACCAAAATGAATCAAACTTTTTCGTTGAGAAACTCAGAATAATACATGATCACCTACCTCAAAATAAATATCCTTCCTCCCGTTATCTATATAAATTTTCTTCCTTCTCTTAGTTACCATGAAGTGTTACTTGATCAACTGAACTTTATATACAGTTTACTCAACTAAATATAGTCCCATATACTTTTCATTCACCTATTTATTCCAAAAATGATGGAGTTTGACACCAATTTCCATATAATGATTCAAAATGAAACATTTGTATACTGAAATGAAAAATATTATTATAAGATAAATCAACCAAAGAAAGTTATTGATCCAAAATTCTCTGGTAATCTATTGAAAAATCTTGAAGAATATCCTATTATGTTTAAATTATTCACTCTGAATGTCTATCAAATTGAGGATAAAAATAAGTGATGAAATTTTATTCAGTCCCCAAGGAATTTTGATGGCCTTCCCAAAATTTACAAGTGAACTTGAGAACACAATCTGATATAATGGAGAGAGTAACTTCATGTGACCTGAATATCCCTTGAAGATACAACTAAGAAAGTTGATCTAGAGATAGAGTGTCTTGAATAGGAATAAAATGTGAATATTTTGTCACTTGGTCAAAAATAACCCAAATTACATTATTACCTCAAGAAGATTTTAGAAATACCATTATGAAATCCATGGATATATGTTCTCATTTCCACTCTGGAACTAGTAAAGGATGAATCTGTTGGATCTGAATCTATAGATTATACACAAGAGGGGGGGGGGGGTGAATTGTGTCTTTTGCAATTTTTTCAATAACTCTTCTTTTGAACGAGTTCCGTCCTTTATATTTTATCAGATTTGATCGTACAAAAGAAAAAGTAAAAACAAGAACACAAAGATGTATAGTGTTTCAGGGAACAGAAAACCCATAGTCCACTCCACCAATTCTATACTCCACGAGCTTGGTGATTTTCACTATCTGGTCCTCTTTTCCACAGACCGATTCACAACTAGGTACAGGCAGTTGACACCTTTACAATCCAAGGAAAAACTTTATGATTCAAACATAAACCTACATAGCTTAGAATGAGAATCTGGTTACTCAAGAATAAAAACAAAATTTCATAAAGAAATTTCCAGTTGATCTTCACAATTGCAACAGAATGAAATTGATAGTAGAGGGATCAAAGTCTCTAGAAATATTGATCTTCAAGACGAAGTAGTTCTGAGTTGATCCAGTTATAGTAGATATAGAGATATAGTTCAAAACCTCAGCAGTAGTAGATCCACAGTAGATATTTGATGTAGAATAGGTGAATCTTTTATCGAGTTACTTATTCTTGAACAAATAGAGCTTTTACACTCCTGTTGGATCAGTAGATCAATCGTGAATAGTTACAATCTCTATTTTCCACTTTTTTCAATAATATATTGATCACACCATTATCTCTTTTTGTGTTTCAGAGAGAGCATATGTAATAAATCATATCTCCTGCACATTTAGATCCATAAAAGTCGCCTTCTAATTCATGATATTCAAAAATTTGAATTTACAGAGAAGTCGTAGCTTCCCTTAAGTCTCGTCATAAAAATATCTTTTAATTAAATCTTAAATCTATTAATAAATCGAATTTGAATCAGTAAAAGTCGTAATTTAAAAACGAATTTAAATTCGGCTTGAAATCCGCCCAGAAATCAGCTTACTGATCGTTGTACATAAAAACCGTCTGCCAAAATATTCTGACGCCAAACGTAAGGTTGATGACGTGGCCTCCAAACGTAGGGTTAATAACATAGTCTTCAAACGTAGGGTTGATAACATATGGTTGATAAAAAATGTAGGGTTGATCATTCATAATTTTTCTTCAACATTCAAACGTATGGTAAAAGATCCATACTTTTCCAAGAACATATGGTTGTTTACAAAAGTAAGGTTGATGAACCATACTTTTGAGAAATAAACGTAACCTTTAGAAATTACGTACGGTTCTCCTTCCACAATTTGCTGATAACCAAAACATAGGGTTCCTTCCTAACGTAAGGTTCTTATTTCATAATTTACTGAAAAAATATGTTTTTTAACCATACTTGTCTCTTATCTCAAAAAGTATACATGCGTTTCATCCTTACGCTGCGTTTGTCCACGTAGGGTATGAACAATGATTCCAGAATGCGCTAAAACAGATTCCGTGCTATATTCATCTACGTAAGATGTGAACAGTGTTTCCAGAATGCGCTAAAACAGATTCCGCGCTAATTAATAAATTCTCGTTATTTCAAGAGTAAAATAAATTAATAACCTCCTGCAAAATACTAAGTTAAATCATTAGAAAATAACTAAGGGTATTTGTGAGCATCAAAATTATCATAAAGAGACAGAATATTATTTTCAATAATATCCCCCTTTAAATAACATTAATACGCATTGTTGAAAACAATACTTTGCTCAACAATCTCCCCCTTTTTTATGATCACAAAACCCATAAAACAAAACCCATAAAATAATTAAAATTATTTAAACAAAAAAAAATTAACTTTCAAAATTCGTTATAAAGTTTTAAATAAAATCTTCTCCACCAAAAAGATAATTATAAATCCAAATGTCTCATCTAATTTTCACCCTCAATAAAATTAATTCTCCCCCTAAATATTGATGTTGTGTTTATCCAAATTCTCCCCCATTTTGTGATATCAAAAAGAATGAAAAATCATGGATTTTAACACGTTTAATATTACACTAAACTGTTAGTAAATGCTATTACGAACTGTTTATCCATAATTAAATCAGGAGTACTGGCATATTAAAAATAAAATTAGTAAAACAAATAAGGAAGGAGACAAATAAACAATGAAGAAAATTTTCATTCAAAAAACAGTAGTATATACATGACAATGATATACACATGAATCAAGGTTTGGGTAAGATAGGCAATAGGGTCTATCTCCTCTGAATTGCAGACTTGATTTCTATAAACTGTTCTCGAAGTCTCTTCATCATCCCATCTCCAAGCTTAATAATGAGCTCTCTGTTCTCTTTAGTCATATGAATATCCTCAATTAAATTGAATCTGAAAAACTCATGCATCCTTTCCTCTTTTTCAACAAATACTGACAGCTTCTCTGATAACTGATCTAATAGAATTCTGATTGATGGCTCACTAGATGTCAGTTGATCCACTAAGAATTTCTGATTGTCTAGCAACACTGACAAAGGAGTAATGTTACATTGAAGATCTTGTATCTTGTCATTCATATTTCTCAACGCAGCTGTGATAGCCTGAAACCTTCTGATTAAATCAGGTGAAGAACTTGATCCACTAACAACATTATTGCAACTGATGCAAATTGGTTCTCCATAAACAACTTCAGATCTGATAAATCTAACTTCATAACCATTTCAGATTTTAATTGAGTAACAGAAGTCAGCATATCCTCTTTAAACATTTCAACTTCTTGCCTTGAAACTGTACACTCCTTCAGCTTTTGAAACTTCAAATGTTCTAAGTCTAAAGCATTTCTAAGAGAACCATTTTCAGATTCCAACTGAGATACTTTTCTGTACAGTTCTTCAACTTCTTCTTTCCTTGAATCAGATGCACCCTGTGCTTGATTCACATTCTCAGGTTGATGCAGCAATACCAAAGGAAATGATTCAGTATCAAATTTCTCCTTTTCTTTGTCCTGAGAAGGATGGTCCACATATTTTTCCTTAGAGTTTTCAAACTCCTCCACAAGAAAAATCATCTTGAAGTACCTCTGTTTGAGCTTCAGAAGCATGATCATCACATTCATCTGCATCTTTTTCTTCCACTGCAATTTCAAGAATAATATCTGTAGAAGTTTCCTAAGGTCTGGCCACTTCTTCACCAGGCACTGCCTCCATATCCTGTTCCTGTTGAAGTGAAACTTCAATATCAGCAACAATCTGTTCCTGATTTTCCCTTTGAGCTTCTTCTTGAGCTCCGTATTTCTCTACCGGATCCGTTCTCTCAGTAACATCTTCCATGGTTTTATTAGCAATATCTTCTCTCACAAAATAATAAGAAATTAAAGGTTATGTTGGAGTTTCCAAAGTAGTGGAAGTAACTTCCTCATTTACTGGTCTTTTTCTTCTTGATTGAAGTCCCTCCTGGATTCTGCGTTCCTCAATATCTATCACTTCAAAGAGAATCCTTCTTGCTACATTGATGACTCTGGATTCAGCTTGTCCCTCCTTGGACTTAGAAGGTTGATCCTAAGAACTCTCTGAGTCTTCCTCAGCTTCTACTGACAGAAGTTTTCCTTTAATTATGCTCCAGAAATATCCAACTTTCCTCAAGGTTCCATCATTAAATGTATTATTGTGATGACAGTTAACTCTTGCATCCACTAGTCTCAAAATGTATTTCTTAAACAGTAGCTTTGAAATAAATCAACCAAAGGGATAGAAATTCATCCTGGCCTCACTTTGACAGCAATAACTGAGATAACTTATCATGTATCATGGAAAGTTTAACTTAATATCACTTAACAAAAGAAACATTATATACATATCAGGGTACAAAATCTTCTCCATTTCTGCTATCGGTGGAGCTATTCCGTTCTGAATAAATTTTACCAAAATCTTCTGATCAGGCTCCAAATCCTTAACAAACATTTTCTTTATTGTCTTGGTACTGAAAATAAATGACATAATGTCTTCGGATTTATGCACATAATCTCCTATATTCTTCAAGTCAAAATGAAAAAATCCCTCATGAGGGAAGTTGAGAATCTGACTAATCTCTACTGAAGAAATTGAGAAATCCCTATCCTCTATTTTAGCCATCATACTGTCTTCAGTATCACCCAGACTAAACTGTGCAGATTTGTAGAAGTATCTAAGTTCTACTTCATACAGAAATTACGTATTTTCACTATTGAACATCTGTTCAAGATTCTAAAATGACAGTTCTTGCTTCAACAATAGATTCATCTGAAATAACCAGTCAAGATCGATTACCTTACCCTGTAAGATTTTTCTTCCATCAGTGAGTTGTCTCTTGGCATTGCTCGGCTCAGCCTCATTGTCTCTTTTAGTCCTTACCATTGCTGCAAGTGTCTCTGAAGGTTTGAAGGTTAGGGTTTTATAAGTTCAAAGGTTAGGGTTTCAGAAGAGGAAGTGCAATTTTTGGATTTCGAAAGGGTTTCGATAGAAGTGAAAGGGTTTAGAAGTTGAAAAGGCTCCGAAAGCCTTTATTCCCGTGTAATCACTCATCATTACATATATTTAAAAACAAATAATTTTTTTATATGACGAAATAAAGAAAAACTTAAACAGTATTCAATAAAAAAAATTAAAAAAAAATTATAATTAAATAAACCTAGCTCCCCCTTAATAAAATCAAACCTTGCAGTGGGAAGAGGTTTAGTAAAAATATATACTAATTGGATTTCAGTAGTTATAAATTCTAAAAATATATCTTTTTTAATAACATGATCTCTTAAAAAGTGATGCCTTATATCAATGTGATTAGTTCTAGAATGACTAATAAGATTTTTTGAAATATTAATTGCACTCATATAATCACATAAAATAGGTGTATTATTAAAATTCAATCCAAAGTCCATAAGAGTGTTTTTAATCCACAACACTTTTGCACAGCAACTGACAGCCGAAACATATTTTGCCTCAGCTGTTGACAGGGCAACTGAATGTTGTTTCTTACTAGACCATGATACTAAGGACTTTCCTAAAAAGTGACATGTACCTGATGTAATTTTTCTATCTAATCTACAACTTCCAAAGTCAGCATCTTAATATGAAATAAAATTAAAATCAGAAGTTTAAGGATAAAGAAGAGATTGAAAAACAATTCCTTTTAAATATCTAAAAATTCTTTTAACAGCAGTTAGATGGGATTCTTTAGGATTTGATTGAAATCTAGCACAAAGACATACTGAATACATTATATCTGGTCTGCTAGCAGTAAGATATAACAAGCTACCAATCATACCTCTATATAAATTGTTGTCAACTGATTTCTCAGTTTCATCCAAATCAAGTTTTATATTAGTACACATAGGAGTTGTAAAAGTCTTGTTGGTCTCAAGTCCAAATTTCTTAAGTAAATCAGTAATGTATTTGCTATGATTTAAAACATTTCCAAAATCTTTTTGAAATATTTGAAGACCCAAAAAGAAATTTAATTCTCCCATTATACTCATTTCAAATTCTTCTTGCATTAATTTTTAAAATTCATGACAAATAGTTTTATTAGTTGATCCAAAGATTACATCATCAACATAAATTTGAACCAATAAAACATTATTTTTCACAATTTTCTTAAATTGTGTTGGATCTTCCATACCAACAATAAAATCATTTTTCAAAAGAAAAGAACTTAATCTTTCATACGAGGATCTAGGTGCTTGTTTAAGGCCATAAAGAGCTTTAGTAAGTTTAAAAACAGAATCAAGTTTTTGAGAGTTTTCCAAACCAAGAGGTTTCTCAACATAAAATTCCTCCATTAAATATCCATTTAAAAAGGCAGATTTGACATCCATCTGAAATAATTTAAAATTCATATAAGATGCATAGGCTAAAAGGATTCTAATGGCTTCTAACCTAGCTACAGGTGAAAAAGTCTCCTCATAATCTATTACCTCTTCTTGATTATATCATTTAGCTCTTAATCTTGCTTTATTTCTAGTTATTGTGACTTGGTCATCCTGTTTATTTCTAAAAACCCATTTGGTTCCTATTACAGGATAATTCTTAGGTCTTTCCACTAAATACCAAACTTCATTTCTTTTAAACTGGTTTAATTCATCTTGAATTTCTATTGCCCAGCTTTCATCATCTAAAGATTATTCTATAGTCTTGGGTTCTTGTTGAGATAGGAAGGCAGAGAATTCCACTAGGTTTCCTAAGTTTCTTCTAGATAGAACACCAGTTTCTCAGTTACCTATTATAGTTTCTAAAGGATGATTCTTTAGGGTTCTAGACTGTCTAGGTAGAATATCTAAAGGTTCTTCAGTATCATGTTCCTCTGAACTGGATTGAATTTCTTTTATATCATTTTCAAAATCATTCTTTAAATTCTCAAGTCTCATGTTATCATTAGAGTCAAGCTCATCCATTTGTTCTGTCCTTTTCTCAAAAGGATCAGATTCATCAAATTTCACATGAACTGATTCTTTAACAATACTTGACTTCTTATTATAAACTCTATAAGCTTTGGATGTAGCAGAATATCCTAAAAAAATACCTTAATCAGATTTTGGATCGAACTTACCAAGATTATCCTTGGTGTTTAAGATATAAACCTTGCATCCAAAAACTTTAAAGTAATTTACTTTAGGTTTTCTGTTATTCTATAGTTTATAGGGTGTGTTTTTCAAAATAGGTCTAATTAAAACTCTATTAATTATATAACAAGCTGTATTCACAACTTCTGCCCAGAAATATATAGGTAGGCTATATTCATTTAACATAGTTCTAGCCATTTATTGAATTGTTCTATTTCTTCTCTCTACAATCCCATTTTGTTGAGGTTTTCTGGGTGTAGAAAAGGTGTGTTTAATACCCGTATTTGAGCAAAAGGAATTAAATTCCAGATTCTAAAATTCTCCACCATGATCACTTCTTAATGAGATTATATTGAAACCTTTTTCATTTTTAACAGATTTGCAGAAATTTTCAAATAAAGTAAAAGCTTCATTTTTAAATTTCAAAAAGAAAATCCATATAAATCTTGAATAGTCATCAAATAAAACATATACATATAATTTACCAGCTAGGCTTGCTACTCTTGAAGGTCCAAACAAATCCATATGAATAAGTTCTAGAGGTTTAGATGTAGCAGCCTTATTAACAGATTTTAAGGATGATTTGTGTTTCTTGCCAAGTTGACATGCATCACAAAATCTGTCACTTTCAAATTTGAGACAAGGTTAATCAAAAACTAAATTTTTCTTGGATAACTTTTGTAAAACATATACATTGCAATGACCAAGTCTTCTGTGCTAGATCCATGATTCACTCACTTTAGCAGTCAAGAAGTTTACTTGTTGTTTACACAATGAATTTAAATCCAAAGTATAGACATTTTCAGTTCTTGGTGCTTTAAATTTAAATAGTTTATCTTTAAAAATAGTACAAAAAATTTTAGTAAAATAAACAGTATATCCATCATCACAAAGTTGAGAGATACTTATCAGATTGTGTTTTATTCCTTGTACATAAAGTACTTTGTTGATTAAGACTGTTTTTGGATCTCCAACAGTTCCAATGCCAATGATTTTTCCTTTGGAATTATCACCAAATGTGACAAGTCCTCCTTCCATTTGAGTGAGTGAAGAAAAATTCAATGAGTTTCCACTCATATGTATTGAGCAGCCACTGTCAATGTACCATATATCTTTTCTTCCTTGGTGACCTGCTACCTCATCGGTTGCTTCCATGAAACACATGTTTGCCTTTAGATTGACTTATTCTTTCTCTGAGCTTGATTTAGAAGAGCTACTAGAGTCTTCAGATACACTCCAAGTGGCTTTCATAGATTTCTCGTCTTTCTAATCAAAGTCATTTCTTTTGAAGAATTTATTCTTCTTTGCATCCTTCAATTGTGGGCAATATGGTCTGATATGTCCCATCTTTTTTGAATTCATAACATCTCACTTCCTTATTATCTCCCTTAAAGGATTTTTCGAAGCCTCTTTTTTTGTTGTAGAATTTTCTAAATTTTCTGGCTAGTTGAGCTAGTTCTTCATCTGAGTTGGATGAGTCAGAGCTTTCTGATTTAGCTTTTACTTCTTTGCTCTTCATCTTTCTATTCTTTTGTAGTGAAGTTTCCTTCAAGGAAATATCTTCTATTTTGATAAGAACTTTATGTTCATTAGATTCATCTTGAATTTCAGCTTCATACATCATCAGTGTACCAATCATCTCTCTCATAGTTAGATCTTTGACAGGTGTTGATTGTCTGATTTTAGCAGAGATACCATTCCTTCTAGTAGGAAGTACTCTCAGTACTTTTAATGCTTGATCAACCTGCTTGATAGGTTCTCCTAGAGAAGTTATGTTATTGAAAATTTTTATCAATCTCCCATTCATTTGGGTAATTCTCTCACCTTCAATCATTCTGAAAGTATCAAATTTCAGTTTTGCAGTTGCATATCTCATTTTCCTTACATTATCTGTTCCTTCATATTCTACAACTATTGTTTTCCACATCTCATATGCTATCGGGCACTGAGATACTCTGTTAAATTAATCTAGTACTAGACCGCAGATAATTGCATTCATAACCTTCGAGTTAATGTCGTACTCTGCCTCTATAGCAGCACTCCATGACTTAGGATTTTCAAGATTTTCATAAGGAGTCAGAATGTTTTAATAGACTCTATATCCGAGGTTTTTCAGATATATTATCATACGCAATTTCCAGCAACCATAGTTCTCTCCATTAAAATATGGTGCTCTAACCATCAACATCCCTTCTCTTGTATCATTCATAATGCTCTGTTGTATAATCCTTAAATACTTCTAGCTTTCTAAGGCTCTATCAAAAGCTCCACCTCTGATACCAATTGTTGGATCTGAATATACAGATTATACACAAGAGGGGGGGGGGGGTGAATTGTGTCTTTTGCAATTTTTTCAATAACTCTTCTTTTGAACGAGTTCTGTCCTTTATATTTTATCAGATTTGATCGTGCAACAGAAAAAGTAAAAACAAGATCACAAAGATGTATAGTGGTTCGGGGAACAGAAAGCCCCTAGTCCACTCCACCAACGCTCTACTCCACGATCTTGGTGATTTTCACTATCTGGTCCTCTTTTCCACAGACTGATTCACAACTATGTACTGGTAGTTGACACCTTTACAATCCATGTAAAAACCTTCTGATTCAAACACGATCCTACACATCTTATAATGAGAAGCTGGTTACTCAAGAATAAAAACAAAATTTCAGAAAGAAATTTCCGGTTGATCTTCACAATTGCTACAGAATGCAATTGACAACAGAGGGATCAAAGTCTCTAGAAATATTGATCTTCAAGATGAAGAAGTTCTGAGTTGATCCAGTTGTAGTAGATATAGAGATATAGTTCACAACCTCAGTATTAGTAGATCCACAATAGATATTCAATGTAGAATAGGTGAATCTTCTATCGAGTTCCTTCTTCTTGAAAAAACCGAGCTTTTACACTACTATTGAATCAGTAGATCAATAGTGAATAGTGGCAATCTCTGTTTTCCACTTTTTTTCAATAATATATCGATCACACCATTCTATATTTTTGTGTTTCAGAGAGAGCAAATATAATAAAGCATATCTCCTGTACATTTAGATCCATAAAAGTCACATTCTGATTCGCGATATTCAAAAATTCGAATTTACAGAGAAGTCGTAACTTCCCTTAAGACTCAGCATAAAAATATCCTTTTAATTATATCTTAAATCCATTAATAAAACGGCTTTGAATCATTCAAAGTCATAATTTAAAAACGACTTTAAATGAATCTTGAAATCCGCCCAGAAATCAGCTTACTGATCGTTGTACATAAAAACAGTCTGCCGAAAAATTCCAACGCCAAACGTAAGGTTGATGACGTGGCATCCAAATGTAGGGTTAATAACATAGTCTTCAAATGTAGGGCTGATAACGTAAGGTTGATAACAAACGTAGGGTTGATCATTCATACTTTTTCTTCAACATTAAAACGTACAGTAAAAGATCCATACTTTTACTTGATTCATACTTTTCCAAGAACGTATGGTTGTTTACAAAAGTAAGGTTGATGAACCATAATTTTGAGAAATAAACGTAACCTTTAGAAATTATATACGGTTCTCCTTCCATACTTTGCTGATAACCAAAATGTAGGGTTCCTTCCTAACGTAAGGTTCTTCTTCTATACTTTGCTAAAAACGTATGGTTGTTTAACCATACTTTTCTCTTATCTCAAAAAGTATACATGATTTTCATCCTTATTCTATGTTTATCCACATAGGGTATGAACAATGATTCCAGAACGCGCTAAAACAGATTCCGCGCTATATTCATCTACGTAAGATGTGAACAGTGTTTCCAGAACACGCTAAAATAGATTCCGTGCTAAGTAATAAATTCTCATTATTTCAAGAGTAAAATAAATTAATAACCTCCTTCAAAATACTAAGTGAAATCATTAGAAAATAACTAAGGGTATTTGTGAGCATCAAAATTATCATAAAGATATAGAGTATTATTTTCAATAATCTCCCCCTTTAAATTACATTAATACGCATTGTTGAAAACAATACTTTTCTCAACAGAAGTATCCTCTTCGGTAAATTTAATTATTATTTTAATTTTTGATAGGTCATACATCTCATGGTAAATTCAACAATAGATCTTTTTCATTCTATCCCACTAGTAATACTACCAAGGTTATCTATACATATAAGTACTTCTAGGATGAACTAAAAATAGAGAACTGTGAGCTTCACATAACAACTCTTTCTTAAAAATCAAATCACAAGGCACATATAATCTCTTCCCAAATATCAAAACAAAATATTTATCAATGTTGAATTCTATAAAATTACCCTTTTAAACCAATTATAACTTTTTCTATAACTCATGGTCTTTTTTGTGTTTTATTAATTCTGTATGATATAGATGATTACTCTTCCACCTGAAACAAAATAGAGGTATTTCCTATACCAAAAACTTGCAAGCCAAAATTAATCAAATCATTAACCATGGGGTAAAGTTACAAATGTAACATGGTTATTATAGAATTATTTTTCTAACTCAAAGCATTGAACACTTTTTTTGCTTTTCCAGGATGGTAATTAATTGTGAAATCATAATTCGGTATTAGTTCCAACAATATTCTATGACTTAGGTTCAATTCATTCGAAGTAAATATATACTATAAAATTTTATGATAATTTTATATTTCACATTTGGAGTCATGTAAACGATTTATCAAAATTTTTAAATCAAAAATCACAAATGATAATTCCAAATCATGTGTAGGATAAATTAACCCATTAGGTTTTAGTTTTCATGGAGAATAAATAATTACGTAGTCATTTTTCATTAGAATTAAACCAAGTCTCTTTAAAGAACAATCACTATAGATGAAAAAATATCTATTTCTAGAATCTATGTCCAAAACTAGAGAATTCACCAATCTTATGTTCAGTTCCTGAAAAAAAATAATCGTATTATTCAATCCAAATAAATTTAACCCCTTTTCGTGTTAACTTATTTAGCGGGATAGATAACCATGGAATTTTTTTAAAAAACCATTGGTAATATCCTATTAATCCAAGAAAAATATGAATCTCAGTTACATGTATAGGTCTTGGATATTCATCAACCACTTTTGTTTTGGTGGGATCAACTATTTTTCCATAATTATTCATAATATTCCCAAGAAAATATATCAGTTGTAAACAAAAAGAAAATTTTCTAAATTATTTGTATAAATTCATTTCATTTAAATTATTTAGAATAATACATATATATTTTTCTTGATCCTCATTTTTTTGAATAAATCAAAATATCATCAATAAAAAAAATAAAAAATTATCCAAATATTCATAGAAGATCATGTTTATATGATCCATAAATACAACATTAGAATTTTTCAAAAAAAAAGGGTATAACTACCAACTTATAATGCCTAAATTTAGTCCAAAACACTGTTTTCAAAATTTCATCCTCTTTCACATTCAGATAATGGTACCCCAACCTGAGATCAATCTTTGAAAAGTATTGTGCTCCTTGGAGTTGTTAAAAAAATTATAGATATGAGTAAATGTATACAAATTCTTAACAATAGTGTTTTAAATGATCTATAATCAATGTAAATAATTATAAAACCATATTTCTTTTTTTTTAAAAAAATTAGAAGCACCCAAGGTGAGGTGTTGGGTCAAATAAAAAATTTATCTAGAAACTAATTTAACTATGTTTTTAATTATATAATTTCTATTTGAGATATTAGATAAGATGGTTTTGAAATATGTTTAGCATCAGGGACTAAATCAACAATAAACTCAACATCCCAATCTCGTATAATATAAAGAAAATCATCAAAAAAATATCCAAATACAGATTTAACATAGAAAATCATTAAAATTAACAGTTCCCTAATTTTTAATAATATTTTAAAGATAAATTTAATTTCCATATATTAATAGTTTATATACATCTTGATATGTTATCAATGGTATGAATTAATTCTTTCATACAATATGAAAATATTTCTAAAAAAACTTCTTTAGCTCCATAATCAATCTTAACATGGTAAAAATAAAGAAAATACATACCTAGAATAACATCAAATTACACCCGGGGAAAAATATGTTTTTTAGGTAAATACTTTGCATAGAAATTGACCAAAATATTATTATAATTTCTTTTTTCTTGAATATTACCTTGAGGGTTTTTTACCATAAGTTCTGGCTTCATTTCTTGAGGTGAAATTTACAATTTACTGGAAAATTTATTAGAAATGAAAAATGTATATCCCCTGTAAAAAAACAACATTAGTATAATATAAATAATCAAATAATGTACGTAATACCACTTATTTTTATGGCCCAACATCTACTAATGTAGTTTCAATGGATTTACTACACCTTATGCTTATAATCTATCTTTTTCCCATCATTAGGGTTCGTCTTCGGACACTCATTTTCATAATGACCTATCTCATTAAATAAAAGCATATTATAGTATGTATTTCATAATTATTCTTACCACTACCAAAATATATTTAATTATAATTATGAGCCATATTCTTAAACTTTTCACATCAGAAACACTTAACTAACTTCAAAAGGAATTCCCCAGTGTCTTTTTTACCACAATTCTCTCAAACTAAAAACTAAATTTTTATACCATCAAACATATTTGATGCATTATTTTCTATTCAATTTCACCTAGAACTATTTTTTCTCATTTTCAAAGAACACATGATCATTGAAAAAAATTAATTTTCACCTTCTATGCACATAGAATGAGTTCTTATTAACTTTTGAATTCATGAGAAGCCAATGTACTTAGATATTTTAGCTTCAATCCTGAGTAAATATGATCGATTTTACTATAAAGATATTAGATAAAATTTGGAGTGTACCTTTCCAATCAAGTGAATTTTTCTTCATAAACATTCATTAATTTCTAATCATGTCTCAATTCCAATAATTATTTTTCCATCCTATGTCATGTCACCTAAGTAATATATTTATTAAGGATTTTTTTTCGATTTATCCCATTCCAAAGCATCAATCTTATCTCTATCCTTGATATTATTTATCATTGACCACTATTGGTCAGATTCAACTTCAAAAAGGTAAATAAAAAAGTCTAATATTTTTTTTGGTTTGAACACCCCATGACATAAAAATTATTTTCTAGGAATTTAATCCACCCTTCAGCTACCATTGGTTTAGAAGATCCACTAAATATAGGAGGGTGTTTCCTCATAAAATATTCCTATACTAACATATTACTTTGTGGTTATTATAAATGATATTTTGTATGGAAGAATCTTCTATTTATAACATACATCAACTAATAAACTACTATCACAAACTACTCAGTTCCAATTCCCACAACTTACAGGTTGCAGATTCAGAAGGATATCATCCTCTCAGTGGCTTTCTACTTCACCTACCATATTTATTCTACAAAATAACCATTCTAAACAGAAATATCTTAGATTAAGAAACATGGTAATATTTAAATTAAATATAATTTAAAATAAAACATAAATTAAAACCATTTATGGGTATTTTATTAACATTATCATAACCCCTAAAGTTATTTAAACCTTTCTTTATTACCAACTCTAAGGACCCGACCTTAATCATTACATAATCTAGTTAATTAAACTAGAATTCAATTTTATACATTGCCAAATATATTTTAGATTTATATTTTAATATAATTAGTTCATAACCTCATACATATAAACTCATATATTACAAATTCGACACTTCTACCGAAAAATCATTTTTTTCACAATATGAAACCTTTAAAATAAAACATACTTTCCTTCTATATCAAAACATCATTACTTTAAATCGTAATTATTCATTTAATTTACCCATATATAAAGCCCATGATTTTTTTTAAACTTGGTATTAGAAAAAAATATCAGTTTGAGGCATAGAAAGGAAGAAAGAAACCATTAGTCCATGAATGAAGACATTTTCACAAAGTTATAACTTTTACACATAAAATATAAGCTCTTTATCTTACCTTAGAAAACCACAAGTTTCCTATAAAACCATATAAAGAATACATAAATCATAAATTTAACTTTTGAAATCATCTTCATATCACTATTACCTATAAATTATCCCAACTTCATAGAGAGTAACCATTATGCTTATACTTGGAACAACCGTTACAGTATATTCCCATAAACTCTTAGAAGAAACCTAACATGTTAAATCCATTCCTTTAACCAATGAATTGGAGAGATATAACATGATAAACCACCCTCAAATTATCATGGAACCACCCATCATCATAACAATGACCATGAACCATAACATGATCATAACATATAAATCTTTCATAAAAGAAACATTCTTGAGGAATATTAATTTTCCATTTTGAAATCACTTTTCATTTTTAATAAGTTGTGCACTTATAAAATAAAAAATTTTATTTGAAAATAAGATTTTAAATATGTAAAGGAAAAATAAAATCAATAAGGAGTCACAAAATTGGGAAAATCTATTCATTCTATATATGTAAAAAATATTTCCTTAATACAAAGATTTGTAACTTGAAAAGAGGATTTTTTTTCCTGCTCATTCCCGCATCCGATCCGAATTCAAAAAGTGGAAAGAAATGGTATTAATATACTTCCATAATTTTAAATGATGATATATATCATTTTTTCTAATATGAGGATGACTCATTAGATAAAACATTAATGATAAATGTTTCTTTCATTTTTGGTGGGTTTTTCAACCATCACAAACTTGTTTTGTTTTATTTAATTATTATATCTATAATTTTTTATAGAAAATTTATAAGGATATAATATAAAAATTAAAATATTTTTTATCCATAATAATGATTTTTTTACCATCCTTGAAGGCAGTAATATAAAATTAAAACCTATTGGCCATGAAGGTAGTGGATTGACACATCACAAATGATGTTTTCATTTTTAGAATAAGAGGAGAAGAGAATAAGTTTGATGAAGGATAATCCATTAAAAAAATTAAATTAAATTATAAATATGATATTGGAGTTATTATGTCACTTTTTATAGAGGATATGATTATAAGGTAGAAATAAATAAATAAAGAAATAAAGAATTTAAAAGTGAAGATATAGGGTTTTACCACTTGAATATCATCTCCTTGAGAACCTATTAGGAACTTGGTTTTAGTTTTTTAGTGAGACAAGAAGGTCTTGGATGTGTGGAAGAGGCTTTAGAATGGAATTGGAAATAATTTAGACAAGATAGAAGTCCTAAAAGGAATGAATATAAGAGGTTATGAGGGGTGATATTTATAGAGAGAAGAGAGGGGTGTTTTTGATTATTTTATTCATTTGTTTATTATTTTGGATCAAGACAATAAATAGTTTTGATTATTATGACTAAGTAAAGTAACTACTACATGATATTTTAGAATAATTGGTTCTTAACTATTCAATACATCGGTCAAGACTGAATAATTTATTTATTTAATTATACCATAAATTACTAAATTTCACTATTTATAAAAATTCAACTATTTTAGAAAAATATCAAAAATCCACCCAATCCATTTTTTAATGTTTAGATTTAAAAAATTTACTCCATTTTTAGGAAATAATTTTATAAACATGTGAAATATATTTTTTAATTAAAATCTTTATTTATTCAAAAAATATCGATATTAATATTATAAGCAATTTTATGACACTTTGAGAAATTAAATAAGGAATCATAAAATTATATTATAATTATAATAAAACAGAATATTAATTTATTAATCTCTTTTAGTAAAATAAAATTTCATTTCAATAATTTTATTAATTATGAAATTGTAAATAAATAATTCCATTTGACAAAAATACAAACACTTGATTAATCATTAACACATTACCTTTAGGTTCTATCAATTGACTAAAACCAAAAACTATATTTTGAGAAACGATAATCATAGTGGAAAACAACATAATCATGAAAAAATCATTTATAAGATTTCTAAATCAGGAAACATTCCTTTCATTCTATTAAATCTTTGTTTTATCCTAGGCCATTCATAGTCATTATCTATTCAAATCCTTTATAATGGTTCAAAAATAAAATGTGAATTAACCCAAGAATATCCCTCGGGAGTGTTAAACCAGGTGAATAGTAAGGGATCATTCACTATTAAATATAATTATGGTCAATATATACTTGTATAACTCTTTTTTGGGTTATTACCACTAAATTCATATATTCCAAAACCATGTCTATTTGTAGTACACAGAAGGGGATTCTAGAGCCTACGAGGGTTTGAGATAGAAGTTATAGTAGGAAAGGTTTATCTAGTGGTGATTATTCCATCATAACAATATTTCATAATCTAGTTCATATAATATTACCATAATGAATTTATCTAGGGATATACAATAACTATTTTTTTAGAAACTCGACAATATCAACATCTAAAGGGATATGGTTGAGAATGGTTATGGGATCAAATTTATCCCCATTCATTCCCTATGACATTTGAGATATATCAAGGGGGATTTATCTCTGAAAAATCTAACCATTCAAGGGTTCGATAAGTGAGAGAAAAGGCCTCCCAAGAATATGATGTTCAAGACTCAGTTTGGGGACCAAACATATAATGGTGAGTTCAAGGTTATCCATCAAGGCAAAACATATAATGTCCTTCTTGAAAGACCATTCCTTTATTTCTGCATAGGGGTACCTTAAAAACATCATCAGTTGTTGAAATAACCCATCGATGGGAAGGTCTGTATACTACACAATGACATCTTCCCTTTCTACTCTTCCAAATACATATATTACGAGGTACATTTCTATAATATGTAATCCAAATAACTGATGGTGGATGATGATATGAATTTTCATCCCTCAATGAATTGTGGAAAACCAATATAAATACTGGGTGAATGCTGAAAAAAATTATATACTACCCATAATCCTAATTGGGACAATATACTTAATCCCATTAAGTCATCATGAACCAAAAACTTCATTGGATAATGTCCATGAGATGGAAGTTACATCAACTATGGTGTATTTTTAAAATGGGGATAAGAATAATACCTAATTAGGATTTGATCATTAATTCACATCATCATAAAAATTTGATGATTCCCCAAGAAATTCTTTTCAAATATGGATTTCCAAAAACCTACTACCCTTGGTGGTAGCATAAAAGGAAACAAGTAGCTCCAAAATATCTCTATGTTGATTCATGCAGTTCATGCTGAAAATGTCTCTTCACATGGCCTCTATTATATCGATAGTGACATAATTTATCCTAGATTACCCTACATGATTGAAAATGACTACCCATAAATAGATATGGAAGAATAATAGGTGGAACTTAAGAACGCACCTACTTTATTTGAGGAAGGTGTCGCCACCAGCATCGATGTGATCATGTGGATGAATCTTGGAACAAAAGAAGACTCACAACCAATGTTGATTAAAACCTATATAACTATGAAAGAGAAGGACATGTATATTTAATTTCTAAATAATCATTGATATATTTTCTCATAGAATTTTTTAGAAATGCTCAAGATAATTCTCTATGTGGTTTCATATCACATAGGCTTATCCAATGTAATTAAATGTTTCATGATGCATCTAGGAGAATATACCCATCGCATGCTACAAATTTAGAATCATATTTTAAAAAATTGATCAATTTAAAATTTATTCAAGAATTTTAGTATAAAAAATGGATCTCTAATATCATCCTCATCAAGAAAATTAATGATAATATAATTTTTTACATTAATTTTAGGGTCCTTATTAGACATTGCCCGAATAAAAATTTTCCATTATTGATAAAAAAAATATTTTGGTTATTGGAATTTATAGATTCCAATCCCTTTCCTTCATGGATGGGTGTTTATATTATAATCAGAAAAAGATGGACCCTAAAGATGGGGAAGCCACTGCATTCAGAGCACCAAATGTGATATTTATCTATCATTCCATTTCATTCAGATTAACTAATTTTGGTGCTATATACCAATGTGCCAGGCATTATATATTTGGGCCCTTAATTGGGATAAATAATAGGATGTTATGTTGATGACTTGGTAGTCAAATATTGATAGTTATGTGATCACCTTAAGAACCATCAAACTATATTTAGCATGTTTCAAAAATATTGTTTGAAGAAGAATATGATAAAGTGTTTTTTCGAGGTATCATCTGGGAAATTAGTAGGCTTTATGGTACACCACCATGGATTCAAGGTGAATCTAGAAAATACTAGTGAAATATAAAAAATGAAACCTCCTCAAGACCATAAATTACTAAGGGGTATCCAAGGGATTCTCATTTACATTATGTGTTTCATAATAAGAATTGATGGTAAATACCTCCCATTAACCACGTTATTGGAGAAGGGAGTGAACCAAATATGGGATAAGGAATCACAAGAATCCAATGAGAATCTCATGTAGTATATATTTCACCCATTGGTAGATATAAAGGCACTTATCTTATATGTTATAGACATGGACCAGACGATTTGTGCTCTCCTCACATAGAAAAATGATTAGGGGAATGTAAAAAACCTCTACTATCCCATACAAATTATTGTAGGTATGAAGGCCCAATATTTCCATATCGATAAGAAATATATCACATTCATATTTTCAGTGAAAAAAATGAGACATTACTTGAATAATAATAAATTCCACTTGTTCCCTCATATTGAATCACTCAAGAACATCCTGGACCACACTATCCTGAAAGATTGTTTGGTCCTATGTGTGTTTATTCTATAAAGATATAACATAAAATTTGTGTCATAAAATGTATTGAAAGGGAAGGCCCTATCTAATTTCCTTAAAACACATCCCTCCGTAGAAATCATAAAATTGGAAGCCAAAATTCCATACGAAGAGGTTTTCTATGTCAATGACACTCCCAAAACATGGGAGATTTATTTTGATAGTGCCTTATGAATTCGAATTAGGATATAGATGGAAAGGCCAAATCTCATCCATGATGTTCTTAGGTTTTTTTGTTTCACCAGACTAAGAAATTTTTAACTTCTCTTTCTCACCCTCTAAAGCCTGTAAAAATAATGTAGAAGAATACCAAGCCCACATTTTTAGTTTGGAACTATACCTATATCTGAAGATATCCTAATTGAACATAAAAAAGATTCTTAGTTAGTGATCAAACAAATCAATCTATTGTATTCCATCAAGAAGGAAGAATTGTACCCTCTCATCAATCCCATCTGAGGACTAATAATAGAATTCCATTTTGACCCAAAATTGAATCATGTTCATCTGTCAAAAAATTATCATGTCAATGCACTGGATAATGCAGCCATACTCTTGGATGAACTTGATCAACAAGAAGTGGTTTTCCAAATTACCCACAAATATATAGTCTCATTATTCATTATCTGTGACATAGAGAAAATCAAATTGGAAAACACTACCCTATATCATGATGAACAAATATCCACCCCTAGATTGATGGACCCCATAGTCAATTACCTCCAAAATACAACCATCCCATTAGATATATAAAAATGGGAATAAAATCAATGGAAATTTGTAAACATTACCATTCAGTATGGTCCAAATGAGAGAAAATACCTCTATAATAGAGGATTCGATGGAATCCTCCTAAGATGTATAATATAAGGAGAGATGTCCACTATAATGGTGGGATTCCATGTGGGATCCTGCAGCATTCAACTGCCCGAGAATATACTCTCCCATCAAATTATAAGGCATTATTAGCATATGAAACAATGAGATAATATAGTTTAGAATTCACCAGGAAATTTCATGCATTCCAGATTCCTAAAATCTTCATCAGTCAACTGCATAGTTTCTACATATTGATAAACATTCATGTGTGTTTTCCATAGGGGGAATTAAAATTGTGGGACCATATCCACTATACAATTAGGAATATATGATGTATTTTTTTATATTTTTTAATAAAGTATATAAAATAATAAAATAAAAACAATGAATATTTTTATCAATAAACCACTAACTTTGCTACATTTTTACAAAACTAGAAACCAAGGCTAATTTAATTTTCTCACAATAAGTTCTAGAACACAAATGGAACACCTATTATTGGCATAATAAGGCTGAATGTGTAGCCCATTTCCTCTAAATCTTAAATAATTAGAAAACTTTTAGAAATAATAATAGTAGAAGTGCTAAGAAAAATAAGGAAGTAGATCACTATTATTGAAGCAAGAAAAGTGATTTTAAATATTTCGGTTTTTTTAAATACCCTCAGACATTGGTATTTATAATTATCTTTTTATTTTTTTGACCATTATAAATACAACCATGAGGTTTTTAATATCCATTAGGTGGATTAAAAATAAAATTTAAAATTAATTTGAAATGGTAAAATAAAATAATAATATAATGATATAACTTAATAAAAATGTTTGAAATTAATAATAAGTAAAAAATTATAAAATTTTAAATGAATTTTAGAAGTAGAAAAATGAAATATCTAGTATTTAAAATTTTAAAGAAATTATTAAATAGTTAATTTCAAATAACAATCATAATTATAGGAACATAAATGGTGTATGTAACATAATAAAAATGTATAAGAAAAAACACTTTACTTTGAAAATTATTTTTATTACATTATTTTAGTATAAAAATTTTAATTTATAAAAATTTGGTACTCACCCACAAAACAAGAAGCACCTGTGTAACCAATTATGATGTGGAAACTATCTAGGACTATAGTCAGTGGGGGTACTCAGGTGCAGAGTACCATGTAAGCTAGGAAACATGGGAATAGAACCCACCGGGGTTAGGTGAAGAACTGTGTGTTGGGCCTACTCAATAAATGTATAGTGTGTGCCAATAGCACACATGAGCCCATGTGTAATGTTACATTATCTGCGTGCTTGAATTTTATGGACATAGAAAACAAACCCTATATTTTAAAGGATCTCCCAAAATCTCCTCGATTTGATGTGGGTTGAATTTTAATATCGTGGGATGAAATCTCGAACATCTAGTCAAGATCATGCTCGTATGATCCATCCACACTTTTTCCTGATCATCTTGTTTGCTGATCATGTTCCCTAAACTTCCGAACCAATAAACCCTCATTTCTAACATGTTTACCTTCTACAACATTGTAGTCACCTTCAAACTATGACCCTATCTTGACTACGAGTCTCTTAGAAAAGTCATATGAATTTTAAAAATTATAAACCAAATTCTTGACCAGATAATAAATATTAAAATTTATTTTTCTATCTAAGATTCCAAAGGAAGCTATATATATATATATATATATCCTATGAACCCATACAATAGAAATAATTGAGTTCATAAAGGATTAATAGACAATATTATTCATCCTATTTTTCAAATTTTCAAATGAACATTTTCAAATTTTCTAAACCCAACAATGATGATATATATTATATACATATATATATTATTTACAAACAAGAAAATTGAACCACACACATGGATAGGTAATCCTAATCCTTAATTTTTATTTTGGGAGGAATCTGAGCATTTATTTTCCAAAAAGATATTAAAAAATTGACAATGAACTCTATATATATATAACCCTTATCTTTTACCACCGAAATGACCTGACACACCCTCCCAAAAACTCATTCTTTCTTTGTGTACATAAGAAAAACACCTTGGATTCACCTATTTAAGGTAAGGAATGAATTTTATTTAAACATTTATATACATGTATATATATCTATATTTAAATATTTTCAAATTCTATAATTAAATAAGTTTAGCATGTTAAATTTTTTATAGATTTTATTTTTTTAAAAACAAAGACTCTATTATGTTTTAGCTTTATTTGAAATATAACCCTGATAAGGGAATAATTTGAAACCCGATCATCTATTAATTTATCTTCAATGAAATATCTCTATCTATATATATTATGCCTTCATTATAATGGTAATTAATGTTATAAATATTTATTCTATAATCTTAGATTAGTTATTTAAAAGAAATAACCAAACCTTATTTTGTTATTATTAGCATTAATTTTTTTCTTTTACAAACAATTTCTACGAGAAAAGTAATTATTCTATGTAATCAGAATAGGTTAACATTTATGTGTACCATATTTTTATGACAAGTTATGAATAATGAATGTCACCATTTCATGTGTGAATTGTTTTTATAAATCCATGTATGTCATTCAAAAACATAGATATATCAATCATATAAGATATTATTGACATTTTATGTACATTAATTAAAGAATTAATCTAATTTATTAAGCAGTTATATTTATGTATTCAAAATAAGATCAGTTCTTTATAATTATGGATTTATCCTAGTTGTTTTTAGAAATTATTTAAAAATAATATCGGGTCATGTAATCAAAATTTGTATGATTATTTTATTTCCTAAAAATAATTAATGTTTGGGTTTGAATTTTTTTAGGTTATGAGTGATAATGGAAGGACCATTAAAAATGTTTTCTTAAATAATGTAACTAGTGCATATAATGAAATGATAAGGTTTGGGGAGTAAATCCATGACCTCAAGGGGACTCTGTCCTACATGTGATATGACTAATTAGCCTCTTGGTTTTTGGTTTTGGTCTACTATGCATCAAAAATATTCCAAAAAAGTTATTACTTTCGAAATAGAGAAATCAAAATATGTAGTTTAGAAGAATTATTATTTTAAAAATATATGGTTTTCAAATTAGTATACACTATTTAAGGTTATTTAGAAAATGTTTTCTGAAAACCCATTTTTATGTAATGATTATATAAAATGATTTATTTGATAATTTTTTTTAAATAGATTTAATATTTTCAAATAAAGGTATTTCAAAATGTTTTATAAAACCCCATGCTTGGAAAATTAATACTCATTCTATGTTTAAATTCTTTTTCACATTTTTATTATAAATTTAATTGATTTTTGCTTCACATTGGGAGGAAGTATAGGGGAAATAAATTGAATAATTTTTTGTATAATTCTAATGGTTTGTATAAAATTTTTCAAATTATTTAAATCATAGAATGGGAAAAGGTACTGGTATGTAATATGTTATTTTATTAAAAAATATACATATCCTTTTTAGTAATTAATAAAGAAGTGTGAGTTTGGTGTGTTAGATTTGATATCAGATAAACATTTAAGATAATTTTAGAAAATTATAAAAAAACTAATAATTTATGTATGACTCATGTGTAAAATTATTTTCCTTACTACTTTAAGTTGGAATGTAGAAGAAAATGAAGAAAAATTTTGTCCCTTATAGATGAATTACTCAAAAATATAATTCTAAAATCACGATCAAATGATTTCAAGCCCTTTAAAAACCTTCGAATCTCTTGTAAACATATTTACACAATATCCAAAAAACCTAATATAATTTTATTCTGTCTAGGACTGGGTTATGTTTATTATATAATTTTGTATAGAAAACATCCATATTATGCATGATGAAGAAAATATTATGATGGTGTTTTCAAATGTTTTACCACATTTAATCACTTTTAGTATTTAATAAAAATTTTAAAAGATGAGGAAGAGGGTATCCTCTACACAAACATTCTGTGTCATGTTATTTTTTAGTTTATATGTAAGTCTCAAAGACATTGAAATATTTGATGATGTGTTAGTTCGATTATTCTATTGGAATCAAGTCCACTTGGATGTCTCTAAACTTTATAACCATCATACCTTTGTATCAATATTCTATCAATTTCCATATGATATTGAACCAAATTTCTCTTATTCTATACGGGAAAAATAATCCAAATAGCTTAAAATATCTCTAAGAATCACTTTAATTAGAATAAACCCTCCCTTTTATGAGAATAACCAACATTAGTGATTCAGTTGAAGGTATGAATTAATTTTGACAATGAAATTTCAAATAATTAGTAATGATAATTAATTTTCCAATGTATGAACACCATGTTTGAAAGAAGGAAATTTGGGGTGTGTATATGAATGAATTATGAGGGCGTAATTAAATTTTGGGGGAATGAAACATCTTCAATCAATGATGTATTTTTCTATTTTTAATAATTTTTTAAAAAAAATTAAGAACAAAAAAAGAATATTTTAATTAATAAACTACTAACATTGTTACATTTTAAAAAAAGAAACCATTTATAATTTAGTATGCTAAAAATATTCACTAGAAACGGAACATAAAACCCTTTTATTAACACAATAATTCTGAATTTATAGCACACTTCCTATAAAATATTCATAATTATTAAAGTTATAACAAGATGAATAGAAAAAATACTGAGAATATGAGGGATTTAGAGAAGCATTATAAAATCAAGAAAGGAACTTTGAAATAAATTTTTATGTTTTTCTAATACCCTTAGACCTAGGTATTTAAAATATTATTTTTATTTTTTAAGATAATTGGAAATAAAACTGTTTGGGTTTTAGTATACATTAGGTGGATTTTAATGAAAATTTAAAATAATTTGAAAATGGTAAAATTTAATAACAATATAATGATATAACTTAATGAATTTTTATGAATGTAATAATAAGTAAAACATTAAATTTTTTATATGTCACTGAAAATTAAAAATTAAAATATCTAGTATTTAAAATTTAAATGATTTATTAAAATAATTAATTTTTTATATTGTTCATAATAATAGTAACATAAATTGTGTCTTCTACCTAATGAAAATGTATAATAAAAACAATTTCACTTTGATAATTATGTTCTTTACTTATTTTTTCTATATATATTTTATTTAAAAATAATTTAGTATTCACCCAAAACAACAAAGGAATCCATGAAACCACTAATTTATTGGGAAATTGCTAGGATAATGGTGAGTGGGGGTAATCAGGAAAAAATCACCATGTAAGCTAGTAGGGTCAAGAATAGTACCCACTAGGGTTAGGTGCATACCCATGTGTAAGGCCTTATCAATGGGTGCATAGTGTGGGAAAATGGACTACATGACCCAATGTGTAGGGATCATTTTAGTGTGTTATTTTGTATTCAAGAAATTCTTCTAAACCCTATATTATAAAGGATCACATAAAATCTCCTTGTTTCTATGTGGGATGACTTTTAAAACCGTGGGATGTGATCTTGGCCTTCAGTTCAAGATCAAGATCATCTAATCCATCCAATCCTTTTCCAAATATTATTCTTTTTCAAACTTATTACCCATAATTATAAACAAGTAAAGGTTTGTTTCCAACATGTTCCTCTTCACCGCTATTTCATTCTCCTTAAAAAAGTAACCCCATATCAACTACGAGTCTCATAAAAATGACATTTAAAATCTATAAACTATCAACTGAAATATTGACAATAAAATCAATATTAAAATTTATTTATCTCTCCCAAATTCCAAAGGAATGTATGTATATATATATGTTCCCAATAAACTGATAAAATCCAAATAATCGATTTAATAAAGGCTTAATGGGAACTACTTCTTGTTCTGTTTGTCAAAATTTTCAACCCCCCTTTTCAAAATTTCCAAATACAGCAATGAAGATACATAATATATATATATATATATATATATATTATCAAATATCTAATTTAACCATACCTGTGGCTTGGTAATGAAGTTTTTTAATTGAAATATTTGGGAGGAATCCGAGATTTTCTTTTCCAAAAAAACTAGTTTAAAATCTACAATGACTTATATATATATAACCCTCATCTTTGTGCACCTAAAATACCAAAATAATATCCCCAAATCTCATTATTTATTTGCATCCAGAATCCAAACACCTTGGATTCATCTATTCAAGGTAAGGGGTGCATTTGATTTAAAAATTTATATATATTTATATGTATGTATAATTATATATTTTCAAATTCTATAATTTATAGAGGTTAGTGTCACGAACTGGATCTGGTATCCACTATTGCCGACACCAAACGCAACCCATGGAAAGGTCTAAAGGTAATTAACTATCCCCATTGGCTGTAAGAAGTTTTTGGGTATCATTTATCTTGATTTGGGAAGGATTTACTCGAATATGCAAACATAAAAAATCAAAAACATTTGATAAACTGAATCTGAAAAATTCATACCAAACAAGGTTTATACAAAAATCCAGAACTGAATACATAAGTTCAAATAAACAAAAAAGTTAAAAAGACACAAAGAAACAATATCTAAACAGACCCAAGGACTCGACATGACATGGGGTCATCACCCACAAGCCGTATCCACAACTCCGCACCGAGGATGAGAACTAACACCCTAAACCGCCATCACCCAAAGCCTTACCTTTACCAGATTCAAGAATGATAAATTATAATTACAACTAAGGGTTTTAAGTAATTTGTGAGACTAATACCAATAGGATACCACCCAGTTATTCCAAATTTCATGCAATACAAGGTGAAAAAGCAAGCAGATTTGATATGCAAAGAAAAGCAGTGTTAAATTCCAAGAAATGCAACTTTAAATTGAAAACAGTTTTCAATATAAAACTTTAAGAACGTTAAAACATTAAAATATGAATGTTATATACTGTAATATAATTTCAAAAAAACCCAAATACAAGGTAAAATACCACAAATTCAATGAGAAAGAAAATTTGGAACACCCCGTGGCATTATATAGTCTTGGGCCCCACATACCTCGTACCTCGGTATAAAGTAACCATAGTAAAAACCATTATCATGCACGATCCACTAGTAGGGAACCTAGAAATAACCTATTGGTCCCCAATAATCATCCATATTGTTTATTTTGAGTTGTCGTTATCCAAATTCTAAGTGAAACATGGACAAAACCCATCCAGTCCACTAGCTGTACTAGTACACATCCGCCCCACCTAAGTACCCGGGCTTCTCCCTTTGTGATAAAAAAATTAAGCATGCTAAATAAATCTATTTTAATATAAAACACCACTAATGGTCATATTCAAATATTACAGTAGCTACACACACTTTATACCACTTAAAACATACACAAAAACACTTTGATTTTCTATAGTACAATTTCTCACAAACCCGCATTATTTTTCACCAAAAACACCTTGAAAACCCCACACCACACACTATGTGCGCACTTAGATTTACCAAACAAGAATTAAAAGTGCCCAAAAAATTTATATAATCCTATTACATGTGTTATAAAATAACCCCATTTGGCATAACATTAAATAGCCACGTAAAACAACCAATTTAGCCCCAAAATGGTGCAAAAAAATCCTTCACTTATCAAACATCACAAAAATCAGATTTTCCAGAAACAAACAAGGGATAATAACATTAAAAAAATAATTTTAATCCCTAATTCATTTTAATAAAATCAACCAAGAAGTTATAGGGAATCCCCAAATAAACTTATAAAACATTTCTATGAAAACCCCCCAATTTCACATAAAATTGGCATTTAAAATTCATTTGAAATACAAACACCTCTAAAACTATTTTTTTAGAAATAATAAAATGATATAAACCGAAATATATGATAAATATAGCATTATAAGACACAAATATTTCATAAACATGGAATCACCTACCAAAGTAATGAAGACCTTTGAATCTTTTGTGCGAAAACTCAAACGCACCACCGCCACACTTCAACAAAGGTATAACTGACCTAAAAACATAAATTCAGACCATATAACACAAGATAAAACCCTAATTTCTAAACCATACTTACTATAAATTAGTAACCTCAAGGATAATGGAAGAAACCCTAAGCACATTGAATGAAACCCTAAGAAAATTTAAATAAGATTGAAGGAGACCCACTTACATGAGGGATCTTGATGAAATCACCCAAAATACACCATTAGATAAATTTTCAACCAGCAAAAAATTATAGGGAGGTTTTAAAAAGGATAATTAGATCATGTAAGAATTTTAATGGGGGGAAAGAGTGAGAAATGAAGGAGTTATGAAGGAAACAAATTACCTTTATAAATCTGCTCGAATTGAGGAATCTTAAAAAGATTCAACTTAATCTGCGAATAAAATGATCTCCAAAGAGGGTGAGAAGATAATGGGAATGCGCCTAGGTTTAGTGGGCTTGGGCTATAGGTGTAATCACTGAAAATTATTTAAAATTGAATAAGATATTAAATAAACAATTTTAAAAAAAAAACTGGAAATGGGGTTTTGGGCTTGCCCAATTCCTTAAATAAAAACCCAAATTCACCATTATTATGAATTCTTAAATGGTACAAATTAAAATTTTGGGGTTAATTAGTTAGGGGAGGCCATTTATTAATTATAATGGGTAAAAAATATTAAAACATTAAATAGTTATAAAGGAAACAAAATTGGTTTTTAAATCTGGAAATGGGTTCATGGTTTGGTCCAAATCACGAAAACTCACCCTTTCCTCCGGAAAAGCTTGTGAAACCCCCAAAACAAACCATGAATGGAAATTAAATGAAATTTGACTTTAAAATAATTATTTATTTAAAAATTATCCCCACCATGAAAGAATTTCTGCCCTAAAAAGTCAACCTGAATCTTGATTGGAAAACAAGAACGGGTACTCTTCCTCGAACCATGACTTACACTCCCATGTATCATGTGTATCATTCCCATGCTGCCAAAGAACCCATACCAACAGAATGGACTTATCTCAAAGAACCTTTTCTTGTGAGTCCATTATTTGCACTGGCCGCTCAACAACAGACAAGTTAGACTCTATCTCCAGTTCTTCCCAACTCAACACATGGGACAGATCTAGGTTGTATTTTTCAAATGGGAGAAATGGAAGAAATCATGGATGGATGACAACTATGAAAATAAAGACAACCTGTATTCCACCTTGCTAATACACTCAGTGATCTCAAAGGGCCCAACATACCACGGGGTCAGCTTCCCTTGCTTCCCCAATTGACGATGGCCCATACGAGATGCCACTTTCAAGAATACCCTATCACCTACAGAAAACTCTAGGTCTCGATTCCTCTGGTCAGAATATTATTTATGGTGAGTCTGAGCTGTCAATAAACATAGCCTGATCAACTTGACCTTGTCATATGTCTCCTACACCAGACTTGGCCCCTGCAGTGAGGTCTCACCTACCTCATCCCAACACAGAGGGGGGGGGGACAAGGACAACCATAGAGTGACTCAAAAGGATCCATTTGAATCGATGATTGGTAACTGTTATTATAAAAAAACTAAACCAGACCCAAATGGCTATCCCAAGAACCTCCAAAGTTAGGACACAGGCACAGATCATGTCTTCCAAAATCTAATTTTCTCGCTATGTCTAACCATCCATCTTAGGATGTTATGCCGTGCTCATATTAATATAAGACCCCAAGTATTTCTGAAGGCCTTCCCAGAACTGAGAAGTGAAAATGAGGTCACTATCTGAGATAACTGCTGATGGAACACCATAGAGTCTCACCACCTTCTGAAGATACACATGACCTAACTCATCCACTTTAGATGTATCTTGAATCAGAATGAAGTGGGCTGATTTGGTTAGATGATCAATCAACACACAAATGGTATTCTTACCTTGAGGTGTATGAGGTAAGTCAAAAATAAATTCCATGGAGACCTCATCCCACTTCCATGTAGGAATGGGTAATGGATGGAGAAACTGAAGGGCCGTTTATGCTATGATTTCACCTACTGGAATGTGTAGAATCTCGACACCAACTTTGCTATCTCTCGTCTCATACCAGGCCACCTGAACTTCCGACGAACATCATAATACATCTTGGTCGAACCTAGATAAATATCCCACAGAGACTGGTGTCTTTCCTCCATTACCACATTCCATAGAGATAATGAAACTATTGAATGGACCTTGAAGTACAAGATTCCTTTAGGAGACGACGAACAATCATAGTATGTCTCCCCACTCTGAATAAACTACTTTGACCCCTGACAAAGCTCACCACTAGGCTATTCCTGCTAAATCAACACCAATAGATAAAGTGTCAACTAGAAGCTTACCAATAACACACCTCCACTATGTTCCTTGCTCTCCACATGCATTTGAGAAAAAGAGCCCCATAAAAGTCCACTCATCACTGGACTTCCTCAAAGCCTACACTGGAACTCTTCTTCTCAAAGCATTGGCCACCACACTACCCTTTCCTGGGGTATAGAAAATGTCAATGTTGAAACCCTAAAAGTACTCGATCCAATGACATTGCCTCTAGTTGAGGTCCTTATACGAGAAGATATAGTCCAAGATCTTTTTATCAGAGTAGACCACAAACTTCTCCCCAAATAAGTAGTGGTGCCATGTCTTCAAAGCACAAATCACCACTTCCAACTCCAATTCATGGGTCGGGTAGTTCTTTTTGTGTGGTCATAGTTGGAAAGAGCCATACACCACTACACAAATAACCTTAATAAGCACACACCCAAGACCCATACCTGAAGCATCACAATTGACCACATATCACTTTCCAGCCTCTGGTAAAATTAGCATGGGGGTGGTATTCAACCACCACTTCAGCTCCTCGAATGATGCCTAAAATTATGGGGCCCATACAAACTTCCCCCCTTTCCGGGTGAGCACGGTCATTAGTTAAGAAAGCCGAGAGAAATCCCAAACGAATCGCCTGTAATAACCTGTCAGTCCAAGGAAACTCTTAATCTCGAACACATTATTCAAATACTCCCATGACATAAACACACTAATATTCTTGGGGTCCACTAAAACACCCTGCTCAGAGATCACATGCCTCATAAATCTCACTTCCCTAATCCAGAAAGTGCACTTTGGAAACATTGCTAAAGGTGGGGATCTCGCAAAGTGACCAAGACGATCCTCAAGTGTTGTTTGTGTTCCTCCTCAGAGCCAGAGTATACTAGAATATTATCCACGAACACCACAATGAAGGAATAGATATACTGATGGAACACCCTTTTCATGAGTGCTATAAAGACCACTGTAGCATTGGTCAATCCGAAGGGCATGGACAAATACTCAAAGTGGACGTAACTGCTTCGGAAGGTTGTCTTTGGGATATATAACTCCTTCACCCTGATTTGATGATACCCCGAACATAGATCTATCATTGAAAACCACTTTTCCACCTTCAACTGATCAGAAAAATCATCTATTCTGGGAAAAGGGTATTTGTTCTTAATGTTTAAATTATTCAGATTCTGATAGTTAATGAAAAACCAGAGAGATATCCATCAGCCTTTTTTGTGAAAAACATAGGAGGGACCCAAGGAGAGATGCCCTGGAAAATGAATCCTTCATATTCTAAGTCATCCAAATGTATATTTAATTCCCTCAGATTGGTGGGGGCCATACAATATGAGGGAAGAGATATCGGCTGTGTTCCTGGTGCCAAATCAATCAAAAACTCCACATCCCACTCCAGGGGAAAACCTGAAAAATCATCCGGGAATACCTCCTGAAACTCATTAACTACATGAGGTAGTTAAAATTAAAGTGCAAGACCATTTTACTCTATAATGAGGGAAGATAACTAAGAGATAATACTACCCAACTTTGGGAGTGGAGGCCCTACGTGACCCGACCATGGATCCCATTCTCCATGAAAAACCCGACAACTCCCATCAGGTTCTGTGAAACTCACTCTCTACATATAGAAATTGATGTGTGCATGGAAGTTTAATAGCTAATCCATGCCAAGTATGCCATAAAAAATATCCATGTCTAATACCAAGAGGTCCCACTCCATCTCGACCCCTGACACAGAAAGTGCCCATAAAGGGCACCTGAGGCCCTACTCCTTCTTCTTTCCCTACATCATCACAAACTCCATCGTAAAAGACAAAAAATCAGTAGGAGAATTCAGTGTGTCCCAAAAATGGGCATAAATGAATGAAACATAGGCACCAATATCAAAAAGGGAAATAGATATAAAATATGTGATCAAAATGGTACCTTGAACTGTCGACAATCCCACCTCGGATCCTACTTGTGCCTGATCCACTACATGGAGATGTTAGGTCTCTTCCTAAGGAAAAACACAAGTCTGAGGTTGTTCCCTAAACTAACTCTACCCATAAGATAAACAATACCTACTACCATGGCCACCAAATCAAGATCCCCCAGTCTTCGATGGCTCGGACCGTGTTGGAACTTCTCTTGATGTTGCTAACCCTACCCCACTTGGAAGTGGACGTGCCACCCTGAAAAAGCACTAAAAATGACCCAGACCCCCACATTGGTAACAAGTATTTGGTGGAAGTGGGAATTCGGGTCAGATGTTCCCCAGTGTCCCACACTAGTGGAACATGACTGATCTCACATAAGAAGCCCGAGAGGAAAATTACCTGGAGGAGTGACCTGAACTGCCACCTCCCTTCTTCAACTAATCGTCCCGCTTCCTCTTCTTCTCTGAAGAGATACCACTGCCCACTACTGACACTATCCCAAAAAAACCAGCCCTACCTTTATGGTCAATCCCTACCATACATTTTGATCAATGACCTCAGCATAGGTATTCATATTGAACAAGAAAGCTAGGGAGTATATCTCTGGTCACAAGCCTTTCTCGAACCTATGGGTCTTCAATTGTTCATTTCAGAAAATTTCAGGTGAATACCGAATCAAATCAGAAAAATGGTTAGCGTACTCCATCACAGAAAGATTCCCATGAACAAGGTCCATGAACTCTCGGGACCTGGCATATACCAAGACCTCAGGGAAGTACTGTTCATTAAAGAAGACCTTGAAATCACCCCAGTACTTCTGCTCATTATTCCCAGTCTAAATAATTGACTCCCACCACTTATTTATTGGACCGTCCAACAGAAAGGAGGCACACTTAACCCTGAGATCCTCAGTTGTTTCCAGGAACTCAATCATATTCTCGATCTTCTCGATCCATTCCTCTGCTTCCTAGGGTTCTGAGCTTCCTCGGAAGGTAGGAGGATTATTTTTCAAAAAGTCATGTTCTTTATATTTTCTAGGACCCATATCTTATTCCCTATAAGGAATATGAGTAAGATATGGTCCCTGTCCTAGATCTTGGATAGCCAGAACCCCATCCTCGACTAGCCTATGATCGATTGGTGTGGGAGAACTCTCTCCGGCTTCCTCCCATGGGCTGTGGGAGCTTTCTAGGGAGGCATGTTGGTATAAAATACAACAGTAAAAAACAAATAGTCAATACCAAAATTATGAAAATTTTAATCAAATACATAAAATATAAATAATCTAAACACATATCAGTAATAAAATAAACAACTAATCCACCCCCTTCTGATGTCCACATGTGGTCTGCAGACCACACATCTCACCTGGAAGTGAATTCAATTAGACAATTCCAAAATTCCTTGGTGACTCATGTTATACCACTATAGGTGTGGTAAAGGCACCCTACTCATGACCGCAACCCCTAGCTCTGACAGTCCTTGCTAATGTCTCTCCCAACTCATCCCAAAATAGAAATATAACCCAAAAACATGAACCTCCCTCTGATACCATTTTGTAATGAACCAGATCTGGTCTCCACTATTACCATCACCAAACCCAGCCCGTGGCATGGCCTGAAGGAAATTCCCTATCTCCACAGGCTAACAAAAGTTTCTAGGTATCATTTATCTTGGTTTGGGAACTATTTACCTGAATATTTATACATAAAACATCAAAAACATTTGATAAACTGAATCTGAAAAATTTATACCAAACAAGGTTTATAAAAAAAATCCGGAATAGAATATATAAGTTAAAATAAAAAAAGGTTAAAATATACAAAGAAATAATATCAAAACAAACCCAAGGTCTCAACATGACATGGGGTAATCACCCACAAGACGCCTCCATAACTCCGCACCAAGGATGAGAACTAACACACTGAACCACCATCACTAAAATCCTTCCCTTTACCTGAGTCAAGAATGATAAATTATAATTACACCCAAGGGGTGTAAGTAGGGTGTGATCCTAGTAAAAATAGGATACCACCGAATAATTCCAACTTTCATGAAATACAAGGTGAAAACGCAAGAAGTTTTGATATGAAAAGAAAAGTGGTGTAAATTTATAAGAAATTCCACTTTAAATTGAAATTTTTTTTCAAGATAAAACTTTCGTAATGTTAAAAAATTTAAATAGGAATGTTAGATACATTAATATACTTCCAAAAAAACCAAAATAAAAGGTCAAATACCACAAATCCAATGAGCAAAAAAATTAGGAACACCCCTAAGCACTAGATAGTCTCGGGCCCCATGTACCTCATACCTCGGTGTAATGTAACCAGAGTAAAATTTGTTCTCGTGCATTATCCAATAGTATGGAACATACCCATAACCTAGGGTTCACCAATAATCATCTATATAGTTTATTTAGAGTTTTTGTTATCCAAATTCTAAGTGAAATAGGGACAAAACCCATCTGGTCCACCAACCGTACTAGTACACATCCGCCCCACCTAGGTACTCGGGCTTACCCCATTGTGCTGAAACAATTTTAGCATGCTACATAAATTGATTTTAATATAAAACACAACTACTAGTAACATTAAAATAGTACATTAACTACAAAAACTTTAAACCACTTAAAACACACAACAAAACACTTTGATTTTCCATAAAATAATTTCTCAAAAACATGCATTATTTTGCACCCAAAACTCATTGAAAACCCCACATCACACACTATGTGCACACTAAAATTTACCAAAACAGAATTTTGAGTTCCCAAAACATTTATATAAACCTATTACATGTGTTATAAAACAACCCAATTAGTCATAACATCAAATATCCATGTAAAACATCCAATTTAGCTCCAAAATGGTTCCCAAAAAATCCTTCACTTATCAAACATCATCATAATCTGATTTCAAAGCACCAAAAAAGGGAGAAAAACATTCAAAACATAATTTTAAGCCCGAATACATTTCAATAAAATCTACGAAGAAGTTATAGGGAATCCCCAAATAATATTATAAAACATTTCTATGAAAAATCCCCCAATTCCACATAAAGTTGGCATTTAAAATTCATTTTCAATAAAAACACCTGTAAAAATAATTTTTTCCACAATAATAAAATGAGATAAACATTAAAATATGAGAAATATAGAATTCTAAGACACAAATATTCCATAAACCTGGAATCACCTACCAAAGTTATGAAAACCCTTGAATCCTTTGTCTAAAAACTCAAAAGCACCATCGTCGCACCTCAAGAAAGGTAAAACAGACCTAAAAATAGAATTTCAGACCATGAAACACAAGATCAAACCCTAATTTTAAAAACCGACTTTAAAAACATTATTAACCTCAAGGATAATGGAATAAACCCTAACCACATTGAATAAAACCCTAAGAAAATTGATAGAAGATTGAAGGAGACCCACTAACTTAGGGATCTTGAGGAAATCATCCCAAATACACTAGTAGATGAATTTTCAACCAAACAAACATTAAAGGAAGGTTAAAAAAATGATAAGTAGATAATTTAGAAATTTTAATGGGGGAAAAGTGTGATAAATGAAGGAGTTATAAAGGAAACACATTACCTTTATAAATCTGCTCTAATTGAGGAATATTAAGAAGATTCAACTAATCCGTGAAGCAAATGAGCACCAAAGAGGGGGAGAAGAGAATGGGGTAAATCCTAGGTTTATTGGGCTTGGTTTAGAGGTAAAATCACTAAAAATATTTAAAATTGAATAACAAATTAAATAAATTTATTTTTACAACTGGAAAATGGGATTTCAGGCTGGACCAATTCCTTAAATAAAAACCCAAATCCACCCTTATTATGAATTACTAAAGGGTCCAAATTGGAATGGTGGTGTTAATAGGTCAGGGGGAGCCATTTTAGAACTATAATGGGTGAAAATATTAAAAAATGAAATATTTATAAAGGAAACAAAATTGGTTTTTAAATTTGAAAATGGGCTCTTGGTTTGGCCCAAATCACGGAAACTCACCCTTTCCTCCAAAAAAGCTTGGGAAACCCCAAAAACAAAGCAAGAATGGAAATTAAATGAAATTTACCTTTAAAATAAGTCATGTATGTGACATTTAGTCTGTTAATTTTTTATCAAGTTTATGTTTTATAAAATAATGTCTCTATTTTGATTCAACTATATTTGTACTATTATAATTTTAAAGGAGGATTTTGAAACCTAATATTCTATTAATTTATTTTTAAATATATCTATATATATATTGACTTCACTAGAAATATAATTAATGTTATTTGTATTTATTCTATGATTTTATGTTAGTTATTTTAAAAGAATAATAAAACATTGATTTTTATTATTAACTTTAATTGGATTCTTTTACTAACAATTTCTCTGGGAAAAGTCATTATTTTATGTAATCTGCATTGGTTGTCATTTTATGTGTAACTTCTATTTTCGGAAAGTTGTGAATAAAAAATGTTATCATATCATATGTTAATTATTTTTTTTATATATAAATGTCATTAATAACATTAGATATGTCCATCATCTATGATATTATGGGCCCTTCATGCACTTTAATTTAATAATTCATTTAATTTATTAGGTAGTAATATTTATGTCTTCCAGATAAGAGAAATTCTTTATATGTATGGATTTTTTCTAGTTGTTTTTATATATTATTAAAAAATAAGATTGTTCTAATTAAATAAATTTTTAATACTATTTTCTTCTAGGAAAATAATTTATATATGGTTTTGGAATGTTTTTAGGATATGAGTGAGAAAGGAAAGTCCATTTAAAATGTTTTATTAAATAACGAAACTAGAGTATTGAATGAAATGATAATGCACGAGGTGTAAACCAATAACCTCAAGGGGACTCTATCCTACATTTGATACAACTAAGTGGCCTCATGGTTTTTATTATGGCCTAACAAGTTTCATTAATAATCCATAAAAGTTATTATTTTAGAAATGGAGAAATCAAAATCAGTATTTCAAAGGAATTATAATATTTAAATTACATGTTTTTAAAAGTAATAAACACTATTTAAGGATATTTATAAAATGTTTTCAATGTTTGAATACCCTTTTCTACGTAATGATTTTATCATATGATTTATTTAATAAAATTTTCAATAATGTTTTGTAGTTTTCAAAGAAAGGTATTTCCAAATGATTTTTAAAACCTATTATTGTGAAAATTAATGATCACCCATATGATTTAAGTTATTTTTCAGAGGTTTAGTATAATTTCAACTAGTGTTTTTTCTCATAAAAGTTAGTATATGTGAATTAAATTGAATACTATTTTGTACAACACTTATGTTTTGTATGTAATTTTCATAATACTCTAAAACCAAGCATAGAAATGGGTCTGGGGATATAAAATTTTCATTATATTTTTAGTTAATTTTATAAAAATATATATAACATTTCTAGTACTGAATCTAGAAGTGTAGGTTCTAGGATTTATATCCACCATCCACAATAATGTATTTTGAGTACATACTTACTAATACTAACATATTTTACTAAAGGGATGAGGCATACCCCTCAATATTGTTAGGAAGAAGAATATCATTATTTTTTTAAACTACAGTATCATCACCAGATTCAATGTCCCTCACACGATATTGATGGAAAATGACACCAAATTCTGTTCTACCAAGTTGAATTTTTTACTAGGAGTATAATATTGAATCCATCCATTCCTCATACTATCATGTATTCATAAGTGGTTAAATATTGGCATTAAATTATAATTTGTCAAATATACTCCATAAAATGGTGAAAATGGAAAAGAATTATTAATAATTCAATCCCATTTAGTCACAATGGGATAACCATACCACCACAATAACTTCCACATAAATTACACCTTATTAATTGTTGTATAGAACTAAATCCATGTTTAATATTGACGTCTATCTAGCCTGGTAAGAACCTATGATTTTTGGAAATATATGTTTTAAATTATATTTAGTATTTTAAATATTTTATGTAAATCTTATTTTATCCTAAATTAAATGAAAAACTATGTTTGGATTGTGTCACAAATACTGATTAATTTTTCTTGGGTTACAAATAATGTAGAGGTTAAACGAAACATGACATACAATTAAAATATTATTGTTTAATATGATAATCATCGCCAAGCCTCTGGACTGATGAGTATGAATATGATTAACTAAATTATGATAATATTTTTTATAAATGTATATACATTTAATTATTTGGTGACTAATATATAATAAATGAAAATAAAAACCATTTGAAAATAAAAGAAACCGTTTTTTGAAAAACTATTTTTTATGAAAACAAATGTGTTATACCAAAATAAAATAAAAAACCAATTTTTGTGAATGGTTTTAGTTAAATTTATATATTATATATTTAACAGAATATTTAAAATTAATATTATGTGTTTTCAATATAATATATAATAATAAATCCAATTTTACACCAAAAACTGTATTTTTCTAAAAAATGTTTTCTCACCTTTTTATGGCACACATATTTTATAACTATTTTTTGGAACTTTAATAAAAATTATTTGAAAATATAATTTTTTTTTAATATGAACATAAAAATTATCTTAGGTTAAAGTTTTGGTATTTCACCGAAAAGTTTCATTTGTTATAAATAGTGAAAAATATTAAATTTTAATTGAAAACTGAATTTTAGTTTAAATAATGTGTAATGTTAAATTATTTTTTAAATTGTTTTTAAAGTATAATTAGTTAAATTTTATATCAATTAATTAAATTTATTTAATTGTAATCATTTGAATTTTAAAATTAGATATAAATTTTTGAAATTTTGATCATTTTCTATTTAAAAACCTGCTTTCTCATCATGCCAAAGTGATTAATTTTGAATTAAAATTTTCCTATTATGTGAATTGAATATTTAAATATAAATTGAATATTTTAATCATAATAATTTCTATTATCTAATAAGTTCAACATAACTTTTTACCAAAATGAATATTGAATATAGTAAAACTTATTTACATCGAATATGGTAAAAACTAATTTATCAGGGGTTTAAGATAAGAAGATAAGGGTTAAAAATTAACTAACCAATTTTTCATCATCCATTTTATCCCTAAATTTATAATTTAATTCTTATAGGTTAGATAATGGACCATTTTTTAGGCTTTTTTCATGATAAAAATATAGTTGTTATTGAGTCTTTTCTAAAAATTACATGTGTACTGCTCAACTCACTTATTAATGGCCACCCCTTATTATCCCCTATTAGATCCTTAAAAAGCTTTTATTTTTCCCAATATCTGAAATAATAAATTTAAAATTTTCTATTATAATCCTAGAGGCATTATTTTGGACAGAAATCCATTCTAGGAAGGATTTTGGTGTAAACCATAGAAGGATACCCGAAGAAGAGGTAACATCCCTCACTGAGCATTTTGTTTTATTTTTTCCTCCACATCATTCAATTAAAATTATACCATGATGATATAATAAAATTATTATATTATATATAATTATATGTTTTTATGTTAAGGTAATGACCTAGAACCATCTCCACTACTATCAAATGGGCTATGAAATCATCATTCGTGTGTATGACATACTACCACCTTACGAACTGATGTCATTAATTTTTTTATTACCACCACTAAAGGATAATAATAATTGATAATTTGTTATATATATTTTATATTTATTATGTTATTATGATTTTTCAATTATTATGTCACACATACCTTCATACTATCTATCTTTTGGGAATATGATAATGTTACTCATGTGTACGACAGATTACCGCCTCACGAAACAATATGATTCGTTTAAGATTTACATAAAATTTATTAAGGATGGTTGTAATGAACATATGTGATATATATGACATAAAAATTATTCTTTAATGAAAATAAGTTTTTTACCTTTATTTTTTTAATCTTTATATAAAATGGAATAAATGTTCATGCGTACATACGACCTACCGTCTCCATGAATAGAGTATTTCATTTTCAACCTATAATGTTTTTGTATTAATATAAATAAATATATACTGAATATAAATTTTATTTATAACACGATAAAAATTCCACATATTATGTAACCATGATCCATGTGGGAGGACCAAAAATTGAAAATTAAAACTTACAGAGAAAACAAACCAGTCATTCTCCAATATATGATTTTAACAGGGAATAATTATTAAATAGGTAAATAAAAGGTAATAAGTAAATAATATATGGTTTGATATAGGAAATTATAATTATGTAATATATGTATAAAAAAACTCATATTTATTATACATAAGGTTTGAAAGTTTACAAAGGATGTCAAGAATTATGGTTAGGGATTTCCATGTATAATTTATTTTCTTTGAGAAACAAGCCATATTTACTACACAACTCTTTTATTTGGTGTATATAATAAAAATTGTTTTATTTTATGTATATTATATTTAAAATTATTAGAATTTAACTATCCATTTTTATATCTATATTTTATGGGATTTATGGTTCAAAAGTTACGAAAGTGGTAATGGATTTTTTGTCTCAATTTTCTTTCTTAGGACATAAGTTTTGTTATGCACCTATATTATTTTATAAGGTGTATATAAATCCCATTTTGACATGAGATATCATGAATTTATTTATTTTTGTGATATTTTTAGTTCATTTAATGTCATTTCCTCATGGGGTTTATAATTCAAAGCTTCTAATGTGGTAAGGATTTTATATTTCAATATCATTGTTTATTGGGATAGATTATGATTATATTTTCTATGATAAAATATTATGATCTATTTGTTAAAAAAATAATTACTTTCTATATCCTTGGGTTATTTAGTATATTAATATTACCATTTTATTCTCTTTAGTAATTAAAATAATAGATCAAATATGTCTAAATAGTACCATTTTCCACTCTGGTCAGAAATCTACTTTCTTCCAAAAAAATGTTTCCTAAAAAAAATTCAACAAAATTTCACTATTTTCCTAGGATTTTTAAATGAATAATTTACCAATGTTTTAATTTTTAAAAAATATTTTGAAAGGAATGTTGATATCTTTCTTCAAATAATTAATGTTTGAATTATAAAAAAAATTAAAGGAATATTTGTTCTCACTTGTATGGGATGCATGAAATTTCTCATCACAATGACCATTATTGTGTTTGAATCTTACTTAAATAGTTTTCAGGAATATTTTCAAAAAATAGATTTTTTTAAAAAAATTATGTTTCAAATTTTTTTCTCAATTTGGAAAGGATATTTTCCTCAAAAAATGTTTTAAATGATACTTGGAAATTATTTTCCATCTAGGATGACATCCTTTGATGATACTTATGATTTACTAGGGATAATATTTAATGATATAATCCATATTATTTATATGGACAATTAATTTTTATATTGATGAAATAATTATGAATCCAATTTCATTTACATGGGTTAGGATGTAGTGATATGTTTAATTTTTTATGACATTATGGAACACATATATAGTGTCTTGATTATGAGATGGATGAGAAATAAATTTTCATCCAATTAATTGGTTTAATATAAATAAATAATGAGTGTAAATTTTATGTGTTAACGTCATTAAATGTTCACAATGTTATGTATGAAACTAATTACATGTTAAGAATGTTATATATGAACCCAATTACATTTTCACAATTTTATGTGTGGACTAATATTTCATGTCTATAAGTTTATGTGTGGACTTGGTTACATGTACATAAGTTTATGTGAGGGCCTTATTTCATGTCCTTACTTAATGAGTAAACTAGTTTCTATTTATACATGCTTACAATGTTATAAGATTATGTTTGTGAAATATTTCTATGTATTATGAAAATTTTGTGCTCAAATATCTCATGTTATTTAATTTCATTTTGAACCATGTCTTAAGAAAATATAATATTTATACGACAAAACCTAATTATTATATTTGATATGTAGGGTATGGTTTTTTAATGTTATTCTCATGTTCCCATACAATTAGGCTCATGTTATGCTTACATATCTTTACTATTTACTCTTATAAAGAATTTGATCTTACCCTTTCATATGTTTACTTTATCCAATTATTGAGAAAAATGTTTTTATATAGGAATTCAAAAGTGGAATGTCTTTATGGGGAAATCAAAGATATTTCCTGATTTAATAAGATTATGTTCCATGTTTTCAAAGGCCATAAAATAATTCAGTCCTCAGGTATGTTATTGTGTAATTTAATGAATATTCATCTAGAAAGATGTAATATCCCTATATGATAACCTTGTTTCTCTATAGTTGGTATTAGAAGAAATGATCAGTTAAAACTTGAAAACTATGATGAGAAAACTTTAATAAGATCCTTAGAGATATTTTTAAGGAAATGTATAGGGATGTATCTAAGGATAACACTATGTATGAGTAAAAGTATTAGAAAATGTCCAGGAATTTTGTTAAAGGATAAAGAATGTGATTTCTACAAAATTACATATATGACTATAAAAAAAGTGGATGTGGCTGTGGAAGAAGATTACAAAGGGGTAATAACTCTGAAAAGGGTGTGTTAAGCTAGACTCAATCACCACCTCATGCAAAACAATGGGCCTTTCTAAAAAATTGGTTTGATACTCTTAGGGAATATGATTTGGAAATTTTAAAACTCTATAAGAACCATAATAAAGGATTTAAATTGATAGATACCATGATGGACCATGGTAATGCCTAATGTGTCTTTGATTGAAAATAAAGTGTTATGATTTAGACACCCAATATGTGTTTTTTCATGATTATGTAGTTACCCACTATGATTATTTTCACGAACTAGGCTAACACATGAACTGGTCCAAAATAAGGTATGAGAGGCATTCCTGATCCTACCAGTTTAGAGCCTAGTGCCAAACATCAATTATAATCCAAGAAAGAATTATTTAGCTCCAAAGAACTAGGCTTAAATAACCTAGAAGAGAACATAATGAAAATCACTTAATAATCATTAGTAAATAAAAAACCAGATCTAGATACAATATCTAAAAAAAGAAACTATAGAAGGAATCTTAAACTAAACCATAATAACATGATATCCAGATGACCTCTTGGTCACCCCCATCCACAAAACCATCCACCTCTAAAGAAAAACTTGAACTAGAAATGTAAACCTTCAAAATAGCTTGGATCTACCAACATTGAGTGGTATAACTAGGGTGTGATCATAAATATATCATTATGTAAGCACAATAGTGTCCATATATTTAATTTATCAGAATAGTCCATGAACAGTAATTTTAAATAAATTTAGAAAATTGGGTTTTATCATTTTGAATAACTAAACACAACTTTCCTTTTTTAAAACAACATGCAATTATTTTCTTTTCAATTCAATTTTTCATTTCAAAATACCTTATACAAAACCAAAAACCAATTAATAATCCATTCCAAGTGATTAAAGGACCATGGTAATAAAATATGATACATCACAAGTAGGATGATACTAGTAGAGTAGTTAAACTAATGTAGTAGAATAAAAAAATAACATAATGATAGTAATCATGGGAATCTACTAAACATCACTCAAAGAAATCATTGGACGTACTCTGTTTGGACTCACCTATAGTCTTATAGTGAATATCTATAGTAAATAACCATGTAGATTCCCTAAACTAGACTCCCTAGTGGTACATTTAACCTGGCCTCTCAAAAAATCCATGGGGTACTAACCCACATAATCAGGGTCGATAAGAAACTACCACGCGACCATATAGATGATTCCCATGAATCCATTGATAATAGTATATGGTGGATGAGGAGTTCATCACATGTGTGGAATAAAACAATAAACCATATATGACATCGTGCCTTCCTATAACAATCACCAACACCAACTATGTGATGACCCTATCCTCAGAGGGTCCATTATAGAGGTTCTCATCCCACAAAAAGTCATTCAAAAAGTGCCAACTAGGCCAACATGTCATAAGAGTCTTAAACCATCCTCCAAAAAACACAACAATATTCTAATCAGGCCTTCCACATTTCCAATTCAAAAACATTTACAAACCGTTTCAAAACTAAGGATAAACCATGAAACATACTAAAAAGGTTCCAAATGGTCCTTTACCTCATTTTTTTACTCAAACCACACATCAGGATACCAAAAAAACCTTAATTAAAAATTCATTTAATAAATATTTGAAATCATTAAGGAACTAGTAATCCATTCAGTAAAACAAGGGTTTTTAGAAGAACCATTTGAGGTCAGGGGATAAAACAATAAAATAATGAGGAAAGATAGGTTCTTTTTAAATCCAGGTATTACGGTGAACTCTTCCTTATTAGGACATCATATTTTGTGTTCCTATCCATATGTGAATCCCATAAATATATGGATATTACCACATCCAATTTAATACACATAATTAATATCAAAAAAATTCTCAAGTTTCAAGTTTTAGAATCATTTACACACTCATCAAACCATAAAAAGCATGGAAACCACATACCAAGATCAATTTCACAATCCAACCAATTACCATGACAGAATCAAAACCAAACACAATATATGAATACCCAATTTTAAATTCAAATTTCAATTGGTATTTTATCAAACCCATTATATATATATACATATACAATAAAAACCATATAATTTTCTTGAAACCCCATTTTTCATTGATTTTATAACCTGAAAATTGAAAACCAAAAATTATACTAACACATCACTAGAAATAGTATCAAATTTAAAAAAACATTAAAAGAATCATAAACATAAATGGAATGTTTTGAAAAGAAAAATAATTGAAACACTTACCTTAATGATGTGTGGATGAGACAGAACACTAGAAGAAGGAAGAACAAGCCTAAAGAGACAATTGAATCACCATACATCCATGATTACATACGCCACACATCAAACCTATCTTCTAGGTTCATCTAAGAAAGAACCCACCAATGAAAACCCATGGAACTAGGAGAGCTGAATCAAAAGAGGATAACATTGAAAAAAAATGGAGAGAAACTTACCTTGTAACCTCGAGGGAGATTTAATAGAGGATGGAGAATAATGGAGGATGGTCATGGGACCTACCATGGTGTGCCTAGGTTGAAAAAGGGAGGATAAAACCTAAATGGGGTTAAAAATAGAGATGGTAAAAATATGAAAATTAAAATTTTAATGACATGGGCACATTACATAGTTTGGTTGCACAATTTTACAAATAGTGAACACCCTGATAGAGAAGAGGGACCATTAGAATGGTTTGGGTATATTATTTGGGATTCCATGAGCCATCCATACCAAATTTATCTCTCAAATTACATATCCTACTCACTTTCTTACTACATGGTTTACCCAAACTATGCACAAGGTATAATCCTTATCCAAGACAAAAAAAATGAGTTTCATAGTTTCTTATAAGCCTCGCATAATTTTTCCCAAACTATATTCAAATTATGCCAATAAAACCATGGAAGAAGAAAAACAATTGGAGATTCCTTTATCCTTCACAGGAAGTATGGTTGACCCCCAAACCATGCACAGAAACCGTGCACATGACAAAAAGCCACCATAGAAACTCCAAAACTCAAAATCCACACCAGGTAATCAACCCAAAACTTGAAAAAAGTTTCTAATGGAAATAAAATAATAATATAAAAGGAACAACCTGGTTGGGTTGTGAGAATTTTCCCCACCAAAAACACTTTATTCCCCCAAAAATCCACCCAACCAAATGAGATACAAAACTCTAGCTCCCAGTAGAGTGAGGTAAAATAGGGACAAAATCATTGGTGTAACCATTCACTCCACATGTCACTCTTGACGAAATCTAATAGGAAATAAAAATAGAAAATAACTATTGGAAAATTAGAAAGGTTCACCCTACCATAGATATCAATATAATCAATGGAACCAAGATGGGAAACTCATTACGAGGAAAACTGGGAACTCTTAAAATAAATAAAAAACCCCCAAGCCTAGTGTATTCTAATGAGATAAAGCCAAAACATAGCATCGAGTTGAATTTTTTTTTCATAATTTACAAAATAAAATCATATCTTCAAAATGAGAATAAAATTAAAAAAAATGATCGATAATGATAAAAACATAAAGATATATACCTATAAATCACAACCACATAATTAAAAGATAGTGAAATAACTAATACCTTTAAAATGTGGAGGAACATACAAAAATAAGGAAAAGTAAACCAACAAAATTTAATTTTTCTCCACTAAAAATGTGGATAAAAATGTTGATACAAGGTCCCCCACACCCCTGGTGATTTCTGACTATGTGAGGAGATTCACTATGAGGCTTATGGATGGAGCCCTGATGTTTGAAGCATCCACTTCCCCACAGTCAAGAGCTGAGCACCTTCACATGAGACATCCTTTTATGAAGATAATGCTTGTAGAACATCTTATAATGACCCAAATGAACACATTGATGATAATATTTATTAGTATTTTTATAGGATATATTCGAATGCTGGAACTGACCACACTTAAAACACATGAAGGAGGGGTCAAACATTCAAGAAAAAGTGACCGATGAAGAAAAAATCCCAGGAAAAGGATACTATTACACACACCTTTTTCCATATGGGGAACCTTTATAATAAAAAAAAGAAAATAGATTGAAAAATGATACATATTTCACTATAGGATCCAACTCGATGAGAAATTCCTCACTCATTAACTTCTCATACTAAACTTCACCAGATTAGATAACTCTCCCCCTAACCTCTTTAAAAAGACCCCAAACTAATATAGAGGATTTTAATTGATCATATATTGATAATTATAGATAAAAAGGAACCAACTCCATGAAGTGATTAACATAATCGGTTACTATATGCTGGCCTTGTAGAATACTCATGAACTTTGGCACATTCTTCCCCTATAACCCCTAAGATATGAGCTATATAATGAAAGTGGTCTTAAAACATACTATGAAATTTCATCTTGCAACAATGGTGGAATGATCTCCATCAACTCATCCAAATATGGAACTTAAAAAACCCAAAATAGTAGGTTCACTCACAAATTGGGGAGTTCCCAATGACCTGAACAATCCTTGGACTTTATCAACACACTCCTTATCTTATAATAAACCCCGATCACCATGGAAAATAGGGAAAAAATAATTCAACTTCACTAATTCACATCAAGTTCGATCAGGTCCAAAAACCAAACAAAGCTCACTTTAATAAATTGGGACCTTTTTGGGAGGCATAATATAATTAACACAAAAAACACCAAACCAAATAAACATAAAACCAAAACTCAACCAAAAAGAAAATACCAAACCAAAATACCAGGATCACAAGACTAAACACCAATAAATAGGACCAATATCAACTTTCAAAACCACCATTTACAATTCAAATTCAAAACCACCTTATTCCATGGGAACATTATAAATACTAAAATCCTCTTTAAAATCTAGTTTTAGACACCCATCCCCACATTTTAAATAAAAATAATTTCCCAAAATCATTTTCTTTTTGAATATTTTCCCCAAAACAATTTTTCATTTGAAAATCCCAATCACACCTTCCAAAACCAAACTAAAATACCACTTACACCAAACACCTAGAATGGGAAACTAGTGAAAATGTAGAAATCAACCATATAGTTTACTAGGATATACCCCTATAAATAACCAACCACTAGGAATATATTTTTCATGCACTTAGGATCCACATGGGTCACTACTCCATGTAAGTCTACCACACATCACTGGCTTACTCCAATTTTCATTCTCTATCCAAACACCAAAAATCCAAAATAAAATACTTAAATATCGAACTACCCCAAGAAACTAAAATATTGGGATAATAATGATTTGATGATTCTCTTCCAGTACCAACCTCCCAAGACCTGAAAATAATAATATCCAAGGTACCTAATGCCCCAAACAATAAAGGGATTCACTAGTACCATTTTTTCACGAACTAAGTCGGGCTTTCATCCAACACGACCTCCATCCCAGTCTGTGATGAGGCCTGAGAGGAATTCTTGGTTCTCCATGATTTTGAAGAGTTCTGTACAAAAAATATAATATAAATGGGAATGATTTATCCCAAAAAAACAAGGCTCAAATGATAAAATAGAGAACACATAACAGATCACTAACTAATCATTAATAAATACAAAACCAGATCCCAATAAAATATATGAACACAAAAATTGCTTCAAAGTGAAACTAAAACCAAACTATACTAACATGATCTCTACATGACCTATTGGTCACCACCATCCACAAAACCAACCTACTTTAAAATAAAACTAGAACTAGAAACCTAAACATGAAAAACATATTTGGTCTACCAATTCCGAGTGGCATAAGTAAGGTGTGATAAAAAATATATTATTTGGTAAGAACCACAAAGTCGATATATTTACTTTACCAAAATATTATATAAACACTAGTTTTAAATATATTTATAAAATAGGGTTTTATCGTTTTAATGAGTCAAATATGACGTTACCTTTTTTAAAACAGCAGACTCCGGTTTTATTTTCATTAAGGTTTTCCATTTCAAAATCTATTTTACAATATAAAATCACAAATAAGAATCTATATAAAGTTATAAAAATGACATATTTATAATAAAGGAAACATCACAAGCAGGACGATAATTTTAGAGTAGGTAAAAAAGTGAAATAGAATAAAAATAGAACATATATATAGTAATCATAAAAATTCCATAAAAATATATAGTTTTAATACTTATATGTACTCTATTAAGACAAACCTATCGAAGTATGGTGAAAATACATAGTCAATAACCAACTGGATTCCCTAAACCAACCTTAGCAGTAGCACATACCACCAGACCTCTCAACAAATCAAGGTGGGATCAAAACTGTCTAATTTGTGTTGATAAGAAACCATCGCAAGACTCTATAGATGATGAATTTGAATACCATGATAATAGTACATGTTGAATGAGGAGTTTCTCATACATATGTAATAAACCAACAACCCATTTATTCTACCATGCTTGTATATCCCATATATTGAAAAAAACTATGTGATGACTCTCTTCTCAAAGGGTCCAACATAGAGGTCCTCATCTAACAAAAAGTCATTCACAAGGTGACAACCGAGCCTACACATTATATTAGTCATATTTTTTTCAAAAAATACATAAAAGTTATAACTAGAAATTATATATTTCCAATTCAAATATATTTTGAAAACATTTCAAAACTTAGGAAAAAACATGAAACAAACTTGAATGGTGTCAAAAATGCCTTTACCTCATTTTGCTATAAAAAAACATACATCCTAATTCCAAAAAGAAACTTATTTATAAAACACATTAAATACATATTTGAAATAATTTAGGGAACAATAAACCCTTTTGGAACATAAGAGTTTTATAAGAACCATTTGATATGATAAGGCTTAAAGAAAAGAATAATGGGAAAAGAAATGTTATTTATAAATCTTGGTATATGGGGGAAGAATTAATTATAAATTCATTAGAATTTTTGTGCCTATCTATATGATCACCTAATGAACATTTAAATTTTTCTATATCCAACGAAATACACATAAGGAATATCATAGAAATGATAAAGGTTCATGTTTGGGAATCATTTACACATGCATAGAACAATAAAATGTATGGAAGCCATATACCAAGATCAACTTCATGATCCAACCAATTACTATCAGCCAACTAGAGAAAAAAATCCAAGCATTCTAAGATTCACTTTCAAATGAAAATTATAATTTTATAAAAAACTTTATTTACATACTTATACAATAATAACAATATAAATTCCATGAAAACCCATTTTTATCTATTTTACAACCTGAAAATATCAAAGAAAATCATATTAACATATCACTAGAAACACTATCACATTTATAAAATCATTGAGGAATGATCAAAAATCAATAGAGTGTTTTGGAAAGGAAAATAATGGAAACACCTACCTAAATGACATGTAGATGCGATGAAACCCACAATTAAAGAAGTAAAATCCTCAAGAGACAATCTTCACACCCTAAAATCCAAGGTAACACAATCCACACATAGAACATATCATCTATTGTTCATCCAAGAAAGAACCCACAAAAGGAAAACCAAGGAAGATTTAGTAGAGGAAAGTGTGGAATTTATGAGGTTATTGGGGGATCCCATGGTGAAACTTTGTCAAACAAGGTAGGATAAACTTGAAATGGGTTTAAAAATAAATAGTGAAAAAATATGAAACTAAAATTTTTGAAGACCTAGGAATTTTGAATGGTTGGGATGAAACGTTTTCCAAAACGTATTCAAACTGTACGAACCCTATTGGAGAAAAGTGTAACCTTGAAAAATTGGACACATGGTTTGGTAAACCATGAGAAATATATAAAAAACGGCTCTGTAAAATTTCAATGCCACTCTATGTACTTTATGCACTGTATCCCCTAACTATGCGCTTATTATGCGCCTTGTCCCTAGAACCATTAAATGATCCAAATGATATCTCATTGGCCAAACATGGTTTGGCCCAATCCATTATGAAACCATTCTAGATAAACTATGAAATAAGAAAAAATGTTCGAATGGAACCCATCTTTAACAAGCTGCATTGTTAACCCCTAAACCATGCACAAAAACCATGAACATGCCAAAAAGCCACTAATAAATTCCAAAACTCAAAAATTCTCACATAGAACATGACCCAAACCTTGAATAAAAGATACAAAGCTAATAAAATAATAAAATCAAATAATAACCATGGTTTGGGTGTGGCCATTAGGGTAGATCACACAATATTTTTGGTTTTAGTCATTGGATTGAACCTAAAGGAACCATGTTAACATGGAATACAATAGAAACTGAAATGATTATCCCTATGATTAACTGATTGTTATAACATTTTAAATGAAAAACCTAATTTCTATGATCACAAAAATTTCTGAAGCTACAAATCATGGTGAAATTACAATGGATAAATAGAGTGAACAAATTTTTCTTAAGTCTTTAATGAGGAACCAATCACATTATTTTAGTGGTTCTACTGATCTATTAGTTGTTAAGTAATGGAACAATACCACTAAAAAGGTATTTTCTATTATATAGTGTTTTGACCATGAAAAAGTTACTTTGGATGTGTACCTTCTGAAAGGGGAGGTGAATAAATAGTGGATTCATATTAATAATAAGAGGAAATAAAAAGAAATTCTCTCCATGAATTGGGATTAGTTTAAAATATTATTTTACAATAAGTAATTTCCATGTATTCTTTTTTAAAAATGGTGTATTAATTTCACAAGTTTAAGAAAAAGGATGATGAATCTTTCGGTACCTATGAACAAAATTTTATGAGACTGACAAGGAACTTTTATAATTTAACATTAAATTATGTTTGAATTATTCATCAATGGATAAAAATCAAATATTTTAATTGTGTTAGCCATTAGGTACTTCATATGAGATAAACAAATCATTCTATGTGAACTGAATTAGAAGTGGGAGATAGAAACACTCTTGGTTCTAGATATAAGAAATTAAATTTGGGGTTCTATGGAAAATCTAATGATATTTTACATAGAGGGAGGAAAAAATTTGAAACTCATACTTTCAACAACAATTAGAAAGACATCTTAGGTGAGTTCCTAAAAGGAACAAGTAGATGTTTCATGTTTAGGAATCCAGAACATTGAGTAGAAGAATATAGAATTAATGTGAAGAGGGTAGTTAATGAAATTAATGGAGATAGAGATAAAAAAATTCACTACCCACATTCCTATTTTTCAGGTTCAAGGAGTTTGGGAATTATGTGAATAAATACCCAAATAAAAGGGATAATATGGATGAAAAGACACAAAAACCCCTAATACAAAGTACAAAGTAAAATATTATGAAATCACAATGGATGAAGTGAATTACGATATTTTGGGCATAAATATCCTACCATTCATATCTAGGAATTCCATGTTTGATTTTTTATTAATTATCCCTACAAAAATAATATTGTCCATCCTTTAGTGATTTTTTTGGGATTATCCCCCTTTATATGGATTCTGAAATAATTAAATCACATTTGATATTATATTGGTACAAGGATGAACCCAAGATTCCAATTAAAATATTTTTGTATAAGAAAATAGAATATATAAGGAATAAATGGACAATTAACCATTTAAAGTTTATATCTATACATGTATGATTAACTTATGATTTATGGATTCCATAATGGGTTTTTTAGTTTAAGGATTATCATAAGGTTAGAGCCATTTAGTAACATGAAAAAATTGAAAAAATATGATATAAATATTATAATTATAATTGTTGATGAAATATAGAATTTGAAATTGGTAAGAAGGTCCTTCTATAAATTTCTTCACATAAGAAAGAAGGGAAAACTAAGCCTTAGATATGTCGGTCCCATTTAAAATCACGGTCATATAGGGTTCATAACTTATCATTTGGAAATTACACAAAACCTAAATCAATTTAATTATGTGTTACATGCATTACTCTTGAGGATGTACATACCTGATTCATCACATGTACTAAACTTGGTGTTCGTACCACTATTGTGTGATATTTGTTATGAGAAATAATTGGTAGTGGTTCTAGATTGAATAATGAAAGATATATGAAACAATAAAAATCACTAGGTAAATTTTTAGTGATGAAAAAAATATATTGAGGAATACATTTGGGAAACTGAGGACAAAATAAGGTATAATTATCCTCAGTTATTGGTACTAAAGTGATTAATTTTGAGGGTGGAATTCATTTGAAGGGGGGTAAAATATAACACCCTGATATTTTTGTGAAATATTTTTTTCCAAATATATTTAATCTTTTTTATACTTTACACAAAACTAATATTATATTGTGTCACACATTAAACTATGTTTTTCTTATGTCATACATAATTTTTATTTTGGCGTGCGTTACATTCAACACCAAATTTAAATGAAGCATGACATACATTTTTTTTATTTAATATAAAAATTATGATCTAGCCATTGGAATGGTGGGTATGAATAAGATTAACTAAATTATAAAAATATTATTTACACTTTTATATATATTTGATTCTTTGGTGACCAATTATATAGAAATGAAAATAAATACTGTTTGAAAACAATGACATCTTTTTAATGAAAAAAACATGCTCTACCAAAATAAAATAAACAAACTAATTTTTCATGAATTATTTTTAGGAAATTTAACTATTATATATTCAATAAACTATTTAAAAATCATATTATGGATTTTCAAGATAACATATAAGAAAAAATCCATTTTTTTGCTTAAAAATAATATTTTAAAAAAAGCAGTTTTCTCTCCTTTTTATGGAACCTTTATTATTAAAATAATTTTGGAAATTTTTATAAAATTTATTTGAAAAAAACAATTAAATTTTTAAATCATAATGTTGAAATTCTCTTATAGTGATGTTTTTTGAATTTTTCATAAAATCTTTATTTTTTACAAATAGTGAGGAATACTAAATTGAAATTGAACACTACCTATTAGTTTAAATAATTTATAATGATAAATTAAATTTCTAATTGGTTTTAAAGTAAAATTAGTGAATATTTATATCAATTAGTTTAATTTAGGTTAATAGAATCATTTTTCTATTTTATTAATTAATAAAAACCTTGTAATCTTTTGAACATTTTCTATTTAAAATCTTGATTTATAATCATGTTTGTGGGATTAATTTTAAATTAAATTCTAACACTTCTATAAATTGGATTTGTAAAAATGCATCTCAAAATTCTAATCATAATAAATTATAATTTATAATAAGTTCAACTATATTTTTTACCAAAAATTAAAACTAAAAAAATAAATACAATTTAAAATAGGTGAGGTAAAAACTGATTTAATAGGGTGTTACACTGAGAAGATAATAGCTAAAAATGACATACCAACTTGTATAGAAAACATTTTATGGATATATATCGACATTAACTCTTATAGGTTTGATAATTTATAAATTCTCAATCATTTTTCATAATAAAAATGGGATAATTATTGAATATTTTCATAAAATTACAAGTTGTCTACTCACCACATTTAGAAATGGCCACCCCATATAATCCAATCTTTACACCCTAAATTTCACACCATCATTTTTAAATTAATTTTTATTTTATTGATTCTTGGTTCTAGGGTCCCACGCCAAGGTCTGGGTAGGGTCCCAGATTAAATTTTTTGTCATTTAGTATATCCACTAGGTTTCAGACTGGTGCACGGTCACTGCAAGTTGGCGGCGACTGCACGACTAACCTAGGGGTCAGGCAATTGGTAATTATCATTATTATTATTTTAATTCTTCTTCTTATTCTTCTTCTTATTATTTTTATAATTATTGTTTTAATTTTTAATACATTTTATTAATATTATCTTTAATTATTGTTATTGTTATTATTATTATTTTTGGTTTTATTATTATTATAATTATTATTTGTATTATTATTATTTTATGGTATTATTATTAATATTATTAATATTATAATTATAAATAAATAAAATGAAAAAAATAATAACAAAGCCCTAATACCCGCAACCCCCTTTCCATGTAGTGAACCAGCTGCCCCTCTTTTTGCTGCTTCCCGATGTGTGCCGCACAGGTCGCCCCTGGGTCTCCGCTCCTTGCGCGATTCATCACCTCCCTGCTGCCTCTCCAACCTCACCTCCTACAAGAACCCACCCGCCTTCCTATTTTCCCATGCAGCTGACCTGGATCCCACCCTCTTCCCCCATCCAGCCTCACGCTCACCCACAGGATCCCGAACTCACCGAAACCCTCCGCCTCCATCACCCCCACAAGACCTCAGTGCACCCAAGAACCCACCGCCTTTTCCCTTTCAGCAACCATACTCAAGATCCCAGCCTTTACCTAGGCCCTTTCTACGCGTTCCGGCCTCCTCAAACCCCAGCCCTCTCTAGCACCGTCCGACCTGCCTATGCACCACCTTTCGTCTGGCTGATCCATCACCAATGCTATTCTACCTTCCCGTACTCCACCTCCCATCTGGTCGAGTCCCTCACTAGCACTGTTAATCCACCACACACTCTGCTAGCCGGGTCGCGATCTCTGCCGGTAGACCACCAAACTCTTGTCTGATTTCACCTCTCCAGTAGCCTCCCATCTTTGGCAGTTTTCCTTTCCTCCTTCCTTTAGTGTTTTTTTATTTTGTGGTAAGGGTTTAATTTTTGTGTTCAAATCCTTAAATGGTGTTACCAAGTTCGGTGTGCTGGGTCAAATTCAGCTTCTCGCGGATGCGTTTGTGGTGCACATGCGATTTTGCACCTTTTTTCAGGTGTTCTTCATCATTTTAGGTAGTATACCTTTTCCTTGTAATTTAAATTTAGTAATACTTTGAATGATTGTATTTTTCACACCCATTGAATATTAATTAGTTATTTTTTTACTTTTACTTTTAGAATAATTGTTTTGGGAGAAAATTATTTTGCTTTGTAGATAGTCATTGTTTGGACAATTATTTTTCTTGATCAGTGGTTTTGACGTGATTTGTGATTAATTAATTTGGTGAAAAATGGGTTTTTTGAATTTAGTTATGACCACCATATTTTAGTGTGTTTACATGGTATAAAAGAAATTTTTTAGGAAAACCAATCTTATGCTATATAATCACTTTTCATAAATTTTTCAACTAGGTCTTTTAACTGTGCAAGAGGTTCATATTTTGTTTTAGTGGGATGTGGGAATAAGTTTGATAAAAAATGCATTCTTTGAATGAATTTTTTTACATAAATCTATGGTCGCTCATTAAAAATTGTTTATAAAATTTTAATTTTTTATTTAAATAATTTGAATGTTGCGAATCATGTTTTGGAAATGTTTTTATGTGAGCATGGTTTCGAATGTAAATTTTAACATGTGATGTTTTTGTAGTCCTGCATTCCAAGTGTTTATTAAATGAACAGTTGGACTTTATGTATTTATTATAAAATAAAAATAGTGGTTGGTTTTCCTTAAATGGTTCCCAGGTGGACTTGTTTTGACTGCGGTTGATAAAGTGGTGTGCGCGTGATTTTAAAACGGACTTTGAGCGTGTTGTGTGTTTTATTTGGGGTTTTCTCACCAAGTGTTGTTTAAGTTGCTCATTTTTATATTACACATAGTTTATGTCATTGAGAATCATGTTTTAATTTAATGAATGTATTTGAGATGCGAAAAATTATGATTGATGTTTTCAAATAGGTTTTCTTGCTAAGTGCTTGTTGCGATGTCTCTTTGGCCTTTGTAAAGAGTGTTTTCACACTAAAGTGATGATTTGAATTTATTAAATGGGTTTATCAAAGGTGTATTCGGTTCTAAAAAATATTCGTTCATGGTTAAATTCTGTGAAAATGATTATTTGGTTCAATGTTATGAAAGTAAAGGCCGATTTTCCACTTTGAATGACTATTTGGAAAACCCCCTCCTAGGTTGGGTCTCCTACCTAGTTGGTTGAATGTGAGTTAGGAGGGTCCCCGGTATGGTATTTTCCTCATATGATACTTATTTTAAGGCATGGAACTAACTTAGAGGTGGTTGGGATGGTGTCGGTCTGTGAGGTGTGTGTGTGTGTGTGGTGATATATGTATATATACGTGGTTTGTTGTTTAAATTGCATGGCACACCCCTTTGTAAAATATACATGGGAATCTAGCATAGCAAAGAGGGTTACTGAGAATGATTACTGCACTAGTTAGGGTATGTACTTCTAGTGCCCCATAGTAGGGGGATGTTTTGTTTTTATTACTATGGGATTGGGCCCCTTGACCAGGCCAGGTAGGGATATGGTCGTGCATTAGGGCATTATGACGTCATTGAGTAGGGCATGCCTTCAGGATGAGTCACATGTATAGTATGTTCTGGTTTCCCTCTAAGTTCCTAGGTCTTACTATGTTCATTCGACCCTTATAACCTTAGTACCATTACCCTCACCATGTAGAACCATAACCTCCCACTTGGTTTTGATGTTCTTTTGGGTAAATTGTGAATTTGGGTTTATGTTAAAAAAAATTTTCAAGAAAAAGCAATTTGGAAATAATTAACATCCTTCTCTTTGATCAGTGTTAGAAAAATAAGCATTTACTACCTTTATTTGTTTTATTTTGCTTCTCCCCATGATCCTTATTTCATATTAAGAGGGTAATGGGTCATGCATGTTTGTTTGTAAAATACAATGCATGAAAAACTCTACATTTATATTTGTAGTTAAAACCTGTTAATCAATGTTTTCTTTATTTAAAGGTGGGGCATTAGGAATAGATTAGTCATCCCTACCTACTGAGTTTTAATACTCATTCTTATATTGGTTTCTTGTTTTTATTTTCTCTTGAAGGTTCCATCTTGGGTTCGGATCGCCTTAGGTGATTTTTGGTTTTGGTATCAAAGAGTATCCCACGGGGTTATGAGGAGTCTGAGTGTTGGACATGTTAGTCATGTTTTGGTCGTTCTTTCATTTCATGTCAGTTATTTATTTCATGTTGTTTTGTTTATTTTGGTTGATTTAATTATCTTTATGGGACAAATTGTTCCCAATGATTAAATTTTGATTCCCAACACTAGTTTCCAGCCTGTGGGGATCGGGAACACCCTTCGAGCCATGTCGTGGACCGGCTTGGGTGACCGGTTCAGGGTCGACCCCGGTTGGTTCGTGAAACTAAAAAACTTTTGGTTAAGACAATACATACCAAAATAACTTCCCAAATTCCTTTATCTTATAATTTTTTTTATTTTGGATAGAAAACCAAAGTTGGAAGGCTTTTTGAGTAAACCAAAGTTGAATGTCTAAATAAAAGGTAACTCTCATCGATGAATGCTTTTGTTTTATTGATTCCTCCACCTCCTTAATTTATTTTTATAACATTCTGATATAAAAAAAAGTATATTAAATATAATTATAATGTTTATGTTAGTTTCTTGAAAAAAAACCATCTCCACTTTCCTCTAATGGGTTATGCAATCATCATTTGCGTGTATGACTCACTACCACCTCATGAACTGAAGTCATTTATTTTTCCATTATCACCTTTAAAGTCTAGTTATAATGATATATTTATTGTTTATATATAATATATAATATTTTATTATTATTTAATTATTAAATCACACATACCTTCATACTCTCCATCTTGTGGGGATATAATTACATCACTTGTGTTTAGGTCGGACTATCGCCTCACAAAGAGACGTGATTCCTTCATTATTTACATGGAATGTATTAAAGATGAGTTTATTAAAAATATGTATTATATATGATATAAAAATTATTCTGAAATTATAATTTATTATTTACCATTATCTCATTCAATCCATCGAGAAAATTAAATCAACGTTCATGCACAAGTAAGACCTGATGTCTCCATGAATGAGGTATTTCCATTTATATCTATAACTTTTATGTATTATAATAAATAAATATATGATTAATATATATGATATTTTTTTAATGTTTAAAATTATATAGATTATGTAACCATGATCGTAGTGATAGGACTAAAAATAATAAATGAAAACATACATAAAAAAATTTGGTTATTACCCGAACCATTATTTTAACAAGGAATGGTTAATAAACAAGTAATAAAATTATATAATTAAATAATATATGATATGATATATATAAGTATGGTTTTGTGATACATGTATAATAAAATAATATTTTTATATAAATGTTTTAAATGTGTATGAAGGAATATGATACTTATGGTAAGGGATTTCTATCTCACTTTTATTTTCTATGAGACACACAACATATTCACCACATATTTATTCAATGTGATATATATAATACATGTGAATGTATTTTATGATATTTCTCATGAAAATTATTGGTATTTACATATCCATTTTTAGGATCACTCTTTAATGGGATTTATGGTTCAAAAGATACCAAAGAGGTAAGGGATTTTTGTCACAATTTTCCTTCATGAGACAAAAGCTATAATATGCCCCAATATTCTTTTACAATGTGTATATTACACCCATTTTGAAATTTAATGTCCTGATTTTTTTTATAATCATGGTATTTTATGTTTAATTTAATGTTATTACTTCATGGGTCTTATGATTCAAAGTTACCAAAGTGGTAATGATTTCATGTTAAAATCTCATTGTTTATCAAGATTGATTATAACTATATTTCTAATGATAAAATAATATTATCCTTCTCTTGATAAGATCATGAATTTTATTTTACTCGGGTTACTCATGTTATTAATAGTTCCATTTTTAATATTTTATACTTAAAATATATGAGGAAATATTATCATGAAAATATGAATTTATTTCTCCCCTCGGTCGGAAATGTTTTTTCTTCCAAAACCATGTTTTCTTAAAAGAAAATTCAAAAATGTTTTACTATTATCCTATTATTTTTATATAATTTTTTACACATATTTTTAATGTTTTTTAAAATATTTTGAAATGAATATTTATGTCATTTTCAAACAATTCTCATTTGGATTTTACTAAAAATGTGAAATGAATCTATGTTTTAACATGTAAGTCATGAAAGAAACACCCTATCTTCAAGAACGTTATTTTCATTTAATCTTACCTTATAAATTTTCAAGGATATTTTAAAATAAAAATATTTACAAAATTTTTTATTTTTTAAAAAGTTTTTTTCTAAGTGGAATTTATATTTTCCTTATGAAATGTCTTAAATAATCTTTTAAATTTATTTTCATTCTAAGATGTCATACTTGGATGTTAATTATGCTATAAATAGTTTAATATTGAATTATGAAATTCATATTATTTATCTATATAGTTAAAGTTTTGGTTGATTAAATGTTTATGAAAACCATTTATTTCTCATGGGTTATGGTCTGGTGAATTGATGAAATTTTTATGTAACATGTTTTCTTTAAATGATTTATTATGTAATGATTTGTCGAATTATTTTTGATATTGTGGAACACATAAATATGGTTTTCATTATGAGATGGGTGGGACCAACATCTTTCTCCAATGAATTGGGTATATATTGTTATCTCTTTAGTAAATATGTTATGCATGAACATAATTACATGATAAAATTTATATGCATGAACCTGAATATATGTTCACAATTTTATTTGGGAACATGATTACATTTTCACGATATTATGAATTGACTTGGATTTCATGTCCATAAGGTTATTCATGGACCAATTTTCATGGCCATAAGTTTATGTGAGGGCATGATTTCATGTAGTTAATATAATAAGTAAACTTATTTCTATTTATACACGTTTATAATGTTATAAGATTATGTTTATGACACAATTCTACGTCTTATGACAATATTTTGATCTCATGGATCATGTTCTCTAATTTCCATATGATTAATGACTTATGAACATCCAATATTTATTCCATGACTCATGATTATGATATTTTATATATAGGGTATGGTTTTCAAATGTTACGATCATGTTATCATACCATTATTCTAATTTTATGATTATTTATCTGCCTTATTTACCCTTAATGGGCATCTGAGCTCACCCTTTTACATGTTTCCATTACCCTTGTTATGAAGAAAGGTTTTTAAGTAGGAGTACTAAAGGATAAAATATTTATGGGAGACACTGAAGATCGTTAATTAATTAGGAATATTATGTTCTGAGTTTTCAAAAGCACTAAACTATTACAATATTTAAGCATGTGTTTGTGTAATGTAATGAATACTCACCTAAGAAGATATAATATTGATGTATAATAAGGATAGGTTTATATAAACCTCACTTCATATAGCTATATGTGGAAAACTCCCAGACAAAGAGAAATCAATGAAATGGTTGGATGAGTTTGCACAACTTGATGAGAAACGGCTTCATAAACAGCACTAACTCGATGTTCATCAAAATCAGATATAATGAGAAATAATTAAAAATACTCACCCCCACTCTTTCTTACATGGATAACTGGTATTGGATCACAGAACCCCAATGATACCATAGAAGAAACCCCCAATTATGTAACCCAAGTGGGAAGTGACTTAGACCATACTTATGTTCTATTCCAATAGAGTTTACTCATTATACAAAAAATGTTTTGGATTGTGGTATGACCCTCAACAATGATAGGATTCTCAAAAAGTAATTCACATAAATTCCATCAGCACCCCAATGTCCGGATAACAAGAACTTAAACTATGGAACATATTTGATCCTTATCATATAATGCTAAACTGAAATGAATAATTACTTACCACATGAAGTTAAACTATATGGGGAATGTTTCTTCATAGATGGTTCACTGAACATGAGCAAGATATGTTAAAAAAAGTAAATACTCTCATCAGTTGGTGAGTCACATCCACATAGGGAATACCTCTATTTTAGAATTATGGGTGGATTAATTCCTTTTACTAAAGGATACATAGTGATGCCTATTTCTCAAATCTTAGGTCAAACTATAAAATAAATGGAATAAGTGGCCACTCTATATATCGGTTAGACCTGTTTGGTAATTTTTTTATTTCAAGAATTATGTTTGGCATTGTTTTTACCATCATATGACATTTATTGACACATAGATCTCAAATAATAGGTTTATCTACAATATAAACAGAATAAAATTCCCCAAATGTGTATGGGTTAGACCTTTATAGGGATTTATTTGTTCATGAATTATGTGTGGAAAGATTATTTCTATCATAGGATACATAATTATATCCATATATCAAATTATGGGTGCAACCACAATAGAAAAGAAAAAAATTCCTTCTTATATATATGATTCAAACCTATGGGGAGGGTTTTCCATTAAATAACTATGTGTGGCTTGTTAAATACTATCAGAGGATCTATAGTGATGCCTAGATATCCATTATTGGATCAAATTATATTATAAATAGAAATAATCCTCCCTATATGTATTGGTCATACGTATATAGAGAGTTTTAAATTCATGAAATATATGTGGATTGGTTCATACATTCAAAGTATACGTAGTGATGACTAGATCAGAAATCCTAGATCCAACCATAATATAAATGGATAAAATTCCCCCTATACATATGGGTAAAACCTTTTTAGAGTTTTTTCCATTTACTAACTACATTTTACTTGATTAGTCACATAAATATATATGTAGTGATTCCTAGATATCAAATCATGGGTCCAACCACAATATAAAGGAATATAATACCACAATCAGCATATGAGTATGACATACATGGATATATTTAAATTCAAGGACTATGTGTGTCTTGATTCTTACTATCATAGGATATAGGGTTTAGGATCGAAATATATATGTATATTCTCAATTAAAATAGGTGGGTGAATTGTAAGTTTAAAAAATTTCTCTTTTAACCTTATCGAAATCTATGTTTAACAAAGTTAAACAAGGTAAATTCACAAACCCTCTTTGGTTCCATCTTAAAGGAATAATTGGAAGGGACCAAGTCCAATTATAAGATATCTAAACATAATCAAGTTAAACTTAAGAAAACTTAAGAATGATTATCTCAGGGAACAATTCTACCTTAAAGAGTATAGAATCTTATTTATATGAGAGTTAAAAAAGTATAAGAAAGTATAAGAAAGTTATACTTTCTTTATTTAAAAAAATACAAAGTAAATAAAACTTGTAATAAATCAAGTAGACAAGTAGGATATATTTTAACCCTAAGATTATGGTATCTAACAACATTGGATATAGGTCCCTTGATTTATACTTTCAAGAAAGTCTGTCTTACCCACACTAGGGTAACCCCTCGATAATAGTATCAGAGTCTGTATTTCTATCCCCATAAGCACTCAAAAATTAAGGTAGTCAAAACCTATATCTTCCTATCCCTATAAGTCCTAAAACATTAAGTTAGTCAACACATTTGTCTTCCTATCCCCTAAATTCCTCAATTGTTCACAGCAACAATTAGAATCACAAAAATCTTATTGAACAAGTTGTTCACGGTTGAACAAGTTGTTCACATATCACAAAAGGAACAGGAGTTTATCTCTCTAGAAATCACTTCATAGAATCAAAAAAACGTAATATCTTGATTGATGTTTTTGAGATCGTTCAAATGAGATCCAATTTATAGGCAAGGATCTAACAGTTGGTTCCCTCTTCCAACGATCATATTTTTCCTTGAATTTTGGAGGGACCTATACATATGTCACTAGACCAATAGTTAGTTAGAAACAAATTGTACCACATCATTTTATATAGTAAAAACATGAGAAACATTATCATTCTTATGAACTAATAATATGTAAGGAAAATAATATTATGGCTAAGAAACTAGAATCCAATAAAATTGATACAATATGTTAGGAAGGTAAAGTAACTTAAACAAATATGAATAATCAGAATCTATGAACTATATAATTTGGAGTTTAAATATATGAACAATCGGATTATGGAAATATGGATATTTAGAGTCTAAATTCTGAGTAATTAAGAGTCTCAATTCTATGTAATTCAGAGTCTGAATTCAATGAAATTCAGAGTCTGAATTTTGAGGAATTCAGATTCTAAATTATGAGGAATCCAGTGTCTGAATTTTGAAGAATTCAAAGTCTAAATTTAGAAGAATTCAGTGTCTGAATTCTGAGTAATTCAAAGTAATAATTTTAGAGAATTCAGAGTCTGAATTTTAGAGAATTCAGAGTTTTATTTTTAGAGAATTCATATTCTTAATTTCAGAGAATTCAGAGTTTGAATTTCATAAAATTCATAGTCTGAATTTTAGATAATTTAGAGTCTTAATTTCAGAGAATTTGGAGTTTAAATTTTAGAGCATTAGGAGTCTAAATTTTAGTTAATTAAATTTCTTAATTTCATAGAATTTTGTATCTAATGCTTATAGAATTAAGAGTCTAAATTTTAGAGAATTCAGAGTCTCAATTTTAGAGAATTTGGAGTTTGAAAACCGAAAAACTCGGTATCTAAGAAAATTTATGATTACGAGGATTTTAGATAATGATCCAAAATTTTGGCTTAAAAATGGTTATAATTTGTTTAATAAGACATTACATAATATATTCAAAACCAAGGATAAGGATAAAAGTATTCTTAGTGAAATAAAATTTTTCTTAAGAAAATAATTCACAGAGAATGATAAGTTTCCTTAATAAAATGTGTTTGTGATATTGAAAACATAGAGGAATGGAAAAAGCATAAGGAAACCTTATTGACTCAATACAAAGTGACTCCCAGATCTTATATCCCAGGTCTATACATTATATAAAATGGAAAACCCCCTATATATGTGTTAGAACTATACAATGATTTTTCCATTAAAGAACTACATGTGGATTGATTTGTGGTGCCACAAGATACATAGTGAAAATAAGATCTCAAATAATGGTTCTAGAAACAATATATTTGAAAAAACTCTCGTTCTGTATATGTGTCATAACAGCATGGAGAGTCTTTCATCGAAGAAATATCTGTTGCTTGACCCTTGATTTCAAAGGATATATAGTGATAACCAGATCTAAAATTTTAGGTCTAGCATAAATATTATAGGAAAAATTCCACCATCTACATATGTTTCAGACCAGTGTGGAGAGTTTTCCATTCAATAACTACATGTAGAGAGATTCCTGCTACCATAGGACATGCAATGACACCTTGATCTAAAATCCATGGTATAGAATTAATATAAATATAAAAAATTCCCCCAATGCATATGGGTCCCACCTTCATGGAGAGTTTCCATTAAATAAATATGTGTGGATTGATTCCTTCTATCACATGATATATAATGACACCAAGATCTCAAATCCTAGGTCCAACTACAATATAAATAGTAAAACCCCTCTGCAAATGGTTCAGACCTTTGTGGAGAATGATTAATTCATTAACTATGTCTATCTTGATTCCTACTATCACATGTTACATAGTGAACCCCATATCTCAAATCCTTGGAACATCTATAATATAAACAGAAAAAATGACCCCCATTACATAAGAATTATACCTAAATATACTTTTTTCCATTAAATAACTACATGTAGATTGATTCCTGCTATCATAGGATATATAGGGACACATAGATCTTAAATCTTGGTCCATCCACAATATAAATAGAAAAAATATCCCCATTTGAATATGGGTCATAACTATGTGGATAGTTTTCTGTTTATGTACTACATGTGGTTTGATTCCTGATATCACAGGGAATTTAGTGACACCCATATCTCAAATCTTGGGTCTAACCAAAATATAAATAAAAAATTATCCTCTTTCTATATATGGGATAAACATATGAATAGAATCATCTATGATCTACATATGTCTTGATTCCTACAATCACAAGATATATAATGATACCTGGATCCTCCATTATGAGTCAAAACATGAGTTATCATTACTCAAAATAATCTTCCTCCATGAGATTGAAATATATTTAGAGGTAATAGTATATAATAAAATTTAAACACCCACCCAAATTCCACATCTTGTACTCACTCAAGGATTGATAGACTACCCATTTATCCCTTATTTCTCAGGTTGAGCATGAATCATGTGATCTTAGGGAACCTATAATTATACTCTTTCCAACATAACCGTGAAATATCTTGGATAGAGAACCACATCCTTGTCAAATGACATTAAATTTCATGAAAACATCCTATTCACATGATCTCTAAATACACGGTAATAGGTATGCACACCTAATAGACCTCCCCCTGATGATTGTGTATTCATGAATTTAGTTTCTTATCACCTAGACCTAAAAATGTGTTCAATAAACATTTTTATAGTCATTAGTATTATTTAATCCTTGTTTAATCTTATTTTATCCACGATTCAACTTCATATGTTGAATATCTATGTTGATACCAAACAATATCTTGAGTTGATATTATTTTAATGGAACCCCACAGACCTTGGTCTCCCTTTACATTGATTATTCCCTATTGAAAAATAGTATTAGGGACTGGATAATTTAAAATGAATCCACTTAGATTTACCAATGAATTGATATAATTCATAATATCCTGTTCCTAGAGGATTTTTGGTCCTAGAGAAGAGGCCACCCTGAAACCTAGGAGTTATTATCCTGATTGTGTGGAATAAAGGCTTCCTCCATTATCAATGGTTGAACTCTACCCACCTATTTCCACATCTAATGAACATGGATGTTCATGGGTTATGATCAACACTCCCTATAACCTAACTATTCATGAAGATTCTGATACAATTTATGTTAGACATATCTTCATCATTCCCATTGTCCAAGAAATATTATGACATTGTATTACTGTACCCTTTCATTTTAGGGTATGTACCTATCTTGAAGGCCTAAATTCATTTAGCTTAAAAATCTATTTGGATTCCCCCTTTTCAAGCTTCTGGTCCAAGATACATATCATACATTCCCCCACTTCCACGAGGGATCAATAACGACTTTACCATTTGTGTATTCAAATTGCATGACTTTGAGACAAGACTCTAAACTGCACAACATTTATATCCAAAAGAAATCAAGATTGATACCCATACTATTGGAAACATAGTGATTTCTGGATACTCTATTTTAGGCTCATCTGTGAAATGATCTCATCAAATGAAGTTAAACTATTCGACAATTTATTAGTCACATGATGTTAAACTATATGATAGGAGGTATTCATATTGAATAGATCACCCCCTCATATTATTGTGTACTCACAAATTATATGTTTTATCCCTTCACCTCAAGATGTGTTCAATACCAATTGGAGTAACATTTAGGGTGTTCAAAACCTTCTTGAATCTTACATTATCTATGAAACATCTTCTTATCATTAATATCTACATCGATACCAACCAATTCATTGAGTTGATATTTTTCTCTTGGAACACCGTAGAACATGGCCTCCCTTTCTCATAGTTCTCCCCTATAAAAAAATGGCATTAATGAATTTATATTGTAGAAGGACCCCATTTGGATTCATTGTATATTTGATATAATTCCAAAGATCTTATTTCTAGAGGATGTTTGGCCCTAGAAGAGAGGCCCCACTTAAACCAAAGAGTTATTATCCTGACCACATTGAGTATGGGCTTCCACCGTTATCAATGGTTGACATGTACCCACTGGTATCCACCTCCAGTTAACTCAAATATACTTGGGTTATGATTTATACCTTTTATAACCCATCTATAAAAGTTTATTCAGGTACACTCTTTGTTACATGTCTATTCATCATAACCTTTATCAAAGAAATATTATGACATCATATCCTTTTACACATCCATTTTGGGGTATGGACCTTCTATGAAGACCCAATGACTTTGAGTTAGTCACTCCTCTAAGTGATATTTACTAGTTTCATGATGTAAAATTGCATGAAAATTTTCTAACCACATGATGCTAAACTGCCTAAAAACATCCTAATTACATGACCTTAAATAGAAAGACAATTTTTTTATCCCACGAGACATAAAATTTCATAGAGTGAGACATCCTATCCATGAATCTATGCTTATCGTAAAATTTTCACCACTATAAAAGATTGAGATATAGAAATTCCCTATACAAAATTATGAGACTAATCTATGTTAAGGGCCCCTTAGCTTACCATGATTATGGGACTCACTAAAGGAATAAGATAAAATGGCCCCTCCCCTACATATGAGTAAAATATAGACTGTGGGATCTTATTATAAGAGATTATTATAAAATGATTCGGTCCCTTAAAATATGAATTTGAAAAAATAGGGAATCCCAACCATAAAAATTTCACATACCGCTATTTAAAGAGGGATAAGTCAATGAGAATCATTCTTCCTATGTAAAAGTCAGATCTATATATAACTAACATGGGAATGAGATAAATCGACACAAGAAGGGCTCTAACATATGGATTCTCATCAATAAGTCTATGTATGGATAAAAATATTTTTTCTACATATAAATTTTCTTAACTAGTGTAATGTTTCTCCAATGATATTTTGAAAAATTTTACATTGGTTCCTACATCCTTACCACATGTCATTAAACTACATGGAAAATTTCCTCGTCATATAACGTTGAACTGCATGAATGATATTTCCCGAGTACATGATGATAAAATGTGTATACCATTACCCATATTCATTCCTTATTAAAGGAATACAAGGTCCTGACCTTGTTCAAATATAATGTAGGGTTCTTACATCATATTTTAATCTCCTCGATCCATATTTAAAAATGAATGTTCTAGTGTCTTAGGTTTCCACCAACTTTTCACGACCTTTACAAAGAATAATAGATATCTCTGTTTTACCATGTATGTGGTCAATCCATGTCAAGGTCCTAGACGCATCATCCAGAGGAATTATAGACCTACAAGAAGGGAATTTTGATCCCTTTTAGCCTTTAAATAATCATAGCGGAGATAATTACCTTATAGTGATTCCCAATCGTTTTTGGCATGATTGTCTCATATCATTACTCATGACATGAGAACATTGTGCCATGATTTACAACATTTTCATCTTCCTCAGAAAAGGAAATTGGAGTACTATTGACCATGGGTATCAAAATTAGGATGTTTTATAACACTCCAATCATACTAGGTGCACATGCATCATGACCATAAACAGTATTCACTTTAGTCAAAGATGTATTACCTTAAACATTTTTCTTTGATAGTTCAAATCACAAGACCCTAAACTGATAGTGAAGGAGACAGAAAAATTATCAGGATGAATACCAACAAAAGGATTCCTGGGAAAAATTAAAGTCTCCTCTTGAAAAAATATTTATCTATAGAGTCTAGGAAAAATTTAGTACATAATTAAACAAGGCATGGATCCCATGGTTCCCAATTTGTGGTCATAATAAAAGTTGATCTATGCTCGCTGGTCTAAGTTGTCTAAGAAAATGTTAGAGTATTGATATTTCAAATCTCCTCAACATGATAACATGTTCACTAGGTTGTGAAAAAAATATTTATGTTTCTCAAACACTTATTAAATATAATGATTTCTATAAACCACCTTTATGTATTAGAAACCCGAGCTAATACAACTAATTTCCATGAGTTTGTGTTCTTCTCTTGGAACCCCATGGACCTTGGGCTCAATTTATTCTTGTTACTCCCTATCAAAAACTTGTAACAGGGACTGAATAATACAAAAGGACTCTTCTGGGATCCAATGGAGAATTGAAACCCTTAAAAAGAGCTTGTACCTTGAGGGTGGTTTTTATAGGAGGATATCCCCCCTTAAACCCAAGATTTATTGTCCCAACCACATGGAATAAAGACTTCCCCCATTATCAATGGTTAGAAAGTACCCACTTGTTTCAACCTATGGATGAATCAGATATTCCAATACAATGATTTTAAATCCCCATAACAAGAATATTTAATCATATTTGGTATCCTAGATGGTACATCACCTTGTATTGTGACCTTTCTGAAAGAAGGAATGTGATATTTCATACATGAACCATTTACTAGACCACACCACATGACTCAAAACCACTAGGCATAGTGACCATGCTTCCCAACCAGAAATTAATCATTCTTGGGGTTCTAGAAAACTGCATGGATAACTCTTTTTCCAATGCCCTATATTAATGTCCAAAATTTTAATTATTCCTAAAAATTTCATTGTACTTTAAAGAGAGATGGGATTTATTTTTCATGATCATGCATGTATTCCCTATGATATCATGTATAAGAACCATTGAATCATTAACTATAAGAGTCTACTCCTTACAAGAATGCACCTACAATCCTAAAAAGACCTAGTGACATCATAATGGAACTCATCACCATATAGTGTTTTAAATCCATCTCGGAAATTTCCACCCCATTACATATTCATCAGTTCATAATTTTTTGTTATGAAGTAAACAACCCATATTCTAATTATCTGATTTGACTTAGAATCAATACTATTTCACCATATATGCAACTAAATCCCATTGAGGATGGACAGTGTCAAAACCCATCATAGACATTCATCCTTCATATTTTCTGCAAGAATGCACTATGTAATAACCCTTCATCAACATTAATTCTTCAGAATATCAATTAAGAGTGAAGGGTATCAGAACCCTTGTGGACAATAATTCTTCAAAAACCCATCAATTATGCAAGGTTCTTGAACCCTTTATGAATACCCATCCTTTAAAAACACCAACAGATGGTATAAACTAGATGATTATAAACTACCACAACAAATGGTATGAGCTAAAATAACATAAAAAATAGTAATAAAGGGTTTGAGATAGAAGATCTTGACTATAAAAATAAAAGGTTTAAGCTAGAAAACATTAAAATTCTTTAATAAAATGTTTGGATTAAAATAACTTAAACTATAGTAATATAAATAATGATAAAAAAGACCCTAAACTATGGCAATAAAAGGTTCAAGCTAAAATACCTTAAATTACAGACAATATAAGGTCTGATCTAAAATACACTAAACTATAGAAACAAATAGTACAAGATAGAATTCCTTAAAATATAGTAATAATGGTCAGAGATAAAAGGCCTTAAACTATAGTAAAAAGGGTTTGAGTTAAAATACCATAAACTATAGAAATAGAAGGTCTGATTTGAAAGGCCCTAAAATACATCAATGGTTTAATTTTCAAATCTCTAGGTTTCCAATTGTAAGAGAAAAAATGCTATCTTGGTTGAGAACCCAAAAATGATACCCTAGGAAGCAGTTGAGTCTTTTTTCTCTAGACGTTCACTTTGTGTGACCCATGTGATATGTAGAACATATAAAATGGAAAAGGTATAAAACTTGTTAGTTTGAAAACCCATGAAAGCGTGGCCTGAGAAAAATATAAGTCCATGCTTAGTAATATTTCCCCATATGATGTTTAGGAAATATTTAGGAAAATATAAAAAATTATGAAAAGCCTCTATAGATCATTATACATCCATATACAAAATATATCTATGCTCCATAAGTCCACTAACTTAAAAATAATGAATTAAAATATCCCCCTAGGACATATATTTACCCAAATGATCCTTTCAAACTCGGAGATCCTAGGACTACCAGAGTAGATAAATCAATGAGAAATCTTAATTCAGTAGCCACTCATGTGAAATTATTAAGAGAATTATATAATGATTCATGAATTTAAATCATGGAGTTTGGGTTTACTTGGTATTATAAAAAGTAAAAACACTTTCAATGATCTATATGATATTAAGTCAATAAAATTGCATGCATATAATGAATGAATGAAAGTATAACAGTGCGATAAAAATTTTCATAATGGTTTTTTGTTGATAACGTGTAGGGGAGGGAGGCATATTAATATTTTGGAGTCTCTTCATGATTCAAAAAAAACTTTTTACTGGGTTACAATAAAATACGATCATATGTGTTTTCTAAATAAGATAGTTTCTGGTGAGAGACTTTGATTGAGAATTGAAGTGTATCCTTCTCCATTTCTTTATCTACAACCTAGAGATGAAGACTGACAATCAAAAAATATAATTTTTCAACTAATTTTTGATTAGTCACTAATAAAGATGATGAAATCAAAATATGGGACTTTATCTATGACATGATTGCTTCTTATTCTTCTATATATACAATGAAGTAAAATATCTAGGCACACAGTTGAGAGGTCTTCATATGTCTCTATTAAAGAACGACTAAAGATTCTATTAGTAATTAGAATAGAGGAGTCTCATTATCATAACTTTGAAATTCCTCCTTATTTTTGGATTTCTTGAGTAAAAAAAATATGTGTCATGATATCATACAATTACCAAAAAGTGAATCCATTAGTTCCCAACTCATGGAAGAGTTGACCAAGATGTTTTTATTAGCACCAAATTTTCTCCAAGGAAGTATATATAACAAAATTGTGGGTATTATTTGAATTTACCATTTGTGGTATCATGTTTTTTGAAGGAGTAATTGACTAAGACAATGAGGAATTAAGAGAATGATTCTTAAGAATTTCTCCCCAACCAGTATTTCATCTATCACTAGAACTTAATGGATGGACTACTCAATAAACCATATCTTATTAATGACAAATTCATCACTATGAAGAGAGAAATTATTTAAAGGTTCCCTTAAATATAAAATTAACACCATTAATTCCATATATATGGGGATTGGGGAAGCACAACTATTGTAAACCTGATAGATCAGTAGATTCAATATAACACTCAGGTAATCTTCCACCAAAGAAGCATAATCATAATAAGAAGATATATGAATCTATAGTTGGATGAATGATTTCAAAATTTTTATCCTCAAGGACCATCATAATCCAAAATAATAGATTGATACTGGGATTCCATTATACTCGTACACCAACTAAGGGTAGAGAGGAACCCATTTGAATACATTAAAACTGAAGGGAAAATCTATAAAGTGTATATGGATCATAGATTGTCAATTATTCTGCACAAGTTGTGGAAACCCCATCCTAGGGATTTATTTGAAATAAAATATCATTGAGAAACCCATGACCATTAGTAATAATTATCCTGATCGGTGAAGTATAGGGAATGAAGTTGAAATGTTCATGTTGGATCAACATATTTATAACCTCATTAGGACCTAATATCATAACCTCAACCTTGGAAACATTTAATATACTGGGATGAAATTAATCATTAGGAATATCACTAGAGTTATGATATTTGTAACAATATAAATTCTCTCATATCCAACCAAATATGATTATAGAAGGGCTACCAATCTAGTGGGGGATGTTTCCTTATTTGGTATGACCAAAAAGTTGATAAAAATCAGAAAGAACCAACATGGTTGGATTAAGAGTCCACCCACTTCCAAACAAGATTCTATCACCAATCTACCTACTCAAATGACCAAGCATGAATCCCTGACTAGGAAAACCCATACATTGAAAAATAGGGCTAGAAATACCACTAAACAAAGGATTTGGGATACCTTTGGTCCCACCCAATAGCCCCATGATGTGTTCTCTCCAACATCTAAAAAGGACCAATAAGATATTGCACTATCTTGAAATTTTTAATAAGGACATTGATGAGGGTGTAGATTAGTTTTCATAGTCTCTCTATGATAAAGGAATATTTTGATCAAATCATTGAATGAAATGATCGAGCATATGTTAAAATCCTTCTTTAAATTATCCTTCACAATAGCAAGAATATATCACTTTGAGGTTAGAGTTTGTTCAGTCTCATCCCAAACATCCATAGTAAGAAGGAATTCATTATATATGTCCCCAAGATGAGTTATTCCTCACAAATGGTAAATATATTAGAGGTTGATTCCTACTTCACCATGATATATATGAAAGGAGCTAGTGATGGGACACCCTTATCTAATCATCTCTCTAAAGAGTCCCAAATGATAGCACACAATAAACTGGGAAATCCACATCACCTCATAATGATGGATGACATTTATTTGATCAAAGAACTCTAGGAAACACTGAATAACTGAAAATAGAAATTCACCTTATTTATATAAGTTACCACTAGAATGAATGTACTACATTAAAATCCAACAACTTCTCAAATTTCATAAAATAAGAGACAAGTATTCTTTAGTATCTCTAAAAAATCAATTGATGGGTTAGATCATGATTATATAGAACTATAAGGGAGTTACCCAATGTATAGGATATCCCCTAGAGATGTTCCATGATCAATTGATTATCTTTAGAATTTTTTGGTGTAAAATTGAGTGAATGTGAAACCAATGATATGAGATATTATAGTTAGGTTGAATAATTGAAGTATCATTTAGAAAATGGAATTCACTCAGATGTAGTCGATGTGATTGAAGGAGTAAAATACTAAAAGAGAAATTAGTTAAATGATGTGCACATAATAGAAACATTATGAGAATCAAACAAACCATGTAAAGGTTTATGCTCACATGACCTATCACTCGTATCATAAAGCATGTGACCTATGCAACATCATATGACTGCATGATCTTCTTTTACACGTCACAATCATGTGACCATATGGATGTTAGGCAGGTTATACAATGATTAATAGATGACATGAAAAAGAACTGTTGGACTATGAGAAGCACATGAGACAACCCCACAGTCAAGGACATGTAGTACAACCTAAGGAAATTACTGTGGATTAAGTCAAAAATAATTTTAGAAATGAGATTACTTGAACATTCTTATGGAAATATCATAAGATTGGATCTTTTGAATGGTTCTCATGACAAGGGCTACACAAAGATGTCTTACGATGAAGTCACATGAGGGAGGAGATGTTAAGATATATGATGGTATGATTCACTAGTCAAATGAGTTTACCTCTCACTCCCCTATTTATAGGTAGCCCAATGGAATGAAAAAAGTCACCCAAACGAATAAAATCTACATGACGAACTGACCTACAGTGAAGTTAGGGACTCAAGTATAAATTTAGTTTCATAAAAAACCATCTTTATCCACACATATTTTGTTTTTCATGGGGGTCATTTATTGATGCTCACCAAATGACCATAAAAACTTTTAGAATAGAAGATATACTCAGAGCATAGGTATTATGTTCTCTATAAGAGAAAGGAAGAAAAAACATCGCTACATAGAGATTAGGAGGGTATTTTTTGTGGATCACATAACCGCCCTGAAGACATGAAATCACATGACCCTTTGAAAGTTACATGGAAAACTCATGAACTTCATATGATTTTCTCATGATCATGACAATACTACCTGATAGGCCCTCATATACATGAAAAGGATTCTAGATGAATTTCCCTGATCATAAGATATTTCAACCAACACATGCTTGACAATCACCCAAGGTGCCTTATAAAATAAAATATAAAAATGTTTAAAGCTTCATGTGATGAGAGATATGTTTATTTTCACATGAAGGGATTGTATGGATCACATAATCAGTTTAATAATCTCATGAGATCTCATAATGTTTGTCATGAATGCCACATGAAAACTGTTGAGTATGACACTTTCATCATGTGAAGGCCCTCAGACATGTCCATTATATCATGTGATACCCCATCAAATCCATAGAAAAGAAGAGTGACTATCCATGATAATTCTCACATACCATTATGAGATCCATCATTGATCATGTGATTTAGCACAAAAAGGGGAGTGACCATCCATGGAAAAGATCAAACAGTTTCATGTGTCCCATTATTGATCACAATACACCTTGATAGAAAAATAATGTTCAATATTTGATGGTCTTGGAAAAAATCAAAAAAAAAGTTGAAAATGAATGTAACCACATGCGGGAAAAGGTATTTAGTTTTCATGTGAAGGGGATTATTCACCTTCTATGATTAGTTCATTGATCACACGAAGTCCCTTCGATATACTAGCATGATATCACAAAGGTCCACTCACAAGAAAATTCCTTCTAATGATGGTCCCTAGAAAAGTCTCCCTAAATCAAGAAAAATCCTCTTTGATAGGAATCATAATCTTGCGAAGCCTCTATGACATGTCATCCTAATCTTTTGAAGGCACCTTGAAATGTATATTTGATTATGTCAAAGAAAATTGACCATCCATGGGTCCAATAAATATGGTGATGACATAATGATCTAATGGTTGTCATTTATCATGTGAGAAAAATATGACACCCTGAATAACCCATGGTAGGTTCATGAAAAACAAATTATTATCCATAAAGTTAGTGAGGTCTATAAATTTCTCCCCCTCAGAATAATATAAAACACACATGAGTGCATAGATTTGAGAGAGGACTTATTAGAGTGGATATTCACACAATTGTAAGGGATTTACACTATGTAAAACATATGGAACAAATTAATGGATTACACAACATGTATATATGATTTTTTGGTCAACTTATTGATCACATGAAAGAGATATAGTGTGTCATCCAGATTATGAAAAAGATTTTCTACATGTTTACATGATCAAATGAGAGCTCATAGGCCATGCTTGAAAAACATTACTTCATTTAACCAATAAACTATGAAAAAGATGGAAGAATTGCATGAAGATAGATATAGTAATTTTCATGAAATGGAATCATGTATTTTTAATGACCTATCTGGACCAAATGATAACATAGAGAAATGTCATACAGATCAAGTGAATGCACTCGACCATTTTATCCAAGTCTCACGAAGTCCTCCAAACAAGTTAGAAAAGTCACATTAAGTCCTCCAGTCATATCAACCAAGCCACATGAATTATTATAGACAAGTCAGCAAGATCACATTATACCTTTGGACATTTCTAAATTAATCACTTGAAGATTCTTCAGATATTTTAGGCAGATCATACGACAACATTATAACATGTTTTCCCTAATCGTGTGACACCATTGGATGTTTCTGTTCCAATCATATGATGTATCCCCTGACAAGTTAGTTGAATTATGAAATATCCCTCTTAAATGTCTACATTAATCATACATATCACCTTGAACATATCAAACATATCATGTGGTTGCCTCTAGACAAGTCAATTGCATCTTGTAGCAGATACCTCAGAAATGTCTACTAGAGATCCTGAGAAATGTTTGGAAGATTATTATGAAATGAAAATATATCCTAAAAAATGTGATTCAAACAACTAGGAATTGTCCAAATGAAATACCCAACATGTCAACCATGTTAGGCATAGACCCCCTGATATGTCAAGTGTAAATGTCAGAAACCCTGAGACAAGATAACTGTGCATGACAAACACACTTATATATACAACAATTTAAAATACGAGGAATCTTATTACTATCTAAACAAGATACATAAGATGGTTTCCCAAGGCGCAAGATCTAATTGGGAATCCAAATTAATCTAAATCCCTCCATGTCTCATATAATATAACCTATGGTACCGAAAATTCTTTATGGGTTCATCAATCATTCTCATAAATAAATGGATTGAGAAACTAATTAAACATTGAGGAATCTGATTCATGCATTATTTCAGATATATAGGATTCATTGCTAAGGATCAATCTCTATATCAAAGACTCCATTATGGTTATCCTAGTTCATAAGTATCATATCCATGTTTAGTGAGTCCGATCACTTTATATCTCCTACTTGTCACACCAATCATGACTCACATGGGCTTATGGATTTGAATCAATCATATCGTTCACATCATAAATTTATCTTCTATAGGTAAACATCATTGTTTAATCCTTGTTCAGTTACATGATACTATTTCCCCTATATAAGGGAATACACCTTAGTGTAGGTCCTAAATAAATTCCCATATTAGTAAATACTGGGGTAATATCCTTTAGGGGAATTAATTATATATCACCAAACATCAATGGGTTGATATAAGATTGAAGTATGATGAATCTGATTTTTTATGTTGGATACCTGGGATGCCTTCTTAAAGCCCAAGCACCATACCCATCACCTAATTTCCCTCACATATGTCTTTTAGGCATGATGTTAAACTAAATTATTTTTCACACAAATTAACTAAATTTTTTTATTTCTATTATAAATAGGATATATAAAACACCTCATGAATTTTCAATACCATCCTTGAAACAAAAATCACCTTCTTAAGAAGATAGTAAACTCTAGAGCACTTGCTTATATGGATTCAAAAAATAAGTAGTTACCCATTTATAAAAACTAACATGAAATTGATAGAGAACCTCAGATGCATATAGATAGTCTCATAGATAGAACCCCATATACATGAAAAAGGATTCAAACCCCAATAATTTTATTAGGGCAACCAATTCTATATCATGATTTGGAATATATTCATAAAAATATCATAAATCTATAATAGAGTCTCAGAATAGGTAACAATTCCCCCCAAAAGTGTTTGATGAGCCCAACCTACTATTCTCTCAATCAATATCAGTTCCTAAGTTTCATTGTGACTGATACCCCAAATAGATGCCTACCTTCAGATAGATGGTATTTACCTTTTTATAGATGTGGGATCACTTGGGAGTGTCCATAAGAGAGAAAAATGGTGAATCAGACATGAATGATTATTCTACCATACATAAACCACCCATAATCATATCCATAACCCTTTCCATAAATGGGAAACAAAATTGGTAAATATAGTATGAAATCATGTGATAACAGAATAAATTAATCATTATAGGTGTTAGACATCTTGTCTACCAAACATAGTGAACCATACCATCTCTGAGGGAAATAATTGAATTTTCTTTCATTTTGTCCTAAATCAATCTTGGTTCAATATAGGTTTCTTTATGTTGGATTATATTATATTCCTTAACCTAATTCCATAACATAATAAATTATTAATAATGTATTGTAAATAGAATGTGGTTAATCAAACTATATCCCCATGAGTGTCAAGCCATGTGTGCAGTCCCAAGCCCAATCATTATGAACTAGAGTGACGATTGAGTTGATAATCAACCATTATTTTTAAGGTTATTATCCCCAAGTGAATGATTTTAATAGGCACATACTATTACAAGTATGTAGATAAATATATACTTTCTTATATAACCACACAAACTATACATTAACAAATCATTGAGGTGTTTTTCAATTTTTGAAAAATACATTAAACATTTATATAGGGTTATCCAAATGATCTCCAATCATAATCCATAAAATATTCAATATTACCTCAACTAAGAGAAATGGTTATCTATAATATCAAAATTTTATACAAACTTATATTACCAACTCTTATGATATACTCAAATAACATTATAGCTTCCTAAGTTATCTAAATCCTTCTCTAGTACCAACATTGAGGCTTTAGACACACACTCCCAGGTCTGACAATGAGAATACACACATTACATACTGGATTTGATATCAATAGTATATTAATAGTCATAAATAATCCACAATCACATGAATTAATGTAAATATGGAATTACATACATTAACAAAAGTTTTTAGGTTTAGAGAGTTAGGTAATTTGGACAAACATTAACTAGAAAAACTCATGTCTTTTTCATCTAAAGGGAATTATGAAAAATATATTAGGAACTAATTAATATATAATAAATAATTTACTATAACATAAATTTCATAAATAATACTTGTTCAGTGCCTCGTACTGGGTCTTCATGAGAGCTCAGTCATGTGTCCCTACAGACCTACCATGACCCGTTCCCCGGGGCCCATGCCATGACTACCCCATGCCCTCTTTCCATAGGCCATGGGTTGGCGACTAGCACCAAAAGGCGTATCCCCTAAAACTAGGAAGGAATTGACTTTATATCCTATAAACACACTCAACCAAGCACACTAAAAGATACAAACACAAGTAAAATATATAACAAAAAGAGTTCTGAAAGTAAGAGGGGATTGAATACAAGCCCAATAGTAAAGGTACAAGTACAACTGAAAATACAATACAACCGAATAAAGAGAAAGATAGTTACTGGGTCGTCCTCCGAGGTTCCTACATGAAGGGTAGGTACAGATTGCCTCCTCAGCACTCCATGTTTACCCATCTCCTTTGTATACTGACACGCTGTATGGTTCACCTCTAGGCACCATCCAGTCCTATTACCCTCAGCCTCGATCAGGGTTGTCTGTCGTCTGCACGAAACACAACAAGGTGCGGGTGAAGCTCGTGCAGGGGTGAGTATAACGATACATAGTAGGGACCCCGAGACCCTCAAGGTCTCACAAAATAAACAAACGATAAATAAAAATGTATGTAAAATAATGACAACCCTACTTAGGTATATGCCCATACATATACCTATGTTATCAAATATTACCTATCTCATTAATGGGGAAACATAGGGCCCAACTCCTTATCCAAAGGACAACTGCTCCATGAAAGAAAGATTAGTACAAAGGTAAGTTCCACATAGGTACGCCACACAGTGGAATACCACAAAGGTATCACCACAAAGGTAAGCACCACAAATGTATGTCACATAGAATAATACCACCAAGGTATCAACACGAAGAAAATACCCACACAGGTACACCACACAGAAGAATACCACAAAGGCAAAGACTCAACTAACACCAGGTATACCTTAGGTACAGAAGTATAGACGATTAGATGTAACTACTAAATCATCTTACTCTATTAAGTGGAAGACCCAAGTAGGATCCAAGTACATCATCAGACCAACACATGATCCTAGTACAGAAGACCCACATAGGATCCCAGTACATCATCAAACCCACATAGGATCCCAGTACGGAAAACCCACATAGGATCCTAGTACATCATCAGACCCACATAGGTTCCTAATATGATAGACCCACACAGGATCCAAGATTAGTCACACATGGATTTCTAGAGCGGATCTAAGTGGGATCCTTGAATATAGACCCACAAAGAATCCTTTTCCCTTGTTACAGCCAGCTACTGGGTTCCCCCACTAAGCTCGCTTGATTTCGTAAGGTTCTGCTCCTCAAGCCATATTTCGATACTCCAACTACCACAAAGTCCCATGAATAATTATTTCAAAGTACCAAAATTTAATAGGGGTCTCAACGCAATAGACAATGCATCAATCAGATGCCCGGTCTGTATGTTATTAGCCTTTTAGTCCTGAGGGCCCAGTTGGATTTGTGCTTGATCCAACTCGACCATACCCCAAATTTATCCAAATATAAAGTTGGGTATACCAAAAGGAAAATCTATCTCTAAGGTTTCCAGCACCACATACGGTTCTTTAAATGGATGCTCTATGCCAATGTTATGGCCAAAATAGAGAATACGGGTCGAAGATGGTCCGGGTCCGGTCCGACTCAGTCGGACCGACCTGACCCTTCTTGACCCGTGCTGGGTGGCCCGGCCTGAACGGCCTAGCATGGCCCCATGCAGGGGGGGGGATTCACACACCCCTATCCTACTCACCTAATGTCAAAATCTGTTTGGTCACCTGGAAGCACGTGGGACCCGCTGCGGGTCCCGCCACGGGTCTCACCCGGTCCAGCTCGACCAACCGTTTTGGCTGGCCCCTTTGCTCCTCCCAGTGGCATGTCATGCACCGCCCCTCCATGGTCAACCTAACACTGGCCAACCTCCCTTCACCGACGTAACACAAAGAAATGACCCCTGCTCGCCGGGCGCCACGGACACGCGCCGCCGCTCCTCGTCGTGCGTCCGGTCTCCGCTGGTCGCTGTTCTTGCTCCGCCACGGCCGATAGACCGCATACCTTCTCTAGTAGTGTGGTTATTCCTTCACCATCTTTGCAGCCATCCATGGCAACGACCACCGTTCTTGAGCCCCACCGATGTCAGATACCGTACTCCTCCATCGTGAAGAACATACCAAGAACCACAAAGATTTTGCGGAGGGGTCGGGCCATGTTCATTTGGCCCGGACCATCCACTTTGGGTGGTAGCAAGTAGTTTAAATATTTCTTAAATCATGTAGAAAGATCAAGAATGAGAAAGGGAAAAACTCAAAACAACAATCCCTACCTCAAAGTTTCCGTTGGAGATCGATGAGGAGGGAAGAACAGACGTCGGTTCGTTACCGTCAAAGACATCAGCGTTCGTTGCCTCCACAATGTGTTTCCGATGGGGGCTCGAGGTCAGTTCCTCATTCTTCATTGAAGATGGAACGTTCTTCATTGTAGATGAGTTCCTCCAAGTTCTCCCAAGATTCTACCTCTGACAACAATTTCTCCCCCCAGGAAAAATGAGGAACCAATAAAATATGTTTTCATCAATTTAATATAAGTTGACATTATTAAACAATTTAAGAGGCATAATTAAATGGGAGAATAATAAATGGGGATTTGATAGTTTTTCTCCATTAAAGTGGTGTTTGGGTGGTCCCCACCACCATGGATTCGAATTGGAGGTTTTCTTGCTCTGGTTTTCCCCACCACTAAGCATTCAATTGGGACGAGAAAAATAAAATAAAAGTTATTCTATATTTTATTTTTATTCCATGAAAAACACAAAAAATAACTTTCACCCTTGACCAACTCCTGTAGAGGTGAAAGTTTCCTTAAGAGAATATTGGAGATGTGATTTCAATGGTGTCCTCAGATTTCAATTCTGAGCACCATTTCAAAAATTACCAAAACCAACTCGCATTTTACTAAACAAACCTGCAAAAAGTTCAGAAATTTATTCCGGGCACACTGGGCCACATAATCACACGCCGTCAATTATTTCGGACTCGTAAAATTCCTATATAATAAAAAAAGATAAATTTTACATAGAATTTACAGGTATTTACATTCTCTCAACCTCAGGGTTTTTCATCCCCAAAAGCCACATCACAAAACTAAGAAAAAAAGTGGGGGTACTGATCACATATTTGAGCCTCCCGTACCCATGTGATCTTCTGGAGGTTCTCGTGCTGCCAACATACACGCACCAAAGGTATCGATCGCCCACGAAGGACTCTCTCCTATCGATCCTCAATATCCACTAGTACCTCCATAAATTTCACCTCATCATTAATGTCCATCTCACCATGGTCGATGATGTGAGAAGGGTTATTCACGTTTCTCCTCAGCAGGGACACGTGGAAGAGGTCATGCACCCGGTGCAACCTAGGGGGATGTGCTAGGTGGTAAGACACCTCACCAACTCTGCTGAGGACCTAGAAGGGTCCGATGAACCTCAGAGATAACTTTCTACCCCAGAAAAATCTCCGCAAACCTCATCAAGGTGAGACCCATAGAAAGACATGGTCACCATCCTCAAACTCCAGAGGTATCCATCTCATGTCGGCATAGGACTTCTGCCTGCTCTATGTAGTCTTCATCCGCTCCTGGATGACCTACACCTTCTCCGTGGTAGTCTATAATATATCTGGTCCCATGAGGGCTGACTCCCCTCTGTCAGTCCATCACAAAGGTGATATTCAAGGTCATCCTTACAACACCTCGAAAGGTGCCATCCCAATGGTGGAGTTCTAGCTTTTGTTGTATGAAAACTCCACCAAAGGTAATTGATCCTCTCAGCTACGACAAAAGTAGATTATGGAAGCACTCAACATGTCCTCAAGGGTCTGAATGGTCTGCTCAGTCTGGCCATTTGTCTGAGGATGGAAGACGATGCTCAAACGTAGCTGCATCCCAAAATCCTCCTGTAACCCCTTCCATATCCGGGAAGTGAAATGTGAATCACGATCAAAGACAATAATCACGGGTACTCCATGTAGATGCTCAATATCCTACACATAGAGGCATTCCAAGATCTCTACTAAACCCTAATATCTGATCGGTAAGAAGTGGGCCAACTTGGTGTGTCGGTCGACGATCACCCAGATAGAATCATGACTCCTGGACATACGTGGAAGTCTTGTCACAAAGTCTATGGATATCACATCCCACTTCCACTCTTGGACCTCTAAAGGCTGAAATAATCCTGCAGGTACCTAATGCTCCGCCTTCACTTACTGGAAAGTGAGGCATCGAGAGACAAGATCTTCTACTGGTTTCTTCATTCCTGGCAACCAGTGCTGTCTTCAGAGGTCCTGATTCCTCTTCGCCACTCCTAGATGTACCGCTAGAGGGGACGTGTGGAACTCCCTCAACACTTCCTCCTGAAGTGACACTGGCACCATAGTAGTCCTTTAAAGAGGATGATGTGCTCCCCACCTTCAGAAAATCCATCAGGTGCCTGTCATGTGGATATCTGAGCATGTTGAGTCTTGTAGTCAGAATCCCTAGGTTGTGCCATCTTGACTCATTGAAGAAGTGGGGGAGTGACTTTAAGAGACTGAATAGAAGATTCTCCATCCTGATTGACAAAGGATATCTACAAAGTGTCCAACTACTCTGTCGCCTCACCTAGAAGCTATATACCAGATCTCCTGCTGAGTGCATTTTCTACAATTTTCCCCTACCCAAGAGTATAGAATATCTCAAAACCATAGTCTTGGAGGAACTCAAGCCAATGCCACTGTCTTAGGTTCAGGTCCTTCTGCAAGAAGGTATACCTGAGACTCTTGTGATCAGAGTAAACCGTAAAACAATCACTCATCATGTAATGTCGCCACATCTTCAAGGTGAAGACTACTACTTCTAAATATAGGTCATGGCTAGCGTAGTTTTGCTCATGTTGTCTCAGCTGTCGAGAACCATATGCGATCACTACTTTCTCCTGCATCAGGACACATATGAGTCTAGTCCCTGATGTGTCACAGTAAATTATGTACCAACACCCTTCTTAGGAACCCTCAAGATGGGGGCACTAGCCAGCCTCTGCCTCAGCTCCTGAAAACTCTGATGGCATCTTTCCGACCACACGAAGGGTTTCCCCTTCTTCTTCAATGCTGATAAAGGTGCTGTAACTCTAAAGAAAATTTTTCACCAACCTCTGGTAGTATTTGGCAAAACCCAAGAAACTCTGTACCTCTGTCACACTCCTGGGTGGCTATCAAGCAAGTATAACCTCAATCTTCACTGGATCCACTGCATCTCCAGCCTTCAAAATGACATGTCCCAGGAAGTGAGCCTCTCAGATATATAACTAGAACTTCGAGATCATACCATAAAGATGGTGCTCTCAGAGTGTGTCTATAACTATCTACAAATGATTAGCTTGTTCCTCCTCAATAGCTGATTAGATCAGAATTTCATCAATGAATACAACTACAAAGTGATCAAGGTATGGTTGCAAGATCCTATTAATGAGTCCCATGAATACTTCTTGAGAGTTGGTCATACCGAATGACATGACCAAAAACTCATAATGGTCGTACCAACATCTGAAATCCATATTCTACATATCCTTATCTTGTACTCTGAGCTGGTGATAGCCTGATCTGAGGTCTATCTTCGAGAACCACCATGATCTCTCCATCTGATCAAAGAGGTCGTCAATCCTTTGGAGTGGGTACTTGTTCTTCACGATCACCTTGTTCAGGCGGCGATAGTCAAAACAAAGTCTCAAGCTCCGATCCACCTTCTTGGAAAAAAAAATTGGGGCTGCCTAAGGAGAAACACTGGGATGAATAAACCCCTTCCCTTGTAAGTCTTCCAGCTGTACCCGTAGCTCACAAAGCTCCGCGGGAGCCATCCGATATGCTGGTGTAGAAATCGGTGCTGTTCCGAAGTACAAGTCAATGTAAAAGTCCATCTCTCTGCGAGGAGGTAGACCTGAAACATCATCAGGGAAGACATCTGCATACTGGTCCACCACTATAGGATAGATCAATCTCTCAACATCAACCACTTTGAGGGTATGGCTAGACAACTGATAAGGGATTAGCTACACTCTCCTCCAGGTAAGTCCATCTTGTGCTGCAATGGTTCCTTTCTCTCTAGTGATGGTAAAACTAGTCCCATCTATGCAGACACATCACACTTTTCACCTAATACAGTCAATCTGATCATGGACTGTAGATAACTAGTCCATATCTAAGATGACATTGTAAGGCCTTGATGCTGCTACTAGGAGATCCCAGGTGAAGCTCTCACCTCATAGAGTAAGCTCACACTGCTGGAACCAGTGCATAATCATTGAATCCTCTCCCATAGGAGTCTCTAGTCGTAAGGATCGAGCCAAAAAATCCATCAGAATCTCTGAGATCCTAATGAGGGCAGTGGCAATAAAATAACGACTGGCACCTGTGTTTATAAGTACTGAGCTAAGGTGGAGTAGACACCGATCGTACCTCGAATCATTTCCGGAGCACCATGATCGTAGGCCTCTACTACCTGGAGCTGAGCTCACCCCTTTCCACCTACTCCCTGTGGTCAGGGTGAACCACCTAGTGGTGGTGGCGGTAACATCTTGAATCATCTCCCACCTCCAACTGCATTGCCAGCTCCTTTGTCACATTTTCCTTCTCCCTGTGGACCTCCTCGGTCAAACATCTATCTTGGCTTGGGTGGTCCCTTGACCATCTGCTGATCATTCGTACGACGGGTCAGGTAGTCTCGGGCCATGTGACCCTACCCACTGTATGTGTAACACTGCCTGTTCCTCACATGACTAGCTCTGTCTCTGGTACCCCGCACAACTAACCCTGAATCCTGCGGTTGTCCTCATATAGGTATGGTCTTCTTGGACCTCTGTGACATCTATCTACTGCCAACTATAGAAGATTACAATACATGATGACTGGTGGTGGGTCTCGCTGTTGGTGACTGGTCAGCAAGAAAACTCTCCACTAAGAGGGCTTTCTCTAACACCCACACCTGCGTCGGGATGATGAATGGGATCATTGAAGCCCTGATCTCCCACCTGTGTCCCTACTTGAAGGTCCGGGCCCTGAAGAATGGGTACCATTCCATATCAGTGGAGTACCATGAGAGGACGGTGAACCTCACAGAGTACTGAGCCACAATCATGTTGCCCTGCTGTAGATGAAGAAACTCTTGAATGCACACTGAACGAAGGGTCATTGGGACAAAATCTACCCAAAACAGGCTCTAGAAGTCTTCCTAGAGAAGTGTCACCTCGTCGTGAACTTGGAGGATCAAGATCCACCATCTTCCTACTGCTACCTATAGAGGACTGGTGGAAAGGATCACCATGAGATCGGATGGTGTCCCTACCAGTCGGAAGACTCTCACTATGGCCTCCAACCAATCCTCAGCCTCCTGTGGGTCTATCTTACCCCTGAACCTAAGTGGCCTCTAGAGCCGGAACTCATGCAACGCGTTCAAGCAGCGTGCACTCTCTACTACTGGGGATGGTGACATCGGTGTCCCAATGGGTAATGGTACCACTGGTGCCTCTTCCAGTGCCTCTACTAAAAGTGGGCCCTACATAGAGGCCTCATTGCTCGGTGGGCTATCCTTGCGTACTATACCCGAAACCCTAGCTGGATATCTTCATTGAGGCATACTGAAAAGAAACAGGTACGACACGATCAATAAGTTATACCTGGTGAGCTGACTAAAAGATTTTACAAAGAAAACTCTTCAAAACACACACACAATTAGTGTTTTCGTGCACTGAGTCAGAAATCAGAAGTCAGGGACCTGGTGTATGGATACGTCAGCCGCTATACCAACACTACATTCCCTAAACTGATAACCATACTCACTACACATAATAATATTGCTGTTTAAATGATCAGAGTCATATGTTATATGGTATAACCTCTCACTCATACCAATTTGTCACGACCCGTTCCTCGGGACCCGTACCGTGAATACACCAATCCCGAATCCATAGGCCAGGGGCTGGTGAATAGCACCGAAAGACATATCCCCTAAAACTGGGAAGGAATTTCCATTATATCTTGTAAACACACTCAAACAAGCACACTGTAATATACAAACACAAGTAAAATGTATAACAAAAAGATTGCTGAAAGTAAGAGGGTCCGGAATACAAGACTACCAGTAAAGGTACAAGTACAACAGAAAATACAATACAACTGAAGAAAGAGAAAGACAGTTACTAAGTCGTCCTCCGAGGTTACTACCTGAAGGGTAGGTACAGATCGCCTCCTCATCACTCCATGTTTGCTTGTCTCCTCTACGTACCGACTTGCCGCATGGTCCACCTCTGGGAACCATCCAGTCTTGGTACCCTCAGCCTCGATCAGCACTTTCTATCATCTACACCAAACACAATAGGGTGCGGGCAAATCCCGTGTAGGGGTGAGTATAACGATACTCAGTAGGGACGCTGAGACCGTCAAGGTATCATAAAATCCACAATGGATAAATAAAAAATTAGGTAAACTAGTGACAACCCCACTTAGGTATATGTCAATACATATACCTAAGTTATCAAATATAACCCATCTCATTCATGAGGAAACACAAGGCCCAACTCTATAGCCAAAGTACAACTATTCCACAAAGGAAAGATTACCACGAAGGTAAGTACCACATAGGTACACCACACATATGAATATCACAAAGGTATCACCATGAAGGTAAGTACCTCACAGGTACACCACACAGAAGAATACCTCCAAGGTATCACCATGAAGGAAAGTACCCCAGAGGTAGGCCACACAGAAGAATACCACAAAGGTAAAGACTCAGCTCACACCAGGTATAACTTAGGTAAAAAAGTATAGATGATTACATGTAACTACTAAATAATCTTACTCTATTAAGAGGAATACCCATGTAGGATCCTAGTACATCATCATACCCACACATGATCCTTGTACAGCAGACCCACACCGGATCCTAGTACATCATCATACCCACACATGATCATAGTATAGAAGACCCACTCATGATTCTAGTACATCATCAGACCCACACAGGATCCTAGTATGGTAGACCAACACATGATCCGAGAATAGTCCCACATGGATTCCTAGAGAGGATCCAAGTGGGATCTTCGAATACCGACCCACGAAGGATCGCTTTCTTATGTTATAGCTAGCTACTGGGTTCCCACACTAAGCTCGATTGATTCATGGAGGTTCCACTCCTCAATCTACAAGACCATACTCCAACTTCCATGAAGTCCCATGAAGAATTATCCCAATGGACCTCCACGTAATAGGGGTTTTAACACAATAGACGCTGCGTCAATCGGATGCTCGGTCTGTAAGTTATTACCCTCTTAGTCCCGAGGGCCCTGTTAGATTCCTGATCGATCCAACTCGACCATAACCTAACTTTATCTAAATCTTAATTGGGGTATACCAAAAGGACTTTCTTTCTCTATGGTTTCTATCACCGCAGACGGTTCGTCAAACGGACGCCCGATGCCAAAGTTATGGCCAAAAGAGCGAATGCGGGTCGAAGTTGGTCCAGGTTTGGTCTGACAAGGTAGGACCGACCCGAACTAGTTCGGGTTGACCTAGCCCAATGGGTCCAGCCTGTCCCACATTGGGAAGCCCGCCTTGGGCATCCTGGCTTAGACGGCTCAGCCTGGGTGGCCTGTCCTGGCCGCATGCGGGGTGGGGGGGGGGAGTTGCGTGCCCCCGCTCCAACTCACCGAATGACTGGAGCCGTTCGGTCGCCAGACATCATGTGAGACCTACCACAGGTCTCGCCCAGTCTAGCTCGGCCGGTCATTTTGGCTAGCCCCTTTTCTCATCCCGGCGGCACGTCCTATGTTTCCCCTCTGCGGCCGACTGAACGCCGACCACCCTCCCTTCACCACCGCGGCGCAAAGTCACGACCCATGCTTGTCGGGCGGTGTAGATGCGTGCCGCCACCCCCTGTCATGCGGATGGCCTCCATTACCCACCATTCTTGCTCCACTACAACCAATGGGCCGCGTCCCTTCTCTAGTGGCATGGTTCCTCTGCCGCTGTCTTCGCGGCTGGCGGTGGTGCCGAAATCCGTTCCTGAGCCCCAACGGTGTCGTATACCATCCTCCTCCATCATGAAAAACATACCAAGAACCAAAAATATTTTTCAGAGGGGTCAGGCCATGTTCGTTTGTTTCGTACCCTCCACATAGGGCGGTAGAAATTGGTTCAAATATTTCTTGAATCATGAAGAATTGTCAATAACAGAAAAGGGTGAAACTCAAAACAAAAATCCCTACCACAAAGGTTTCGTTAGAGATCGATGAGGATGGAATAACGGACGTTAGTTCATTTTCATCGAAGACTTCAGTGTTCATTTCCTCCCCAAGGTGCTTCTGATCGGGGATCGAGGCCAGTTACTCGTTCTTTGTTGGAGATGGTGAGTTCTTCGTTGGAGATTCTTTCCTCTGTGTTCTCCCAAGCTTCAACCTTTTCCAAATATTTCTCCCACCAGGAATAATGAGGAGCCAACAAAATATGTTTTTATAAATTTAATTTAAATTGGCATCATTAAAAAATTGATGTGGCATAATTAAATGGGAGAATAATTAATAAGGATTTGAAAGTTTTTCTCCATAAAGCGGGGTTCGGGTGGTCCCCACCACTATGGATTTGAATTGGGAATTTTTTAGCTCGGGTGGTCCCCACCACCGAGCATTCAATTGGGAGGATAAAAATAAAATAAAAATTATTCTATATTTTACTTTTATTCCATAAAAAACACAAAAACTTACTTTAACCTTTGACCAAATTCCATCGAGGTGAAAGTCTCCTTAAGTGAATACGGACGCTGCGAGTTCAATAGTGTCCTCATATTTCAATTCCAAGCACCGATTAAAACGTTACAAAGACCCGCTCACACGTTTAATGAACATACCCAAAAAAAAGTTCAGAAATTCATTTCGGGGACACCGGGCCTCGGAATCATGCCCTGTCAATTTTCGTGGACTCGAAAAATTCCTATATAATTAAAAAAAATTACATGGAATTTATGGGTATTTAAATTCTCCCCACCTCAGGGCTTTGCATCCCCAAAATCCATATCACAAAAATAGGAAAACCAGTGGGGGTAATGAGCATGTATCTGAGCCTCCGGCTCCCATGTTCTCTATTGGAGGTTCCCATGCTACCAACGCACAAGCACCAAAGGTATTGATCGCCCAGGAAAGACTTTCTCTCGTAGATCCTCAATCTCCATTAGAATCTCCATAAATGTCACCCCATCATTGATATCCAGCTCGTCGTGGTCGATGATGTGAGAAGGGTCATGCACATATCTCCTCAGCTGGGATATATGGAAGACATCGTGCACCAAATGAAAATGAGGGGTAAGTTATAGGCGGTAAGCCACCTCTCCAACTCTGATGGAGACCTAGAAGGGTCTGATGAACCTCAGAGAAAAATTTCTACCCCGTCCAAATCTTCGCAAACCTCGTCGAGGTGAGACCTGTAGAAAGACATGGTCACCATCCTCAAACTGTAGAGGTCTCCGTCTCCTGTCGGCATAGGACTTAGGCCTGATCTGTGCAATCTTCATACACTCCTGGATGACCGGCACCTTCTTCATGGTATCCTGTACCATATCTGGTCCCATGAGGGCTCAATCCCCAGGGTCAGTGCAGCACAAAGGCGATCTTCAAGGTCGGCCGTACAACGCCTCGAAAGGTGCCATCCCTATAGTGGAGTGACAACTTTTTTTGTTTGAAAAATACTCCAAAGGTAAGTGATTCTCCCAGCTACGACTGAAGTTGAGGACACAAGAACACAACATTTCCTCGAGGGTCTGAATGGTCTACTCAGTATGGCCATCCGTCTGAGGGTGGAAGACGGTGCTCAAATGAAGATGTGCCCCAAAGCCTCCTGTAACCCCTTCTATAGCCGGGAAGTGAAATGTGCATCACGATCAGAGACAATCGTCGAGGGTACTCCATGTAGCCTCACAATCTCCTACACATATAGGCATCACAAGATCTCTACTGAATCCTACTCTCTGATCAATAGGAATTGGGACGACTTGGTGAGTCGGTCGACGATAAACCAAATAAAATCACGACCCCTAGACGTATGCATAAGTCCTATCATGAATTCCATGGATATCCCATCCCACTTAAACTCTAGGAACTCTAAAGGCTGAACTAAGACTTCTGGTACATGATACACCGCCTTCACTTGCTGGCAAGTGAGGCATCGAGAGACAAACTCTGCTACTTCTTTCTTCATTCTCAGCCACCAATGCTATCATCGGAGGTCCTGATACATATTCGTCACTCTTAGATGTACCGCTAGAGGGGACATGTGGAAATCCCTTAACACTTCCTCCCATAGCGACATTGGCACCATAGTACGTCCTCTAAAGAGGATGAAATGCTCCCAACCTTCATAAAATCCATTAGGTTCCTATTTTGTGGATTTCTGAGCATGTCGATTCTCACAGTCAGCATCCACACATTATGCCTTCCTGAATCACTGAAGAAGTGGGGGAGTGACTATAAGGGACTGAAGAAAAGCTTCTTCATCTTGATCCACAAAGGATATTTTAAAATCATCCAACTGCTCCACTACCTCACCTAACTGCTATATACTAGATATCCTGCCCAGTGCATCTGCTACAACGTTCCCCTTCCCAGGAGTATAGACTATCTCAAAGTCATAGTCCTGGAGGAACTCAATACTACACCACTTTCTCAGGTTTATGTCCATCTGCGAGAAGATATAACTGAGACTCTTGTGATCAGAGTAAACCATAAAATGCCCTCTCATCAAGTAATGTTGGCACATCTTTAAGGCGAAGAATAATGCTGCTAACTCTAGGTCATGGGTAGAATAGTTCTTCTCATTTTGTCTTAGCTGTAGAGAACTATATGCGATCACTGATCGCTCTTGTATCAGGACACATCTATGCCCGGTCCCTAATGCGTCATAGTAAACTACGTACCCAACAACCTCCTATAGAAGCCTCAAGATGAGGGCACTAGTCAGCCTCTGCCTCAACTCCTAAAAACTCCGCTGGAATATCTCTAACCACATGAAGGGTTGCCCCTTCTTCATCAACACTGATAAAGGTGCTGCAACTCTGGAGAAATCTAGTAAAAACCTCCAGTAGTATCTGGCCAAACCCAGGAAACTCCATACCTTTGTCACACTCCTGGGTGGCACCCAAGAAAGTACAACCTCAATCTTCACTAGATCCACCATAACTCCAGCCTCGAAGATGACATGTCTCAGAAAGTGAACCTCTCAGATTCAGAACTAGAACTTAGAGAGATTACCATAATGTTGGTGCTCTTGAAGTGTGTCCAGAACTATCTGAAAATGATAGGCATGATCCTCCTCAGTAGCTGAGTAGATCAGAATGTCATCAATGAAGACTACTAAAAAGAAATCAAGGTATAGCTATAAGATCATATTCATGAGTCTCATGAATACTACTGGAGCGTTGGTCAGACCAAACGACATGACCAAAAGCTCATAATGGCCATACCAACATCTGAAATCCATCTTCTACACATCCTCATCTCGTACTCTGAGCTGGTGATAGCCAGATCTGAGGTCTATCTTTGAGAACCACCTTGCTCCCTTCAGCTGATCAAAGAGGTCGTTAATCCTCATGAGTGGGTACTTGTTCTTCACGGTCACCTGGTTCAGGAACCAATAGTCAACACAAAGTATCATGTTCCCATATGCCTTTTTGGAAAATAAAATTGAGGCTGTCCAAGGAGAAACACTAGGCTGAATAAACCCCTTCCCCTGTGAGTCTTCTAGCTATACCCGCAGCTCACGAAGCTCTTCAGGAGCCATCCGATACACTGGTGTATATATCGGTGCCATCCCAGGGTACAAGTCAATGTAAAATTCCACCTATCTATGAGGAGGTTGACCCCAATCATCATCAAGGAAGACATATTCATATTGGTATACCACTATAGGATATCTCGGACTCTGCACATCATCCGCTCTGAGGGTTAGGCGAGCCAACTGATGAGTGATCGGCTGCATTCTCCTTCGGGTAAGTCCATCCTATACTGCAAAGGCTCCCTTCTCTCCAGTGAAGGTAAACCTGGTCCCATCCATGCAGTCACAGTGCACTTTGCACCTAATACAGTCAATCTGATCATGGAGTGTAGATAAACAGTCCATACCCAAGATGACATCGTAAGGCCTCGACACTGCTACTAGGAGATCCTAGATAAGGCTCTCACCTCTTAGAGTAATCTCACACTGCCGAAACCAGTGTGTAATCATCAAATCCTCTAACATAGGAGTCTCAAGCCATAAGGATCGAGCCAATGGCTCCGTTGGAATCTCTGAGCTTCGAACGAGGGAAGTGGCAATAAAATAATGACTTAAACCTTTGTCTATAAGTACTGCAGCTATGGTGGAGTAGATACAGATCGTACCTCGAATCATTTCTGGAGTGCCATGATCATCAGCCTCAGCTGCCTGGAGCTAAGCTCGCCCCTATCCACTTGCTCCCTGTGGTCAGGGTGGACCACCTAGTGGTGTTTGCGGTAACATCTCGAATCATCGCCTACTGCTAGATGCACAACCAACTCCTCTACAGGTCCGCCTTCTCCTTGTGGACCTCCTCAGTCGAACCTCTATCTCTGCTTGGGAGGTCCCTCAACCGTCAGCTGATCATCCGTATGGCGGGTCGGGCTGTCTCAGGCCATGTGACCCTACCCGCCACATGTGTAACACTGCATATTCCTCACATGACTGGCTCTATCTCCAATGCCCCGCACAACTAAACCTTAATCCTACGGTCATCCTCCTATAGGTCTGGTCCTCTTGGACCTCTGTGACATCTATCTACTTCCAACTATAGAAGATTCCACTATGTGACAATTGGTGGTGGCTCTCGCTGCTAGTGATTGCTCAGTAAGAAAACTCTCCACCAATAGGGCTCGCTCTAACACCCCCGTTAGCGTTGGGATCATGAGTGAGATAATCAAAGCCCTGATATCCCACCTGAGTCCCTGCTCGAAGGTCCGAGCCCTGAAGAATGGGTCCCATACCATATTAGTGGAGTAGCGTGAGAGGTCGGTGAACCTCACAGAGTACTGAGCCACAGTCATGCTACCCTACTGCAGATGAAGAAGCTCCTAAAAGCGCAATGCGTAAAGGGTCGTTGGGACAAAATCTGCCTGAAATAGGCTCTCAAAGTCTTCCTAGAGAAGTTTCACCTTGTCGTAAACCTGGAGCATCGTGATCCACCATATGCCTACTGCCTCCTTTAGAAGATTAGCAGAAAAGATCACCATGATATCGGATGGTGACCCTACCAGTCAGAAGACTCTCACTACGACCTACAACCAATCCTTAACTGCCTGTGGGTACGTCTCACCCCTGAACCTAGGGGGCCTCTGGTGATGGAACCCATGCAATGTGCTCAACCGGTGTGAACTCTATACTACTGGGGCTGGTCATATCGGTGGCCCAATGGGTAATGGTACCACTGGTGCCTCTACTGGAATTGGGCCCTGCACCGAGGCCTCGTCGCTCGGTGGGCTATCCTTGCATACTATACCCAGATCCCTAGCTGGCTGTCTATATAGAGGCATCCTGAAAAGAAACAGTTGTGCCATGATCAATAAGTTATACCTGGAGAGATGAATCAAAGAGTTCATAAAGAAAACTTTTCAAAACACACACGCAGTATGTGTTTTCGTGCACTGAGTCAAAAATCAGAAGTTAGGGTCCTGGTGTATGTATATGTCAGCTGCCAGACCAACATTAGATTCCCTAAACTGATAACCATACTCACTACACTTAACACTCTTTCCATTTAAAATACAATAATCCTGTATTCTACGGTAGAACCTCCCTCTGATACCAATTTGTCACGACCTGTTCCCCGGGGCCCGTTCCATGACTACCCCAAGCCTACCTTCCATAGGCTAGGGGCTAGAAACTAGCACCGAGAGGCGTATACCCTAAAATCGGGAAGGCATTGCCCTTATATCCTATAAACACCCTCAACCAAGCACACTATAAGATACAGACATAAGTAAACTGTACAATAAAAAGAGTGCTGAAACTAAGAGGGGCCAGAATACAATCCCAATAGTAAAGGTACAAGTACAATGGAAAATACAATAAAATTGAAGAAAGAGAAAGAGAGTTACTGGGTCGCCCTCCGAGGTTCCTACCTAAATGGTATGTACAGATTGCCTCCCCAACACTCCATGTCATCCAGTGTAGGGGTGAGTATAACGATAATCAGCAGGGACCTCAAGACCCTCTGGGTCTCACAAAATCAACAATGAATAAATCAAAAAGCATGTAAACCAGTGACAACCCTACTTAGGTATATAAACATACATATACCTAAGTTATCAAATATTACCCATCCCATTCATGAGGAAACACAAGGCCCAACTCATTATCCAAAGTACAACTGTTCCACAAAGGAAAGATTACCATGAAGGTAAGTACCACACAGGTATGCCACATAGAAGAATAACACAAAGGTATCACCACGAAGGTAAGTACCACACACGTACGCCACATAGAAGAATACCACCAAGGTATCACCACAAAGGAAAGTACCACACAGAAGAATACCACAAAGGTAAAGACTCATCTCACACTAGGTATAACTTAGGTATAGAAGTATAGATGATTAGGTGTTACTTTTGAATCATCTTACATTGTTAAGAGGTAGACCCATGTAAGATCTTAGTACATCATCAGACCCATATAGAATCCTAGTAAAACAGACCCACATAGGATCCTAGTAGATTCTGTTACCCACATAGGATCCTAGTACAGCAGACCCATACATGATCCTAGTACATCATCAGACCCACACAAGATCCAAGTAAGGTAGACCCCCACATGATCCAAGAGTAGTTCCACATGGATTTCTAGAGCGTATCCAAGTGGGATCCTCAAATACAGACCCATGTAGGACCCTTTATCATGTTAAAACCAGCTACTAGGTTCCCGCACTAAGCTCGCTTGATTCCAAGAGGCTCCACTCCTCAAGCCACAGGTTGATACACCAATTTCTATGAAGTCCCACAAAGAAGTATCCCAAAGGAATTCCATGTAATTGGGGTCTCAACACAACATGCAGTGCATCAATCAGTCACCTGGTCTGTATGTTATTAGCCTTTTAGTCTCGAGGACCCAGTTGGATTTGTGCTTGATCCAACTCGACTGTACCCTAACTTTATCCAAATATCAAGTGGGCTATACCAAAAGGACCATCTTGAAACAATATTTCTGGCGCCATAGACGGTTCATCAAATGCACACCCGATGCCAATGTTATGGCCAAAAGATCGAATATGGGTTGAAGTTAGTCCGGGTCCAACCCGACCTACTAGGTCCGGCCCGACCCGCTGGGTCCGGCCCGGCCCACGCTGGGCGGCCCAGTCTAGATGGCCCAGCCTAGGAAGCCCGGCCTAGCCGCATGTGGGGGGAGGGGGAGTCATATTCCCCAGCTCCTACTCACCGAACTTCCGAATCCATTCGGTCGCCATGTAGCACGCATGACCCACTGTGAATTCCACCCCGTCTAGCTCGACCAGCCATTTTGGATGGCCCCTTTGCTCCTCCTAGTGGCGCGTCATGCGCCAAACCTCCATGGATGATCGAATGACAACTTCCATTCATTCACCACCATGGAACAAAGCTGCGAACCTTGCTCACCAGGCGGAGCAGACGCACTCCGCCACCCCCCGTCGTGCAGCTGGCCTCCACTGGCTGCCGTTCCTGATCCACCATGGCCGATGGGCCGCGACCCTTCTCTGGCAGCGTGGTTGTGCCACAGAAATCTTCGTGGCCGACCCTGGTGCTGGCCGCCATTCCCGAGCCCCACCGGTGTCAGATACCATCTTTCTCCATTGTGAAGAACATACCAAGAACCACAAAGATTTTTCAGAGGGGTGGGGCCATGTTCGTTTGGCCCGTACCCTCCGCATTAGAGTGGTAGCAAGAGGTTCAAATATTTCTTGAATCCCAAATAATTTTCAGGAACGAGATAGGGGGAAACTCAAAAAAACAATCCCTACCATGAAGGTTTCTTTGGAGATCGATGAGGAAGAAATAATGGACGTCAGTTCGTTGTCGTCGAAGACATCGACATTCGTTGCCTCTATAAGGTGCATCCGATTAGGGCTTGAGGTTGGTTCCTCATTATTCATTGGAGATGGCACATTATTCTTTAGAGATGAGTTCCTCAATGTTCTCCCAAGATTATACCTTTTCCACTATTTCTCCCCCAAGGAAAAATAAGGAACCAATAAAATATGTTTTTATCAATTTAATTTAAGTTGGCATCATCAAACAATTGACGAGGAATAATTAAATGGCAGAATAATTAAGGGGGAGTTGAAATGTTTTATCCATTAAAGTGGGGTTTAGGTGGTCCCCACCACCATGGATTCGAATTGGGGGTTTTCTAGCTCGGGTCGTCCCCACCACCGAGCATTCAATTGTGAGGATAAAAATAAAATAAAATCTATTCTATATTTTATTTTTATTCCACAAAAAACAAAAAAACTAACTTTCACCCTCGACCAACTACCGTCGAGGTGAAAGTATCCTTAAGCAAATATCGGTGCTTCCAGTTCAACGATGTCCTTGGATTTCAATTCTGAGCACCGATTCAAAAGTTACAAAAAACCGCTCTCACTTTTACTGAACGTACCCGAAAAAAAGTTCAGAAATTCATTCAGGGCACACCGGGCCTCAGAATTACATGCCGTTAATTTTCGCGGACTCGTAAAATTCCTATATAATAAGAAAAAGAAATTTTACAACGAATTTTTGGGTCTTTACAAGACCATAGGCTATAAACTAGTAGTGGGTTTCAAGAGTAGTACTACAGGGAGACTATACATGCTAATTAGTGTTTGCAGTAAATTAATAAATCATAAATACTAAGACATAAACATTAAACATTAGAGCATACAAGATAAATTAAAAACCAAACTAATAATATTATTCAGTAGTAATGAATTCTAGTTATACAATAAAACCTCTCACAAGGCCAATCACATATTAAAATAAAGACATCAAAAAATAAAAGTACAAAAGAATCTACAACATCCCCTATCATCTCCACAATCCTAATCTCTAATCATGTCAGAATTATCTTGTTGAATGATCCAACATGAGTCCTCTTCTAAAACTATACCTGTGACAAGTGAGAGATATTCTTGAGAACCCATGCATTATTTCCACCTAAGTAAGGTGTGATTAAAAAAATCTGTAGTCTACCATCAATTTTCCTCGATAAAAATATAATAAATGTAGTTTATATGCATTTAAAATGATCAAAATAAATAGAGAACTGATGAAATAAAAATAAATAAACACCACCATTGATGTTTGCGTCCAACCACCCCGATCAACCATACCAACATTGGATAGTTTTGGGGTGTCTCTAAGAATTCAATGTAATCAATCATTCACTAATGTGATAACAATGGATCCAAATAATTACACTATTCATCCATTTAACACTCTGATCTCTGAACAATTACCATATCACTGATGGCTCAATAGTATTTACATAGCCATATTAGGCATCTCTCCAAACTCCATATAAAAATAATCAAAGACAATTCATATGAATCCTAGGAAATATATATTTAGAAACATCTTATATGTCACCATGAAAACCAGCCATGTCCCGAGTAGCTTGGGATTCCCAATAAAATATATGTATCAATGAATAAACTACCTAGATCCTATAGGAGATCTAGACAACCCATAATAAAAATAATAAAAATAATAATCTTGAATACTTTATGGAAATATCATAGAAATGCATGTATTTCTAGGGTCCCTTGGTGTCCATGGTGTCCCGTATAAACCCGAGGTTCAATCCTAATATCCTAAATATTACATCATATTGCTCAAAAACTTTATCGTGGGAAAAAAATAAATGAATCCACCTCAAAAGTTTCATAATCATATCATATAATGTCTCAAAATATATATCCCATGAATCTATCTAGGAATCCATATATGAATCATGAACACCCAAGGAATTTTTAAAACAACTCCACAAACATTTTCAATTTATATTATTAGAATTTCACAAGAATGTACACCTTAAAAATTGTGTGTGTGTTTGTTTGTATATTTATATATATCATACCACATGTTGAAATCATTCAAACACATGTTGAAAAACATTTTCAGACTCCCTAGAGCACGATCCAACTTGATATGGCCTTAATAGGCTAAACTAATCGATATGGGTTTTAAGGAGACACATGTGATAATCACTTCTCATTCCATTGTCAACCCTCCTGCTAGGATCAATAGTCACAAGGACACATTATAGGGAACCAAAAGTTTCATTGAGGTCTCCTTGGAATTATATAAAAGTCACACAAGCGAGAGAACCTAAATCTAATACCCTTTTGTAGGAATTCTAGGTCATTCTTAACATTAGACCTTTCCACATATCTATGTAGTGTCTAACTACTCTAGTAATAAGTTTATAGTGGAGAAGGAACACTCACCAAAATATAATATCAATCATCTCTATGGATCTAGGGTATCTCACATGGAAAACCCATTGTCTATTCATCCCAAGTCATCACTCATATATACCTAGATGTCACTTGCTCACCTACTACGAGGGATGCTACACAATATTCATTTCAATTTTATTAATTCACAACCCTCATGAGGTTCAATTATATAAAACCACATGATTCAATTTATATTATCAACCAATGATGGTCGATATGTCCAACTAATGCATGAGGGTCCACTGTGGACCTCGACACCTTGTGCAGTCTAATTATAGGTTCCAATTTTTTATTAGACAACATAATTAATATTGAAGAGGCATACCACCTAAAGTGGATGGTCTATGGATACCACATGCATATAAGTGAATTAAATGTATGAAAGAGAAGATGTATAATTCACACCTACGTGAAACCAAATTGAATCCCCATTTTAATGTAGCCTAATATATCTCACTGAGGCTCACCAATCCCATACAACCATCATAAAAAACATAAAGTCCCTAACTCATACTAGAAAAATAAAATAATAAAATTTAAATAAGTAATAAATAATTATTTCATTTATCGATTAAATTTTAATTAAACATAAAATTTCACTCAATAAGGCCTAAATGAAAAAAATTAATCGGTCAACCTCATCGCACCAATACCATGACAAAACACTCTCCAAATACACATGGAATTACCCTAACTTTCTTCTAGAAAAAAACCCTAAAATTAAATCCAGTGAAATTTTACAAATAATTTAAATCTTAAAGAAAAACCTTGATTAATTTTAAAAAACAATATAACTCCATCGAATTGATGAGAAATAATATTCATACATAAATATAGATTATATCCTCCATTAAAAAATTCATAATGATATAAATACATTATCATGAGATATTATCTATATAAGAAAATCAATATCCCAATGATCCATAGTTTATTCTACCATGCTTCAGTGGAATCAACACCGAATCCCTAAAGAAGGATTATAAAAATTAAATAAAGGGAGAGGATATGGTGGGAAAAGGTTTCTTGAGGTGAAGATAAACCTCAAATCCCTACAAAATAATTCAAAGATCATTATTTGATCAAGTGTGAAGAGAAGAAGAGGGTGGGGGGGGGGGGGTTCAAAGCTTGATCCACATGAGAAAGTGAGGAAGGGAAAAGAGGGATACACATTTAAAAAACCCTTTGGGATAATTAGAAAATTTTACATGTTTAAATTTATTGGTTAACTGGTATAGGGACATTGACTAGCTAGTAGTCCATAGAGGCTAGTAGGTCCACTGACTAAGCCACTGAGCAGCCAATGACCTACCCGCATCTAGATAGTACCGTTTAACTACATCCTTGGCCCCTGAAAAACCATTGAAATTTTATCACTAATTATAACAACATTACTTGCTTTATTACATGTTTAAAAAGAATATTTTATGGGGTTCCAACATTAAAAATTCAAATATGAACACTTATGGAAAAATTTACCACTCAATTGATTGAAAATTAAAATTTTCCTCTAATTTTCAAACACCTGTACAAACATAGGATTTTATAGTCCCCCACTATAATACATATTACACTCAAGTAGTCTCATCAAACTTCCAATCATAAATCCCAACCTACATAAGTTATCAATTCAACATCAGTAGACATGTTCTATTCTTAAATGCTCAACGTACCCTCACAACACTACTTTAAACATAAGGATCTCAAACCTCTAAAACATGAGCCTCAATAAAATTCACTACCACACCACTGAGATGGTACACTATGGGATACCTCTATCATGATACGATCAAATATCATCACCCCATTAACCAACATCCTATGGTGCTCCAAACTATAGAAATTATTGTTTGTGTTGGTGTCCTATAACCAACTGTTTGTACTTTGATTACATGAATATTTTTTGTATTAAATATTAAATTAAACATCTTATTACATAATATTCATTTTTATGCATGAAAATAATTTTATAATGTACTAGAGTATTTGTTGCATTGATAAGGTCATAGTAGTTCCCAACTATGATGAGAACCTTAATGTGGTATGAAAATATTCATTATATATTTCTATAGTAGGATAAGATACTATGATGAGACACATAGTATATAAAGCCTCTGGTACGAGTACTTGTGAGAATATGAGACTTCTTTTCATGAAGTTCACACTTGGTAATATACAAGATATGAGATTATGATAACATACCCACCCATATGAGTTTCGTATGTTTTGGTGTAATCAAATATTATTATATATGAGCATGTGTAGTGTTCCTTAGACTTTAAGATTATCATTAATGCATGTCATGACTCACGAGCTTAGATTTGGGGATGAATACCATCACACCATATGTGGGAAGGAAGTTGGGTATGTTGGGTGCATCATCAATAAAATTTTATTAAAGGATGAGTCAATAACGGATTTATCCCTTCCAAATTTATGGAAGTTGATATCTTGGACCTTTTATTGAAATAGAACTATTGACCTAAATTCCATGGACATCGAGTAACGATGAGTTTATTTTACATAGTCAATGAATGATGTATCAAGAATATATGTTGACTAAACCATAATGAAACCTTTTTGATGTGATATTGTGACAGAGGGATTATATTACATAGTGATAATTTGTATGTTGTTATAGTCATTGAGGATTTAAGTTCTTCATCTTGGGTGCATTGACCCATTACTAGATAGTAATTTGGTACTTTGGGAAATCCCACCTAATGCCAACAAGAAATAATCCTAGAGGGTCACACAACATGTGGTATTTAAGTGTTCATGTTCAAATTTATAATTATTTATTTGATTGTTGATCTATGCATAATGGTGTTCAGATTTTATTTCATGTTATTCATTATTTAATCAGATTTTAATTAAAATTTCATCGATATATTAATCATGTTTATTCAATGTTTCATTTTATTAAATGTTTAAGAATAAATGAATAATGATTGGAGATTTTATTAGGAAGTGCCAAATTGTTGGCCGTTAAAACCATATCACATGACTTGTGGTTAGAGAACACATTGTATTCTAATGAGAAATGTATCTAGATGTGCTAAGTAATCAATTACATGTAGTGATTTTATTGCACACCGCATGTTGACCATGCCAAAATGGCACATAGAAGTCATATACATGGTGTTTAATTGGCATGAACACACCATATAGTCCATCCAAGTCAACACACCAATTCCCCAAGTGTGTTTCTTCACTACTAGAAACGTGGGTCTTCCCAATTCTCCTATACCAACGGTTCATCAAACCATTGGTATAGGAGGCCTTTACCAACAGTTTCTTAAAACTGTTGGTAAATGTAGACAAGGTGTTGATTTCCAAACAGTTTTATGGAAAACGTAGGGAAATAATTCCCTTTACCAATGGTTTTACAGAAAATGTTGGTAAAGGTTGGGAAATGTTTCCCTTTACCAATGGTTTAGAAAAACCATTGGTAAATCTAATGTTTTCCAAATGGTTTTTAAAAACCATTGGAAAAGGATACCCAGATTTAGACCAAATCGGGTAGTACTGCCTGCATTCGGCAGTTCTCCCCGATTTCGGAATCCCCTCTCCCCAATTTGCAGAAGCTCCGTGTGTGCCCTACTCCATCAAATCAGTTGCTCCCCAACCAAGTTAAAAGTCCAAATCTTCATGTATTCTTTCTCATTTTCCACTTATCTTTCATATTTATCCATTTATGAAGGTGGAAACCCTAAATTTGGTTTAAAAAAATTATTGTTTTTAATTGGGGATTTGTTTTGTTTTATTAGGGATTAGGTGTATGAGGAATTACCCTTTCTATTATGGGTGGTTTTAATAAAAAATTATGATGTTGGAACCATTTATGATGTTGTTGTCTCTATTTAATCTCATTTTCCCTTACTTAACATTTAATTCTATATCACATTTGTTTTATTTTTTTAATTTCCAGTTGAGTTATTTGTGGTTGATGATTGTCCCATGTTAGCAGTTTTCAATGGTTTGGCATGGAAATTTGGCATTTAATGTGACTTTTCCAGGTGGGGGTGCCTTGAGAATACTCCCAATATTTGTTAAAAATGATCAAATAGATTTTATTATTTAAAATATATTTCGAAAGATATTTTAGAAATGATTTAATCTTGAGGAAAGTGTTTTATTAAAATGATAATTTTTTTAATAAGTCTTGTGTAATTTAATTTGTTATACTACACTTGTTATGAGAATATGTTTGGTATTTAGTAACACATGAGATAACTGGTGTGTGAGAATGTGTTGTGAAAGAGATTCCATGGTTGGTTCAAGATTATATTTACATTTTTAGCCTATTAATGAGTTGTTTTAAAGATATTTTGAGATATTTACCTTATGTTTATTGGTGAAAACTGGGAGCTGTAGCAGTGGTTGATGATTAAGAAATATAATTACTACTAAACATGTGGATAAACCATGAATAGTAGTTAATTCTTAAAATATGCGATTTTTGAGTCCTTTGTTATTTGGAGTTTCTTTTGATGCTGATGTTTCTTATTAATACCTATGATGGGAATTTATTTTAGGTTCTAAATCGGATGAGACTCCCCGACCATGCATAGTGTATGCAACCTCTACCCTTATTTAATCATTCTATTTACACAACCTATGAAACCTCGACCATAATTTTAACAGTGAACTCAAGTCATTAATTCAAGCCTTCATTATCACTAGAATGTAAGAAATTGAATTATGTATACCCATCCTCACATTATTTCTTACCTTAGATAGTGTCCAACATATGGAATACGAGCTTTTGAATTCATCAGTTAACCAGGATCATATATTCAATTTCCCCCAAGATGACTGCTCTAATATAACTTTAGGGTCAATTAAATATGTTTCTCATTTTAATTTTTATATTAGGTGTCCTTATTGTCCAATACTCTCTTTTATGAGGGTGGGATGCTTTTCACTAGCCATGCTGGCATGTGTAGACATCCATAAATATTTTAGAGAAGTCACAAGTTTAATTTAGTAATGTTGTTATCATTGAAATAATTTATTATTAATCTGAAATTTAAAAATAAATGTTTTTTTATACTTTATGAAATTAAATCTTTTTACAAGCCATGAAAAACCTATTAGTGTAGAGGCCAAAAATTTATTCACCCATGGGGTGTGCTTGACTTGGGGAAGTAATTGGGTAATGAAAGGTATGGCCATAGAGGTGCCAATAATGAGTTATTGAACATGAGTGAATGATTTGGGATGCCTATAACACATAATGGGACCTCAGGCATGTGCCTCCAATAATGAGTTATTGAACATGAGTGAATTATTTGTACGAGTCAACCCCACCTCAATCCGAGGCACGGTGTGGCCGGGATCACTCTAAGTGTCTCTTTTTTGTTTAATGGACAAAATTTTCAGTACATTTAGAAAACCAACCAAACACATTCAGATTGTGTTGATACTTTAGGAAAATGATTAATGGGTCATTTGAGACGTGTACGAGTCAACCCTGTCTAAATCCAAGGCGTGGTGTAGCCGGTACCACTCTAAATGTGTCTCTTTTGTTTAAAATAGACATGATTATAAGTGAAAAGAACAACTCGCATACGAAAAACTGACTAAACGCATTTGGAATATGTTGAAACTTAGGAAAAATATCCATGGGTCATATGTTACATGTACGAGTCAATTTCACCTCAATCTGAGTCGCGGTGTGGCCGACACCACCCAAAGTGTCTCTCTTTTGTTTAAAATGGATAACATTTTAAGTACATACGGAAAACCGACCGAACACATTTGGTTTCCGTTGAAACTTTAGGAGAATTATCCATGGGTAATATGTGATGTGTAAGAGTCAACCTCACCTCAATCCGAGGCGTAGTGTGACGGACACCACTCAAAGTGTCTCTCTTTTGTTTAAAATGGACTTAATTTTAAGTGAAAACAATAACTAGCATATGGAAAACTGACCAAATGGATTATAATTGTGCTGATAATTTAGAAAAATGATCCATGGGTCATATGTGATGTGTATAAGTCAACCCCACCTCAATCCAAGGTGCGGTGTGGCCGGTACCATTCATAGTGTCTCTCTTTTGTTTAAAATGGACATCATTTTAAGTGAAAACAACAACTGACATACGAAAAACTGACCAAAAGAATTCATAATGTGTTAATGCTTTATGAAAAAGATACATGGGTCATTTGTGACGTGTAAGAGTTAACCCCACCTCAATCTGAGGCATGGTGTGGCCGAGATCACTCTTAGTGTCTCTCTTTTGTTTAAAATGGACATCATTTTAAGTGAAAACAACAACTGACATGTGAAAAACTGACCAAACACATTCTGAATGTGTTGATGCTTTAAGAAAATGATCCATGGGTCATATGTGACATGTACGAGTCAACATCGCCTCAATTCAAGGCACTTTGTGGCTAGGATCACTTTAAGTGGCTCTCTTTTGTTTAAAATAGACAACATTTTAAGTACATATGGAAAACTGACCACACAGATTATGATTGTGTTGATACTTTAGAAAAATTATCCATGTGTCATATGTGATATGTATGAATCAAACCTACCTCAATATGAGGTGTGGTGTGGCTGACACCACTCAAAGTGTCTCTCTTTTGTTTCAAAAGGACATCAATTTAAGTGAAAACATCAACTAGAATATGGTAAACTGACCAAATGAATTTAGATTATGTTGATACTATAGGACAATGATCCATGTGTCATTTGAGATGTTTACGAGTCAACCTCATCTAAATACGAGGTGCGGTGTGTCCGATACAACTCTAACTGTGTCTCTTTTGTTTAAAATAGACAGGATTATAAGTGAAAAGAACAACTTGCATAATAAAAACTAACCAAACACATTCAAAATTTATTGAAAATTTAGGAAAAATATCAATGGGTCATATGTGATGTGTACAAGTCAACCACACCTCAATCCGAGTCACCGTGTGGCCGACACCACCCAAAGTGTCTCTCTTTTGTTTAAAATAGACAACATTTTAAGTACATATGGAAAACTGACCAAACATATTCTGATTGTGTTGATACTTTATCACAATGATCCATGGGTCATATGTGATGTGTAAGAGTCAACCTCGCCTCAATCTGAGGCATGGTGTGACCAAAACCACTCAAAGTGTCTCTCTTTTTTTAAATAGACTTCATTTTAAGTGAAAACAACAACTATCATACAGAAAACTGACCAAACGGATTATGATTGTGTTGATACATTAGCACAATGATCCATGAGTCATATGTGATGTGTAAGAGTCAACCCCACCTCAATCCAAGGTTCGGTGTGGCCAACACCATTCATATTGTCTCTCTTTTGTTTAAAATGAACACCATTTTAAGTGAAAACAACAACTGACATACGAAAAATTGACCAAACATATTTGGAATGTGTTGATTCTTTAGAACAATAATCCACGGGTCATATGTGACATGTACGAGTCAACCCTGCCTCAATCCGAGGCACGGTGTGGCCGGGATCACTCTATGTTTCTCTCTTTAGTTTAAAATGGACAACATTTTAAGTACATACAGAAAACTGAACAAATGGATTCTGATTATGTTGATACTTTATCACAATGATTCATGTGTCATATGTGATGTGTAAGAATCAACCCCTCCTCAATCTGAGACGCGGTGTGGCCGACACCACTCAAAGTGTCTATCTTTTGTTTCAAAAGGACATCATTTTAAGTGAAAACATCAACTGGCATACGGAAAACCATTCAAACACATTCGGATTGTGTTGACACTTTAAGAAAATGATCCATGGGTCATTTGAGATGTGTAAGAGTCAACCCAATCTAAATCCAAGGCACGGTGTGGCCGTTACCACTCTAACTGTGTCTATTTTGTTTAAAATGGACAAGATTATAAGTGAATAGAACAACTGGCATATGAAAAACAAACCAAATGCATTAGGAATCTATTGAAAATTTAAGACAATGATCCATGGGTTATATGTGACGTGTAAGAGTCAACCGTGCCTCAATCCGAGTCGCGGTGTGGCCAACACCACCCAAAGTGTCTCTCTTTTGTTTAAAATGGACAACATTTTAAGTACATATGGAAAACCAACCAAACGCATTTGGTTTCCATTGAAACTTTAGGAGAACGATACATGGATCATATGTGATGTGTAAGAGTCAACCTCGCATCAATCCGAGGCGTGGTGTGACCAACACCACTCAAAGTGTCTCTCTTTTGTTTAAAATGGATTTCATTTTAAGTGAAAACAATAACTAGCATACGGAAAACCAACCAAACGGATTCTGATTTTGTTGATACTTTAGTAAAATGATCCATGGGTCATATGTGACATGTACGAGTCAACCCCGCCTCAATCCGAGGTGCGTTGTGGCCGAAACCCTTCATAGTGTCTCTCTTTTGTTTAAAATAGTCATCATTTTAAGTGAAAACAACAACTGACATACTAAAAACAGACCAAACACATTCATAATGTGTTGATTCTTTATAAAAATGATTCATAGGTCATATGTGACATGTACAAGTCAACCCCGCCACAATCTGAGGCACGGTGTGGCCGGGATCACTATAAGTGTCTCTCTTTTGTTTAAAATGGACAACATTTTAAGTACATACAAAAAACTAACCAAATGGATTCGGATTGTGTTGATACTTTAGAAAAACGATCCATGGGTCACATGTGACATGTAAGAATTAACCCCGCATCAGTCGGAGGTGCGGTGTGGCCGGGACCACTCAAAGTGTCTTTCTTTTGTTTCAAAAGGACATCATTTAAAGTGAAAACATCAGCTGGAATACATAAAACTGACCAAACACATTCAGATTGTGTTGATAATTTAGGAAAATGATCCATGGGTCATTTGAGATGTGTACGATTCAAACCAGTCTAAATCTGAGGCACGGTGTGGCCGATACCACTCTAACTGTGTCTCTTTTGTTTAAAATGGACAAGATTATAAGTGAAAAGAACAACTGGCATATGAAAAACCGACCAAACGCATTCAGAATCTGTTGAAAATTTAAGAAAATTATCCATGGGTTATATGTGACGTGTACAAGTCAACCGTGACACAATATAAGTCGCGGTGTGACCTACACCCCCCAAAGTGTCTCTCTTTTGTTTAAAATGGACAATATTTTAAGTACATATGGAAAACCAACCAAATGCATTTGCTTTCTGTTGAAACTTTAGGAGAATGATACATGGGTAATATGTGATGTGTATGAGTCAACCTCGCCTCAATCTGAAGCATGGTGTGACTGAAACCACTCAAAGTGTCTCTCTTTTGTTTAAAATGGACTTCATTTTAAGTGAAAACAACAACTAGCATACAGAAAACCAACCAAACGGGTTCTGATTGTGTTAATACTTTATAACAATGATCCATGGGTCATATTTGACGTGTATGAGGAAACCCCGACTCAATACAAGGCACAGTGTGTCCAGAACCATTCATAATGTCTATCTTTTGTTTAAAATGGACATCATTTTAAGTGAAAATAACAACTTACTTACAAAAAATTAAACAAATGCATTCAGAATGTGTTGATACTTTAGTAAAATGATACATGGGTCATATGTGATGTGTACGTGTCAACCCTGCCTCAATATGAGGCATGGTGTGGCTAGGATCACTCTAAGTGTCTCTCTTTTGTTTAAAATGGACAACATTTTAAGTACATATGGAAAACTGACCAAAAAGATTCTGATTATGTTGATACTTTAGAACAATGATCCATTGGTCATACATGACATGTAAAAATCAACCCTTCCTCAATCTGAGGCGCGGTGTGGCCGAAACCACTCAAAGTGTCTATCTTTTGTTTGAAAAGGACATCATTTTAAGTGAAAACATCAGATGACATACAGAAAACTGATCAAACACATTCGGATTTTGTTGATACTTTAGTACAATGATCCATGGGTTATTTGAGACGTGTATGAGTCAACCTCATATAAATCTGAGGCGCGGTGTGGCCGGTACCACTCTAACTATGTCTCTTTTGTTTAAAATGGACAAGATGATAAGTGAAAAGAACAACTGATATATGAAAAACCGACCAAACGCATTCGAAATCTGTTGAAACTTTATGAAAATGATCCATGGGTCATATGTGATGTGTACGAGTCAATCGCGCCTCAATCCGAGTCTCGGTGTGGCCGAAACCACCCAAATTGTCTCTGTTATGTTTAAAATGGACAACATTTTAAGTACATACAGAAAACCGACCACACTGATTATGATTATGTTGATACTTTAGCACAATGATCCATGGGTCATTTGTGACGTGTATGAGTTAACCCCACCTCAATCCGAGGCGCGGTGTGGCCGAAACCACTCAAATTGTCTATCTTTTATTTAAAAAGCAATTCATTTTATGTGAAAACAACAACTGACATATGGAAAACTGACCAAATGCTTTTGGAATATGTTGATACTTTAGTACAATGATCCATGGGTCATTTTTGACGTGTATGAGTAAACCTCGCCTCAATCTGAGGAACAGTGTGGTCGATATCACTCTAGGTGTATGTATTTGGTTTAAAATGGACATAATTTCTAGTAAAAACATATGGTATACGAAAAATTGATCAAATTGTGAATTGAATTCCAGATTCCACATATAATTGTCATCTAAATTTTAAATTTAATTATAAATGAATTATGTATGTTTATAATTATGATATGAATTCTAATTTAATTTTGGATGTGTATAGTTCCAGGATGCATTATATGTGAAATGTGTATGAATTTGTTATTACAGGTACAGTAATTGTATATGTATGTGTTAGTTTCTTATTGCAGGTACACTAATTGGAAATCAGAGGGAATTAGAAAGGAGATGGAATAGACACCCTACTCTATGCCTGCTATGCAAATTGCAGGCTACTGTGCAATTTGCACAGCATAGGCTATGCCAAAGGTTTCAAACCGTTGGCATAGGATTCCCAATTTTTTTACCAACGGTTCTCTATGAACCGTTGGTAAAAAACCTTTCCCAATGGTTTAGAAACCATTGGGAAAGAAGTCATATGCTTGTTTTCCCAATAGTTCAAGCCAAACCGTTGGGAAAAACTATCCCAACGGTTGGCACAACTGTTGGGATAGGTTCATTTTTCAAACCTATCCCAAAAATTATGTGTAAACCATTGGGGAAGGCTTTCCCAATGGCTTACTTACCAATGGTTTTCAGAACCATTGGTATAAGATATACCAATGGTTCTGTTGGCTTTCCCAATGGTTCAGAACCGTTGGGAAAATGTCCATTTTCAGCAGTGCTTAGATATAAAATAACTGAAGTACATATCTTGTAGCTGTATGTACATGATGTGTAGTCTCCCATTAGTGGAAAAAATTAAAATTAAGTTAAATTTGAAATTGAAGCATTAAAACCTTATTTTATTGATTATCATACCATTGCGTGTTTGAAAATTTAATAATTGTTTTTAAGGATTTTAGATTGAACTATTAATTTATTGTAATTAATATGTCATTATTAGTTCAACCATTTATTTTCCACGACTTCCATTAATGACGAGTATCTACAAATAATATTAGATTATCATTAAGATGAAATTTAATTAATTAATTAATTAGTTAATTAATTAATTCATGTGAATTAATCTTATTTAATAAATAGAATTAATAAAAAATTAACACCAACTGTTTACTTTGCATATTCATTTCATGTGTGATCATTCACAAGCTTGACCAAACTAATGTATGTATTGGAATTTAGTTAATTAAATTTATTTCATGGTTTTTCAATTATTTAATATTAAATTTAAATATGGCCTACGATCCATCCCTCCCTTCATTATTATGTAGGACATAAGTGTTGAAGGATATTTATGTAATTACCATTAAAGAATCCTTTGGTTCCCTTCATCTGTGTGTGAGTAATAAATATTTGTAATTAATAGAGCATCCCAAAGAGCTTGGGGATGGTTCAATATTGAAACATAATGATGCCAAATCGGTGATATGTAGGTGGATACATGGAATTCTACAACTGATGCCATGTCCAATATTAGGAGTTATTTCCCCTAGGTCATAGGTTGTTTAATATCCGATCATTCAATCAACCATCAAATAAGATAATGATCTAGTCATTTAATTAATTATTTACTTTTTTTCCAATTCAATAAATTTATATTTATTAATGCAAGACTGTGATCATATAAATGAATAAATTAATATGAAAATATGGAATTTAAATAATATTTATTATGCGTAAATGTTTTTATCCAGACATGGTTAACTAATTAAGTAAACATCCACTTAAAATTTAAAAAGACATGTAATGTATCAAACAAGATAAAAATTTATGTATAATAAAATAAAATACCTCATTCTAAGATTATATTCGACTAATACTTCCGTTACCTGATTAGGATAAAAAATCAATAGAACTACGTGTTCGATGCATAATAGTTGTGGCACTTAATTTTATAAGTGGAGTTATTATGAATGTTTTGGATTGACATAACTATTTTAAATCAAGAAGAGTATCCCTCGATAAACTTGGTGTAATTTGGAGGTGGGTGTTGTGAAAATAAAAGTCAAGATTTCTAGATTGGGGAGTCCACCCAACAGATCAAGGAGCTACAATCCCACAATTGGGAAATACCTTCCAACCTAAATACCTTCAAAATAACTTGACCAACACTTGTTGGGGTTATGAGAAGGGGAATATGGATCCTTTCCACTATAATATCCTTTCAACTAGTCATTTGAAGTTCAATGGTGAGGGATTTTGGGACTTGATAAAATAGTGGGAGATTTAATAAAATCAATTAATTATTTCTTACAAAATCCATAATCAAGAAAAGTACTAATACTCTTCTCTTTTAATTGTTTAATAAAATGAGAAGTTCGGTATCCCTGTGATCAAGATTAGATAAAGAAAATCTTCTCACTACCAGTAACTTCTAGGAGTGGTTTTGATGCCTTTAGGTTATTCTGCACCATGAATAGAAATCTTATGTGCTATAATTTTCAATGATTGATCCACCCACTCAAGGGGTGAGTGATGACAAGTTTACAGTACATGAAAAAAATATTAATGAAAACATAAACATTCAATTTTTATTTATTTCATCTATGTATTATGAAATCATAAAGTCTCACAAGAACATGGATGTGTTTAGCATGCTTGATTACCTCTGTGGTCTTTACTAGGATAAATATAGACATGAAGGGTTTGATATTTTCAAGTTTCTCTTTTAGAGTAATCTTTGAGGGGGTTCCATAGTTGGGCCTAATGTAGTCAAGATTATTGGCTAGAATAAGGGCCTAAAGGTTTTAAGTTTTAATCTTCCCAAAGAACCAGGAATTGATCTCATTCTAGAATCACTCCCTTAGAGATTTTATTATTTTGATGTGAATTTTAATATTAACAACATTGAGAAGCCTTTTATAGAAATTATTATTCTCATTATCTATGTAGATAAAGATACAAAGTGAGAAAAGCCTTCTATATTTATGGTGAACAAATGGAAAGGGATGAAAAATATATTTTAGTCTAAATCTTCTTCACACCCTTCCAAGAAAAATAATATCAAAGGGGAAGTAAGGGATACGGATGTTGTCTATTTCACATGATGTAAGAAGGGACAATGGAATAAAAACTACACCCATCTAAAGAACAAATGGGATGCTTCAGGTGTGTTTATTATCGAGTGAAATTTATCTATTTCTATAAATTAGGTATTAATTACAGCTTGTGGTGCTCACATATGCATTAAAATTAAGTAACCAAGTAGATACAGAAAAATTGATCAAGGGGCAAAAGATCTACGAGTAGCCAACATAGATAAACTTGTTACCATAGATATTGGGGACTACCACCCCACATTGCTGATCAGAATGATTTTGGTTTTGAAGGGTTTTTATTATGTTCATTCATTTACCAAAAAAATTATTTATGTATCTTGACTAAATAAATATGGATTCCTTTTCTAATTTGAAAATAAATGTTTCTTTTTTTATAAATATAGAATTTATTATGGTAAGGAACATTTACATAATGGTAACTAAGTGTTGGATTACATGAACCAAGTAATAGAAACGGATAACAAAGTTACTTCACATGACTCATACCACACCCAACACTGGCATCACCACCTTGGTCATGTAAATGAAAAATGATTGAAAAAATTAACATAAGAAGGATATTTATTTTTTTCAAACTAAAACCAATTGGTGTATGTTGTGCATGTTTACAAGGAGAAAATGATCCCAGCCCCATTTTTTGGGAAAGGTGAATGGGCTAAATATATTTTTTAATTATTTATTTCCAATGTATGTGGACCATTTCTTATAGATGAAAGGGGTGCGTACTCATAATTCATAACTTTTACTGATTATTTTAGTATATATGGATATATTTACAGAATTCGGTATAATTCGGATTATTTTCATAAATTAAAGGAATATAAGAATGAATTTGAGAACTATCTTGGTAGGAAGATGAAGAAAATACACTTAGATCGAGGTGTAGAATATCATAATCAATAATTCATTGATTACTAATGGGAGTTTGCGATCTTATCCCAACTCAATTCTCCTTACAAGCCTCATTGGAATGATGTAAGTGAAAAGAGGAACCACAACATTTTGGACATGGTGATATCGATGATGAGACATAAAAGTCTTCCATTATCTTTTTGTGAATATGTGTTAAAAACAGCATCACACATACTAATCCATGTACCAACTAAAAAGATAAGTTGTATTATATAGGACTCTTGGGGAGGAATATAAAACCATGTTATATAGTTTATATGTGTGGGTAAGAGAACAATATTTTAAGTCCTCTTCACTGAACAAACATGAAACCAAAGTCAAAAACTATAACATTATAGGATACCCTAAAGAAAAAGGCAATATTAATTATATGAACCCAAAAAAGGGGTAATAGTCACAATAAACACCATAATCCATGAGTGGGATCACATATACAAAAGATATTTTTGTGGTGAGATAAACTTTAATGAAGTCAAGGCTTAAGGCACACAAGAGTTGGTATTTAATCTGATTCTACAAATCCCTATGGAAGAATAAACTATTCCAGAGACATAAGAACTATGTAGAAGTACAAGAGAGGTTATAGAATTAGAATGATATTGTTTTCTAGTTATCAGGGATGGTGAATCATCATCATTTGATAATAATGATCCTATAACCTTTAAGGAAGTAGTAAGTGGATCATATTTTTCCAAGTGGAAAGAATCCATTAATTATGAAATGGATTCCATATACCAAAACCATGTCTGGATTTTTATAGATCCACCAGTGGATGTAAAGCCCATTTTTTGAAAATGGGTATTCAAGATGAAAGTACACATGGAAGGACGAGTTATTACCTATAAGGCTTGAATTTTTTCAAAAGGGTTTAAAAAAATTCAATGTATTGAATACGATGAAAACTTTTCACAAGTTGAAATGATGAAATCCACCAAAATTACACTTTACATTGAGGCTTACCATGACTATGATATTCAAAAAATGGATTCCAAAACAACCTTCCATAATGGGAACCATAAAAATTATTTATACAAGAAATATCCTGAAGGGTTTGTGACTCCAAATAATTCCAATAAGATATGAAAGTTTTCAAAATCCATTTATGGATTAAAGAAAGCATCCAATTCCAGGAACATTCATTTAGATGAAGCCATAATGGAATTTTTTTTATAAAGAAGGAATGTGAGCCTTGTGTCTATAAATGGTTTACTGGGAGTGCATTCATTTTTTTAATATTATATCTTGATGACATATTAATTATTGAAAATGAAATTCCAATCTTATAGTATATTAAGGAATGGTTGAATAAATGTTATTTCATGAAATAATTTGTTGAGGCATAATATATTATTGGGATCAAGATCAATTGTGATAGACTCAAGAGGTTTCTCGGCCTATATGAAATTACATACATTGACAAGATACATAAGATGTTCAATATGAAATAATACAAGAGGACATTGTTTCCAACATCACATGGAATTCATATTTATAAGAAAATGTGTCCTTAGACCCATTAAGAAAGAAATATAATGGAAAGGATTCCATACACATCAGTGATTGGGAAAGTCATGTATGTTATGTTATGTACTGGGATAGATATTGCCTATGAAATAAGTGCAGTAGGAAGATATCAATATGATCTAGGTTATCACCATTAGATGGTAGTCCAGACTATCCTTAATTATTTGAGGCATATTAAGGATATGTTCCTGGTTTATGGAGGAGGTTATGAACTAGTCATCAAAGGATATGTAGATTCCAGTTTCTAGAATAATCAAGATGACATGAAGTCACAAACATGATACATATTCACATTGAATGGAGGTGATATGAGAAGGAAGAGCTCAAATTAGGATGTGGTCATAAATTATACAGTAGATTTAAAGTATATTGTATCTCTTGAGGCACCTAAAGAAGAAGTTTGGATGAAAAATTTCATCCAAGATCTCTATTTGGTACATAGTAGTAAAAATCCCATCACACTCTATTGTGATAATACTATAATGGTGGCTCTCACAAAAGATCCAAGGTCACATAAGTGAATGAAGAACATAATTTAGAAGTATAATCTTTTAATGTATTTTTGTTAGAGAGTTGATGTTGTAATGAGTAGTATTATCATGGAAGATAACATGGACGACCCCTTTACTAAATCCTTGACTCATAAAAAACATGATTATCATGTGAGGTCAAGGAGACTGAATGCTGTAGGTAGTTATCTCTTTTCCAAGTTGTAGTTTTGTTAGAATTTGTGTCCTAGAACAAACTATTTGTACATTGATTACATGATTATTTTATGTCTTAAATGATAAATTAAGCATATTATTACATATTTTTCATTGTTCTTATTGACTATAATGTAATAATTTCTTAGAGTATTTGTCACATTTGACAAGGTCATAGCAGTTCCCCACTATAATGAGAACCTTGAAGTTCTATGACAATATTCATAATATAGTTTTGTGGTTGGATAACATACTATGATGAGACACATAGTATATAGACCTTCAGCTGTGAGTAATCATAAGAAGATGAGGCTTCTTCTCATGAATTTTACACATGGTAATCTCAAAGATTAGAGATTATGAGAATAGAACCACCAATATGAATTATGAATGTTTTAGTGTCATCTTATATTCCTATCTGTGACTGTGTGAAAGGGTCATTAGACTTTAAATTGACCATTAATGAATTCCATGACTCATACACTCATATTTTCTGATGAAAACCATTAGGCCATATGTTGACGGGAATTAGGGTACATTGGGCGCATTAAAAAATGGCATGTTATTAATGGATAAGTCAAGAAAGAATTTTCCCTTATATATTTATGGATGTTGATATATTGACCCTTTTATTGAAATAGAACCATATCCCTAAATTCCATGTCCATGGTATAATAACGAGTTTATTTCAGATAGAAAAAGAATGATTTATCAAGAATATTGGTTGATGACACAATCACGCAAGCTGGTTGGTGAGATAATGTGAAAAAAGGATTATATAACATAGTGGGAATTAATATGTGGTTGTCGTCATTGAGACTTTATGTTCTTTCTCTTGGGTTCCTTAAACCATTACTAGATAGTAATATGGGACTTTAAGAAATCCCACCGAATGCCAATGAGAAGGAATCCTAGAGGGCTAGACACTAAGTGTTTATAGTGGTATCAATTAAATTATATTTGAGTTTAATTAATGGAATAAATATTATTCTAATGACTGAGAAATAATTTTATTTAGTTTATATTGATCACATAAATTAAATAAATATTTATTCACTATATTGTGAATAAAATTTATTTATTTATTTTATTGAATATCTACTAAATATTTATTTACTAGTTTATGAATAAAATATTTAATTAATATAATACTATATTTATTCGAGTGTTTAATTATTTCAAGAGGATTTCGAATAGACCATGACTTTTTTTGGTGATAAAATAATTATTTACAAGTCATTAAATGTTATTTATCCATTTTCAGAATTTGAAACACCACGAAATAATAATAATAATACTATTATTATTATAATGTGACATGATATATAATTTACGGTTATAATTATATTTAATGGATGTTATGAAATTAATTTTTTTAATCGAAATCCAAACTCTATAAATAGACAGCTACATATAATATGTAATTCATTCAAAACCAATTCTATGTTTGAGAATAGATAATTGTTTTTAAAAATGAATTCTTTCTCGTATCCTGATCCTCTCTCCCTCTCAAGAATGAGAAACCCAAGATATAATTTATTCATGACCGAATAAAGATCGATCAAGAAAAAAAATTCAAGACATTCGATTCACTATGCTTTCACCTGGAGAAGGAGTGGAATTACTTGGAGACCATTGGAGCACATGTGGGTCATCGCTAGAGGGATTCTACCCTTGGATCCTCACAAGCACAGTGAACGAAATCTGGAAGGGAATTTCGATGACCAACAATAAAAAAAAGAGAATGTTTTTAAGTATACGTATGTATTTATTTAGATATTAAATAAATTTATTACAAATTTGACATGCAAGATCCTCTCTCTAGTTTAAGGCAATGATTATTAAAAGAAATATTAATATATCACCCACAACCGCATGCTTCCACTGCACCTATAACCAACAATTACATCATAACAATGTATTCCTTGAAATAAAACTTTTCTTCATCATAATATACTTCCAAAACATCCATGTTACATTCTAAGGATGAACCCAATGTAGTTTTCAATTCACCACACCAAATACCGAATCAAATCACATGTTGAAATCAAGTATCATCCATCATCTAGACTCAAAACTGAATTATATGAGTATCCTATAGTAATTCACATGGCTAAAATATGTTATATTTTATTTAAAAACTATAGGATGATCTTAGAAGTACACCCACCATATAAAATTTCATACAAGTGAACATAAGCTAAGCATTACTAGCATAATCCTATTTAAAATAATTTGTTCCAGCCATCAATACACTACTGAACAAAAAATACTGATTCCTTAGAAACTGGAGTCATATATGAATCATTAAAAAATGGTCACTAATGTTTGTACCAAACTCATGGTGAGTTTTATAGTTGGATCCTTAACCAACCCAAATTTAACAGTCATGATTTTCTAAAATCACCGGTGGACCTCCAAATATGAAGCACAATTAAACGATCATAAACCATCTTGATCCCAAATCCAATTCATGGAATCCCTTTGATACAAATTATTAATTTTTATTCAGTACTGACAGAGCAATACATATGAGAATATTAGTTCTAATTCCTTTTATCACCACTACCAAAATACCTTAATAATCATCTAAAGACCGATCCTATTATACCGACGAACCTTCAAACACGATGTTCATAGCTATATTGTATGAAATCCACTAGTAATATCACATAATTAATTGATGGGGATATCTTACCAATTTAAAAACATTAAATATTAAACATCAACTACACCACCTATTCCCTACTCATGGGAATATTATCCTCATCACCCACCAAAATCCATCTGAAATGAGAGTCATACCCTCAACAGACTATGGTGGGTTCCCCACTATAAATATTCTATCATAATTATACTTGATTATAACTACAATGGGTTCTATCAATACACACATTTCACTCCTTCCAAACCATTCCCACCATATTAGCTACACATGACTGAGAAACCACTCCTGATCAAATTATGATATATCATCTTCCATAAAGGGACATCTATTCTTATATATAAACCCTATGCATCTATGCCAAAAAAAGTTTGATCAATTTTATTGGTCACTGGATCCCAATGGGCCCCTCACTAATTAACTATTTAGAATGGGTTCCATGCACAATCATCATGTTCCATTCCAATATAATCCAACATATTGGGTGAAAAAATTACAGACCACCCGATCCATTAATTGATTCATTCACTTGAGTCATACCATGTTTTGATGTCTTAATGGACAAGTTCCATGATTCACTCTAATTAACCCAATTTATTAAACCATACACACGCACCTCATGCTACCACATGATCTTCTATCTAGAATGACACTCAATAACCCCCATTACCCAAAATAACACATATCCACATAGGCGTACACCCCAGTGTTATCCTTCAATATTATCCAAATTAGACTACACTAATTCCTATCTCTTTAATCAATGTATCACACATGTAAAAAACTAACTATGATACTTAGAATGTTATCCTTATAGAGATAAAAATACCCTTGTCACTCATCAAAAAAATATTTCACTTAACATGTTTCATAACCTAGTACATGATCACGTCCATTATGATATCCTTCCCAAAATCACCATCATTAATCCATGATGTACTACACTATCAAAAGTGAATCAATTCAAGAATCACTAGTCTTAATCTAAAATCCAAACCTTGATACATAAGGAACTAGTGATCTTGATTTTCATCAATGCAAGGCAACCCCAAGCCTATATTTCATACCTGGTATCCCCACATGAGCATAATGATTAACATAAATTATCAATCATGCTTTATATCTATAAATAATAAACAATCCTAGGCTAATACCTCACACAAGTAACCCTTGAAAATATCACTCTATTTTATTATTAATTCCCAACTCACTAACACCCTGATCCATATCTCAAAGAACATGATTCTCCTATATAATCAATAGGTTGTGTATCGTGAAAGTCATGTATCTTAGAAAACACCACTAGGTTTACATATTTATTTTCACATAGTAACTCATGACCACAAAGGACCCACTAATGTTTCAAGTAAAAGTATCATGTATCACGTGCCAATTAATCACCTACAAGGTAAATGATCCTCAATAAGTATCCAAATATGGGACTAACCTATTAAGAATATGAAATCCTAGACTGATCCTCACCTGGAATCTACATACATGAGTCACACCATAGAGGTTAAAATTATATTTTATCGACATGTACCTAACAACATCTTCCTACCGTGATCTGTATTGATTAACACAGTCAGTGGTCTTATTATGTAGGATTACACCAAGAATAAATATAGGAAAATTCCTTCTAGAAATTTTTTGGCACAAAAAATAAAAAAAACTAATTGATAAACACCCCAGATGGTTTATTATAATTTCATAAAATTTATATACCATCCTAATAGGGTCATTATTTTCCCCATATAGTAAGGGAGCACATCATCCTCATCAAGGTGCATCTTACTATATATCCACATTACCTGTACACATAAGAAAATAAAATTCACAGTCCGGATGAGTACAATGTTCCCAATAAGTTATAATTAAAAACATAATATTAGATATTTTTGAAACAAATAATGCATGAACCAAATTTTTGGGATGAAAATCACACATAGGAATACAAATTTCATATCAATTCTGCATTCCAACATGATGAAAAACACTAGTATCTTTCCAATATAAAAAGATAAAAAAATGATAATTAATAAATCAAAAATCATAATATCCAAACAATATGTACACAAAAAAACTAAAAATCATAAAATTGTAAATATTTGATCCAAAAACGTAATCCTATTTCCCTTGTTACATAGAATTCCTCTCAAAATAGGTTTTATTGATATACCATTCTAATATACTTCAAAAGATCTTACATATTTCAATGTACCATGTGTAAAATCTCACCAGATATTATGGAAAACCAAAAAGTGATCAGTTCTATGATACAGACCACAGAAAAATCTGATACCACTTTGTAACGTACCTAGCATGGAGGCCACTAGATTGGGGCCCCAAACCAAGTCACCACAATACCTATAGTGTGCCATCATATACTCTAGAGGCTTCCATGCATCAGTGGGGTCTAGAGGTCTACTTTGGTAAGAATATAACCTTTAATTAGAGTGTGTAGTAATAGATAAAATAAACCATAAAAAAATATTAATAATAAATATTAGAGTACAAAGGATAAATAAAACTACCAAATCAATAATAATATGCAATGTGGAATTATTCCTATTAGACTATGATGATTGAAAACCAAGACAATAAAATATACAAATAATAAATGAATAAAATAAAATTATAGGAGGCTATAATACAACCCAATCCTATCCATAACTCCCCTCTCTAATCAAATCCAAGCCATCCAAATGATTGATCCGACCCAGGGCCTTAGCCCCACCAGTGAATAGAAGAAGTGATATTTTTTCTTGGGTACCCAAGTTGTATGGATGACTGAGAAAGGTGTTAGTACACAAATAAGTTGAGAACCACCAAATTAATACAATATGTAACTGGTCAATGTAGTGTTTATGCATGTAACATGATTAGAATAAAAAACAAACTTATAAAATACAAATAAATAAATACCACTATCTATCTTTGGGTCCAACCACCTTGATCAACTGTACTTTCTTTTACTTATGATGGGGTGTCTCTTAGTACATCACATTTTCATACCTACACTATGGTCATAGAAATGTATTCTTGGAATTTACCTATGAATATATATAATACCAGGCTCAAAAACTATGTATGGCATCATCGACGAGTAAACAACCATATCCTAGGCATCCTATGAATCTCTCCAAAATCAATAAAAAAGGCTTGAAGCTGATTCCCAAACATCTTGGAAAATATTTGGTGAGAAACATCCTCTAAAAGACCATGCTACCCAGTTAGATCCTATTAACCCTAGGAATTCCAATAAAATATAAGTATTAACATCTCAACTAGTAAGATCCTTTGTGTGACCTTGGGATCACATAATAACGATCATAATAACAACACCCAAGCATGAATGGTTGTATCCTTGACATTATAGGTATCCTAGAGAACCTTGGTGTCTAAGGAATACCATATAGAATAGAATATAAATCCCAACATTTGGGAAGTTCTATTACATGTATGAATAGTTAAACAATGGGAAGAACATCTAGACATCAACCTCAATATGATCATCATCATATCATATAAGGGCTCAAAATATGGATCCCAAGAAGCATATTTGGGTATCTATAAATATATGATCTCCACCCAAGGTGTTTAATGTTCTAATATATGAGTGTTTTCTATTTATATCATTAGAATTCCTCAAAGTAAAACACTATATCAAGTACAAGCAAACACAAACACATACAGATGTCATAATATGGGAATCTATCAACCTAGCCCTTATAGAGAACCATATTTAGGGTTCTAAGGTGGAAACCATGATCACCAATGTAACACCCCAAGACGTTACAAATATTTTCTTTTTAGAATAATTTTTTTTCTATATTTGTTTATACGCAAAACCATGATAAGATTACACAACACACAACACCGAGTTAACTTCCTTTATATGTAAGACCCTATTTTATCACATTTTAATGGAAAAAATATTTTAAATAAATGTTTTAAATTTTTTGTAAATTTTCCATTTCAAAATAAACTTCATTTTTTAGTGAAACATAAAAATGTTATTATAGTGAATTTTTGTAATTTTTTCAGATGTTTAATTTTTTTATGAGTAGTGAAAAATAATGAATTTTAATTCAAATATCAATTTTCAAAAAATTTATTTATATATTTAAATATTGTTTCTATTTTATTTTAAATTAAAATTTGAATAATTAAATATAATTAAATATAATTTAGTTAATTTTTAACAATTTTAATTTGAAATTGGAAATAAAATCCTATTAAACTTTTAAGAGTTTTTTCTTTAAAATTCTGTATTATTGTCTCATCTATGAGATTAATTTTGAATTAATTTACGACACCCATGACACTATAATTTGAAAAAAATTATTAAATATTTTGAATCATAATAATTCATAATTAATAATAATTTGAACTTAGTTTTTACCCAAAATATTATTGAAAGTGATTAAAATTAATTAAAGTAATTAAGAGGAAAATTAGCTCAATAAGAAACTAAACCATAAACATAAGGCCCAAAATGATGTATAATCTTTTCCAAAATCCATTTTATAGAAATATTTATGCCATACCCTCCATTTTATCTAGTATGAATCATTATTGGAGGCACATTATGTAAGGGGTACCTCTCAATTATGTTTACCTTTTTATATTTTCTAGAATTTCACTCCTCCTCCAATATAAAAAGGCACTAAAACTTCTCACTTACTCACAACTATCAATAACTTTTTATTACCCAAAATATATTATTATAAAATTAAAATTTCCTCTACTCTTATTAGAGGCCAATATTTGGGCATAAATGCATCCACATAATCCATTTGGTGAAAACCAAAAGAAGTTACCCAAAGAAGAGGCAACATACATCCTCAAGCACTTTAGTTTTATTTTTTATTTTTCCCCACATAAAATATTCTTATTAAATTCTTACATAATTACCTAAGTATCCTCAATATACTTATGTGTATTTATATTAAGGGTTATACTAACACTGATACAAATTTACATCAAAAGGGTAAAAAACTTACCCTTCATGTACGGAGAACTACCACCAAATGAAATGATGCTCTCTATTTTTTCCATTACCACCTTTCCTGGTTGGAAATTCTGATGGAAATTATATTAATATATAATATATATGATACTTATTATGTCTTTATTATTAGGTAATTTTTATATAACACATAGATTTATGTGTTCCACTTGGTGTAAATACGATAACTCAGTTCACAAAGCGATGTGATACATTCACACATTACATGGAATGTGTTAAGGGAAGTTTTAGTTAAAAATACATTAAATAATAATATTATATATGATATTAATGACATAATTACCTTTATGTAAATATAATATATCATTTTATATTTTTACTGTTGTCACACACTAAAAACTGATAACGTCGTTCCTCGAAGTATGGATTATCGCCTCCTCGATGCGATGCGACTCCTTTACATCACACAAATTATATATATAAGAATATATGATTACATAAAATTTTATTTATGATATAATGATCATTATGGAAGTATATAACATTTCATACTTTTTTTCCATAAAAATCACTGAAAAATGTGAACGTTACTTATGAGTACGTACGACCTACCATCTTAATGATTGTAACATTGGTTCATTTTTGATAACCATATGTCACAAATAGTTTTAAAATTATTATTTTTATATAAATATGATAATTATTTCATGATTATTATTATTTATTTGTTTTTATAATGACCCCTTTTACCATTTTTAACCTATGAAATTCATTTTTGGCACATAAAAGAAATATGGTCAAAACACCCGACCTGAACACAATTGTTTAAGTAGTCATTTAAAAATATATAATAAGTTAAGTAATAGTAATAATAAAAATGAGGAATGTTATGAAGAAACTAAATAATTAACATAATTTTATTATCCATGAAGATAATGGCATAGATGAAAAGTCATACTCAAGGTAAAGTATTTCATGTCAATTAAAATTCTATTGAGACTAATTTGTTGATATGAACCAATTCACTTTTATACGATGTATATAATTACCATTGACATGTTATATAATTAATATACTTATTCTGATGATATTATATGTTTCATTTAAGGTTATTCATTTATAAGGATCATGAATCAACTATTTCAAACTGGTATGAGACACTTTAGTATGTTTAATGTTCATTTTCCTTCAGAATGTTTTAATGATCTTTCAATGGTATTTATATTCATCAACATCAAAAATTTTTTTTATATATCATACACTAGGTATTATTGATAAAACCATATTATTTATTCAATACAGATATTTTAGAAGGATAACAATTTTTGATTAATTAAATCAATTATTTTATTTATGAGGAATGCTTTGGACAAGTACAACATGGGTGAGGCCTGATTATATATATCCCCTTGATGCATCAGTAGTCTGATTGGATTAGTTAGTTAGTGAAAAACCCATAAATTTTGTTTCCATGAATAATAGATTGGTATGATACAGGTTGGGGATCAGTCAATGTAAACCCCTCGATGCAATAATAGTCTCACGAGGTAAATCATTTAGCCGAATGAAATGGGTTTATACCCGATATGCTAAAACATCTTGTGAAAGGTCTTGAGGATAAAGGTAACATGTAACTAGGAAACATGTAATCAAAGAATTAATAATTAACATTATTGATAATTAAATTATTATTATTAATATCCATGATATTTTTGCAATTAAATATCTATAGATGCATTTAATTGTTAGTTTATTGATTAAATGACATGTGTTTTAAGTAATATACCTTTCCATATTGATTATCCCTTAATCTAGTTGTTTAAATGTAAAGTGTGTTCAGTTATTTAAATTATCATATTGATTATTTTTATTGTTTTATTATTACTTCTATTGTACTTTACCCTTATTGATAATTTAAGATCACCCTTATTTTAGGTCCATTACCCATCATATTAAGAATAATTATTGGAATGAGTTTCAAAGATGTAATTTATTTATTTATTATATATTATGTTCTTCTCCCAATGTAAAATTGGTATCATGTATTTAATATTTCTTTGAAAATATATTAAAATACTATGTCCTTATGGATTTTATTCCTTGTAATAATTCTAATTTAATAAAGTAATGCACCAAGTCTAGGATTCTAGGGTCAAGGTACTACAGTTGGTATAAATGGAAGTTCAGCAGCTGTAACGACCTGAAAAAAACTTCTTTTATTTATGGATCTCATTCCTCCTAATAAATTTCTACTATGTTTTACAATAGAAGCATATCGAATTACTTCAAACCAAAATTATAGTTTCTAAAAAATGAAATAAATTTTATAAAAAATAAAGGTATATAGAATAATGATTGTCTTAATTAAATAGTATGATTAAACCCCTCCTTTCTAAATGTAAATGATAAAATAATTTTAATTTTTTATGTGTCAT